>JAABNY020000108.1:27936369-27966897 GCA_015164015.2 Brevimyrus niger | reverse complement strand
CCGGAGTACCCGGAGGAAACCCCACGACGGCACAGGGAGAACATGCAAACTCCACACACATGTAACCCAGGTGGAGAGTTGAACCCGGGTCCCAGAGGCGTGAGGCCACAGTGCTAACCACTGCACCACCATGCCGCCCCTTATTAGAATCCATATTATATTATTAGTATCATTTCCACATGCATTCGTCACCAACCAACAGTCAAAGCCCTTATAAGAAATGTACCAAGTAAATATTCCAAACCCTGAAAAACGTGTGACCATATGAATGGCGGAAATGACAGTACAAGGCCAGTATTACATAGTCTGAGGAGACTTGATTTAAATGTTCTCTTCTTGAATGTTTGCATGGTAGGCATTCAAAGGTAGTAAAATGAAATTATGTGCATTGATGATAAAATATTAAAAAAATAAAAAATTGGCTACTTTCAGTAGTTCTAATGATTCAATAAGGCACCTGACCTTCTTTGAGCTTCCCAGAGATAAAAGCTTGTCAAAATAAGTCAGATTGAAGGGAACCAATACAGAGCCAATAATTCTAGGGAACGTCCAGCATTCCTTAAGAAATCCTCCGGTGTGCCAGGCGCTATAAGGCTATGGGTTCACCCTGAGCTCACTGGATTGGCATCCCTGGGACTCACTGTGCGTCTAAAACATCCCTCTTGCTGCCCAGTAAGTTGCATGGGCAAATTATACACATCAGTATATAAATAGGAAAAATTAGAAGACATCTTACTTTAACATCTGCACTGTCTCAGTCATTGTCAAATAAATTATAATACTCAGACGGTCCTACCAGAATGACAAACAAGAATGGCAGGCCAGAACAAGCTAACAGCACCTGTAAGTGAAGTGGCTGCACTCTTCTTTCTAACTTTCCACATTTGCCATCCTTTGGTTCCACCATCTCCTGTAGAGTTTCAACAAGTCATAAAAAATGGAAAAAATTAAGCTGCTCTCTTAGCACAAACATTATTGGAATGCGAGCAATAATTGAAAAATGAAAGCTGTCAAGGACAAAAAAACGAAGCAGTTTTCTCTTATTTTAAACATATGCACGTGATTTATGTAATGTGAACCTCTATATGTGTTTAAAGATGAAATTTCCATCCATCTGTCTACAATAACCTGTCATCCAGTGCAGAGTCCCAGCAAGCCTGGAGCCTGTCCCAGGAGCCAAATGACACAGAGAGGAAACCCTGTATGGAGTGCCAGCCCATTAGAGTGTCACACACTAAGGGCACCAATCCACATATGCCACATGTCTTTAGAAAATGCACATACAAGAATGGAGAGAGCATGCAAACTCTGGTAACACTTTACTTAATGCCATGTTTTTAGTCATTTATAAACATATTCATAACAAATAATAATTGCATCCATGAAGCACTATAAACATGGCTATAAATATTTATCAAAAAGATATAATACATTATAGCCATGTGTATTATGCATTATGACTGCCTCATGACAAAGCTCTCATCTATAATGCTTATAGGTACCTTTATAATGCATTATAATGGTCAGTATAAGCATTAAGAATGCTTTGCACTGCATTATAAAGATATCTATAGTGTATCATAGATGAGAACTTCATACAGCATTTATGATGGATAATAAACATGGGTATAATGTGTTATGCCTTTTTATAAATATTTATAGCCATGTTTATAATGCTTGACTACATTATAATGCATTGAGGATGTGTTTATAAATTGTTAAAAACATGGCCTTAAGTAAAGTGTTACCCAAACATAAACAGATCGACCACCCTTATTTGCAGATACAAATAATGGGGAACATTAACTGCACCATCATTATGGATTCATAGAACATTAAGTATGCATATATATTGCATTTATAGTGCATTCACAGAGCTTTAATAAGCAGCACATAAATATATCCTAATGTCTTAAAGCATATATCATATAATGTCTTAAAGGTTTTAATCATATATTTTTTGTTATTAATGTATAAAAAGCTGTTATGGTATTTTGGGATGTTAAGGTATACTTCCATGATGCATAAGAATGTTCTATAAATGCATTATGAATGCAGTAAATGTAAGGCGTTACCGAATAATGTTACTCGTTCATCTTGCATCATCTTCATTTCCACAATTTATGAGATTATTAAAAACTTACAAACAAGTGATGGATAAACATATAAATTTATAAATTTTTAGAATCGGACACCAAATGTTCAAAGGTAACATCTGTGCATCTTAACATTTAACATAATAACATTCAATAAAAAGCTCAGACTAGGCTCATTCTACACATCAAAAAAACTGCATTTTATTTTTCATTGCAAATTTTAAATATATTTTTCAGTAGCCTTAGGCCTCATTTATCATGTTGTTAAAAAATAAAGGGAAAAACAAAATGCAAATTCCAGAATTAAGACACCAATAAGTATACCAGAAGATCACGTAACAGGCAGCTGAACATTCGAGAGGGCAATGTGAAGGTCTAGGGCTAAATTATTCCTTTTTTATCACCTGGGTGCAGGAGCATCTAAGTCTTTTGACAGCAGCCCCTATTCAACAGCTGGCAAGACAACTGAACAGGAATTAATGAAGGAAGAGCCAAGTTTCACCAGCATTGTGTGCAGCCCCTACGGT
Source organism: Brevimyrus niger (assembly GCA_015164015.2). Classification (NCBI taxonomy): domain Eukaryota; kingdom Metazoa; phylum Chordata; class Actinopteri; order Osteoglossiformes; family Mormyridae; genus Brevimyrus; species Brevimyrus niger. The sequence continues at coordinate 27,964,274 of JAABNY020000108.1, read as the reverse complement.
GATATGGAGCTTCCAGAAAATTCTGTTCATTGAATACGCATGCCCACTCTGGGAACCGCAGCACTTCCAGCAGATGTGTTGGCTAGCTGTGGGAATGAACATATACAATGCACAGTCAACACCCCCCTCCACCAATCAATGCATTACTGCCCACACAAAACAGAACCTCCACACCAACTTGCGGCTCCTCTACAGCAGGAGATCTGAGACGGGATTTTTTTACTTTTCAGTGCGGGGCTGCGCTCAGCCTCAAAGCGGATAGCAGGGCGTAATGGAGAGGGTCACGCTGCACTTGTGATGGGGGACTGAAATACCCTGGCTTCTCCTTAGCCTGCTGCTAGCTGTGATTAGATTCTGTATGAACCCTCCTTGGAGATTCAGCAAGGTGACTTTCAGCTGCTGGCCAGACCTGGAAACAGGAGGCCCCTCCTTAGGACAAGCGATAGAAAGAGAAGAAGGACATGGCGCTCTGAGAACACAGGCCGTCGGCCCGCAGAGCGAAGCCCAGTGACGCCACAGCGACTCTCCGTCTTTCTGAGAATCTGAGACAACGACGGGCAAGGGAGGCTATTTTTGGCAGGCACTGAAGGAGTCTGATTCCGAGTGCGAAGACGGCAACTCCCAGAAATCCCTCCTCCCTTTTCTAACACTTACTTAGCATCTCTAACTGGATGCTGTGATTTTGACAGAGAGGCCACCTGGACATAGGCTGTGTTCTCCAGCAGCTTTCTCACTAATTTAAGTAGGTCAGCTGTGCCAGGACAGGACTTAATTAACACTACATAAGCATAGCAAAAGGCCATAAAGAGTACATACATGTCCCTGTATCGAGTCTCTATCATACGATCCAGTGCATGCTACCTTAGAGGAGAACCGAAGGAACGTTATCTGGCGCTCTTGTAATTAGTCTTTTTACGCTGTAGGTGTCTAAGAATAGCTTTCAGGACGCCGGAGACATAAAGGAGTCACAAAGTATTAAAACAAAGATCCGCTTGAGTGCATGCCAAAAGAAATCATTTGGACACTAGCAGCGCCGTCTAGACAGCAGCATTCACAAGAACTGAACTCAGAATGATCATATTAAAAAAAAATATCTGCGTAGAAATCAAAGCTCCGTAATCTATGCTTAAATACGTCGTGAACGCTTGTGGAGCTGCTCAAAAATGGATGATGCTTTTGTTTATTTTTTTTCTCATGGGCACATGTGTTTTCTAGCACTTGTCTTGCTGGTTTCAGAAATACTACTTGGTGTCATTTATGGACAGGATGTGTCTACGACTGCGGCCGCAGCTGCTGCTCGGACCAGCAACGCACACCGTCACGTGTTCCGTTAGCACAAACTGCACAAATCATTGGTCATATTGTCTGCATTTCCACAGACCCTGTTCCAGTTTTTAGTCGATTTGTGACATGCTTTAAATTGGAACGACTATTTTTTCCACCCTGTTTTTACGTCCCAATTTAGTAATTTTGTATATTTTTTAATGCTCTCCTTTTTCTTTTCTCTGTATAGTCCAGACTAAGAAAGCAAAGGAAGGGGGGGGGGCTCTCACGTGTGTGCTGAGAGCTGATAGTTCTTTAACACACTAGGTGCCTCACAGACTGTAGGACAAAGCCTACTGGATACACTGGAGCCTAACTGGTCACTAAGAGGCACTTATGCAACATAACGGTGTTTGTCAGACAGAAGTGGCTTGGACAGCACAAGGCCCTGGAAGCATGATGCCACTTATTTTCAGCTGCCTGTAAAGCCTGGAAGTGCGGTGAGAAAACAGCATACAGCAGATATGAAGAGCCTGCACTGGGAGCCATCTTTACGTGCTGAACCTACATGGAGGTAATGGTGAAGAGGCAGATACAATAATGACAACGTATCCATACCTAATGCCTAAGTTCAATTGAAGACAACACTGGGCACTGCAGCAGTACAGTAGGAGATTGTTTGCTTGAGCCCCTCACTGGCACCTGAGGTTCATTGAGGTATTGACAGCACTGCTTTCCCCTACCCACCAGCTGGGATTACAGCCGACCGACCCATTCCATTTCGATCTAAAATACTGTGGAATATCTTAGACTGCCAAAGAAAATTGTTTAAATTATCACCATGTTGGTGTAAAACTGATTTCATGTTTGTCAGAGTGTGTCAGCTTAGCCATTTCAAAACCTCTCAGAAAATCACCCCAGTATTTGCAGTAACCATCCAATATACCCAGGTATTTGTTGACCTACCCGCCAGAACATAGTGTTTGGCTAATCAATATGCCATCATACTTTTTGCGCTACTGTGTCTTTGAATATAGTCTAATGTTTTTATTTCCTGAGCAAATATATACTTATTGGCCTAATAAATAGCTTTAAATGTTTTCTTTTACAGCCTAAGATGTTTGCAATGTTCTGTATGTGGCCTCGTCACACAGAGAGTGCAGATAATAATTTTCAGCAACACAAGTAGAAGAAGCCACAGCATCAACAAGGACGGAGTTATGTGATGTTAATGAATATATGGATATATTCCCCCGAGAGACCCTGGGCGCATCAGCCAGTGGCTTCCATCTCCACGGATGAGATCTCTCAGATTAGCTGCATTATTTCCGTCCAGGTCTTGAAGCGATGGACTGGACAGCAGCAGAAGGTGCATTGCCGAAAGGGATCCTATGGAGACCAGTCCTGTTTTAGCCGTAATCATCTTTCGAAAAGCCTGTATTTAGGATGCATGTGACTGAGGCAAGCTCTCCACCTGGCTGAACAAATATTTGACCTTTAGGATATATTAGTCTTTTTTACTGTGTGCAGAATACTACAGTAAATCTTTATTTTTTTACTTAAATCGGTTAATAATGCTTTATCTGTATCACATACCTGGATATTTCCAAAAAAAATAAAATCTAATGATTGTTTCTTCGGTTACAGTTTGAGTCATCCTTACGGTGAATTCTTAAGCGTCAGGAATAATTTTACGAAAGCGAGATTCCTCGCAGCTGGGGGAATTGTGCTATGCCATTATGCTCTTTGCTTTCTCGCCGTCTGTTAGGCGTGTTCCAGGCTCGGAGTGCGGTTTATGCGAGGAGACTCTGCTCTAGAGAAAACCCCAAACCGATGCCGGCTCTGTCGTCCTCCACCAACTTGCACGGAGGCATCCAAAACCAGCCCAGGAAAGCATACAGCTATATATAAAGCACTTCAGGGAGAGGAAAAACTGTCAAACAAAGTACAAATGTGCTCTTTGGCAAAGAGACAGTAAAATAAGTTTCAGGGTGTTAGAATGGCTGGGTGGTTCTCTGACGCAGTGGGTAGTTCTCTCGCCTCTAGCATGTTCGATTTCTGTCCCCAAATCCCATATTCTTCGTGGGTTTCTGTGGATTTTCCTCCCAAGGATGTATGTCTAGGTGAGCTGGCATTTATAAATTGTGCATACCTGTTTTCTGTCCAACGAGGGGCTGTCACCCCTTTCACCATGTTCCCCATCTCGCACTGCGTGCTTCCTGGGATAAGTTCCAAGCCCGTCATAACCCTGCACAGGATAATGGATGGAACATTGGCTGTTTCTTTTTTAATTCCCCGAAAAGATACACCATGGCAGTAAAAGTATTACATATGTACTGGAAGAACCTTGGGAGGTTCCAATTGAGAATCCCGATCGAGAAGAATGTTTGAGCTTTAAAACCCTAGAGTGCTGACACTGTGCTGAGCAGCCTGGAAGGGATTTTAGCTTGGAAATATATAAAGAAAGCACATAAATACAAAGATTAACAATGTTTGAGTGAACTGAAGTAACAGTTCACATGATTTACTCACAGTTGTTTCTGCAACCTGTTAAAAAGCAAACACCTCATTTAGACTGGGTAAGGATACAATGCCTGAGTACAAATACATTTCAGAGTCTAGGGACAATATGTCAGGTATGCTTATGATAGGGTGTTAGATTAGTTGCCCCCTTGGTTGTTGCATTCCCCTGTGGCAAAGAAGCCAGTAAGGGAAACATCTGGTACCCTAGAAGGTGAAACTGAATTTCTGGTGGACAATGACTCACAATTAACAGCCAATGATGGCATTAGCAGCCGCAGGTAAGAAACAGCATCTCCCCAATGAGGAAGATAATATACAGCACTGCAAGGGCGGCACCAACGACATTCAGAAGGAGCTTGCATTTGTATTCCGAGCTGCTCTCCCTGCAGCTTGCCTCCGTTTACTGGTATCCCTCCTGGCGCAGTACTGCCATCTGCTGGCCACGGAAGAGCATGCGATGGCTGTCAAAATCTGGGTCAGTAATTAGTTACGCGTAACTTAAGATTGATGGGGAAACTAAGTTTTGGCAAATCCTTTCAAGGATAATAAAATATGGTCTCAAAATTGTTACTAGGAAGGCTTACACTCTGAAATAAGTTAAAAGTAAAGAGGAAAAAATATTAGTATAAATTATGGTTAAAGAAGGAAGTTTAGCTGTAGTATCCTGCAGGTCAAAGGTTAAAATTTGGAGCTTCTGGGTTTTAATACAGTTTAACCACTGTCAGTGTCACACACAAAAGAGAAGGAAAGTACAGAATAGCAGCTAATTAAGGAAGAACAAATGACAAACTCCATCTGTAAAAACAGCAGGCTTAAACTCATGAAAATAGCCAGCTTTTACAGTGATTACAGCTAAACAAACTCTAAGCATCCTACTAATTTAAGACTCATGGTATTTTTCTAAACCTTCACTCCCACGCTGTCGGAAACGTGTCTGCATATGACCTGCACTATCTAGTTTTGTATCCTTCACCTTTCTATCAATTTAATGCCAAATGAGGTTCAGGTCAGGTGATTGTGCAGGTCATGTCAACACTTATCTTCCTTCTTCTTTGCTTAAGTATTAAAAGTTAATTAGTATCTGGTAGAGGCACCTTTTGCTGCAATAATAGGAAAGATTCTCTAAATCATGTTCACTTGTCTGTTTGCTTGCCTCTTGTTTGTTTCCTAAATCATTGATAAATTGGTATTAAACATTTGTATTTGTGTCAAATGATGTTCTGTATATCAGTGAACACTGGTTATAGTAGTGCTGTCCAAATTGTCACAGCGGTAATAAGATCTGTAAATATCTGTAAAGGCATGTGGGAAACAGGATTGTTCTTTCTTTACATTTTCAGATGAGATGTTCAATTTCTTCATGGCACTTGACATATTCATTTAGGATCTTTAACAGAAACACAATTTTGGGACAATCCCTCATACATGTCCTCCAACACACTAGGGTTGTATATCGCTTCAAACTGGCATTGACAGCAGACATTACCCCACATTGGCATAAGGTAGACAGTCTCCTCTATTGTCCAGTGCTGGATCATCTCTTTTATTCATTGCCATGTTGAACTTCTAGATGCACCTGACAATGAACCCTGACATTAGGATCCAGGGATTTGTCTTTTCTCTTTGTCACACACTTTTCTTATCCTGCCCAAATTGGTCGGTCAAATCACCTTGCCAGCTACATGCTCAAGCCCCAAAGTGAAAGCAATGCTGTCTGAATAGGGCTTTTGTCTCGGGGTATGTTAGCTTGATGGCCAGTTTGACACCCAGCCCCCACACCTTAGCTCCCGTCAACAGATGCACACGACTGTGACCAGAGCTGGTGTGTGGACATATATCAACGGTGTGTGGCTTGACAAGGCCAGAAGGCAGCAGGCATCATGATGGTGTATAGACTGGGGGCCATTGAGAGTGGGGCTGATGGAAAGGGACACAGGAAGGGAACCTTTCGGAACATCCTGTCCTGCCACGGCTGAGCCGCCTGTGACAAAAGGCCAGTCCTACCACAAGGCACTGAGAAGATCTCTAATAGGATGACATTTACTGAGCGGCAGTAAATGCCCAGACTCAGAGAGCCACACTGGAGATCAGCAGGGAAAATAGGGGTGCTGGTTGATATGACGCAAGGCAAGTGCTGCTTTCATGTGTTATTCATGTGTGTGCGAATGCCATTTTGGCCAGACTTCTGTCAATAGAAAAAAAAAATCAGAGGGGAAGAGAAGCAGTGTGAGAGCTAGATTCTGGAATCTGAAATGAGCATTTCCTGATTGAGGGAAAATTGAATTGGCTGTGTGATGTACTGTACAGGACAGAGAAATGCAAAAGAAGGCATTTTCGCAAACCAGGGTGCGCTGTTGTAGAAATTATACAGTACTGTGCAAAACTTAGGCAGCCAAAAGGAACGTTTAAAGCTATTTATCTGGGGAGTAAGTGCACATTTGCGCAGAACAAAAAACACAATTTAACATTGAAACATATGAAAATGCACAGTAACACAATAAACACAAGTAAGAATTTCTTCTGTCCTCCAAAAAGTTACTGAAATCTAGTTGGACGGCTAGATGAACACCACTTTGGATCCCAAACCTCTCCTCAGGGGCACCTCAGGCATTCCATGCGTTTATTAAATTTTACCACTTAATTAATTAACTCAACTAGTTTAAAAAAACAGCGAGATATTAGGTGTGCTAGTGGTAGAGTCAAAAAATACATGACTGGACTGTATGACTGCTGGAAATAATGGGGTGATTTTAGCAGAGGTTTCAAAATGGCTAAGCTAACACACTCTGACAGGCATAATAGCAGAGTTTTACACCAGCATGAAGATCAATTAAACATAATTTCTTTGGCTGCCCAGTACTGTAAATAATGCTAAAAGCTAAAACCTAAATTGAATATTAATGCAACACACTACCTGCTGTTGTTCAAGAACTTTATGAAATATGAACCATTCCTACTTATTTTTGTTGTACTGTATGTATTCGTATGCCAATCTCATGTCCTGTGCTGCCTCAGACAGACTCCAGCCCTCCCCCAAGGTCGTGCCCAAGATCAGAAGGTCTCCAGTTCAAAACCTATGGCTGGCAGAGTGATCATATTACCACTGGGCACTGGGGCAAGATCCTTAACCCCAACTGCTCCAGGAGCACTGGCGCTGGCAGCTCCTGGGTGCCGGATAAGCGGCTTTGCTCTCACGTTATGCTCCCACATGGTATGTTGTTTCTCCGAGGCTGGATCAGAAGCTGCACTGACCTCAACTGCAAGGCACTGCAGAGGATGGTCCCCTGCAGGTCACCCACGCCGTGCAGTGCAGGAGGAGAGCCGCTAGCATCATCGGGGACCCCAGTCATCCCAGCGACTCACTGCTCCCCCTGCTACCATCAAGCAGACGAAACCGCAGCATCAAGGGCCGGACCATCAGGCTCCAGACAGTTCCTTCCACCAGATGACTATGGGCACGCTGTCCCAGAAAGCAGGATTTCCCAGTTAGCTGGATAACTTAAGCCAAATGTCAAAACTGTCCAAGAGGAGGAAAGATAATTCATATTCCTATTGGACAATCCTTACATTTGGCCTAAGCTATATGGCTAATGAAGAATTCCTGCTTTATGGAATATTCCCCAGGTTGCTGGACATCTAATATCAGCCACCACCCCCAGTGACACTACCTCCACTCTCTACTGCACTATAGTAATCTGTGCTGCTGCTGCTACAATTGCAGTCTATTTGTTTGTTCTGCAGTATATTGTATTTTGTCCTGTATTGTTTTTTGTGCATATGTATAGTACATTCTGTTGTACGACATTTCAGTTATTTTATGCACAGTTTGTATTGATTTAGTGCATTGTACTGTGCACTAGGGGAACTCTAGATCTAAGACTTTTACATATGAGTTCACTCGTTGTAATAGTGACAATAGAAGTGTTTTGATTTGATTTGATTTGATTTGATTTGATTTGATTTGATTTGATTTGATTTGATTTGATTTGATTTGATTTTTGTGTGTGTCTCATGGGACAGAAACATGTGATATGCAAAGACCAAAGAGAATTCCAATTTAATTCAACAAATTTCCAAAAAATTTTCTATTTTTTTTCTGATTTAATTTTGCCTAATTAAAATTTCATGGTTGTATTTGCTCCATGTATAATAAGACAGTGAAAGTTTTTAATTCCACAAGCCAGTGTTTCCCACCGCGGTCCTCAGGGACCCACAGACGGTCCACGTTTTTGCTCCCTCCCAGCTCGCTGCCAGACAGCCGACATTCTTCAGCAGAAACGTGGACTGCCTGCGGGTCCTGGAGGACCGGATTGGGAAACACTGCCACGCGCAGTTAGGAGATGGATGGGTGGATGATATATTCACTGACTTGCTGTGTGTTGGTTTAAAGCTTTACTGAAAGCTCTTCATGAGCTCTTGCCATGTGCAGTGGCACTGGGTTAGCAGACCTGATTGCGACAGTCTCCTCCTGAATGTACGGTTGCTCTCATGGAATCCAGTACAGCACTCACTTCCTGAAATGAATTGACTGTCACTCTACCTACCGGCTCACAGTAAGTTTATGTGAAAACCTTTAGGGTGAACTCCAGTGCTGTCCAGTGCTGTCTTTCCACTTGTAAGTAAACAGAAAAGCCAGCAGGGTTCCTATCTCTGACAGTGGCTTTTGCTGTATTTCATTACCACTAGATTTTGATGATGGTTTTAGTAAATTAAGAATGCACGTTTTAATCAATATCTCTTTGAGGAGCAATTTTCTACTTTTCTTAATATCGCAGAAGGATACGCTCCCACTCTGGAAGCAAATGTGGAAGAATGTTAATTAAAATGTTTCCTGTTGTCCTATTTGTTTGCAGTTCGCAGCCTCCCTGTCAGCTATTTTTACCTTCTGCAAACCCTTGGACTTAATCTTTTGTCTGAAACCTGTTTTTTTTTCTTCAGCAGAGTCCCCGCACATCCCCAAACATGGCAAGAATAGTTTTTATTTTATGACAGGTGCTCCGGCTTGGTGGAAAAGCTACACCGCTCTCCATCTCCTCCCGCAGTCATGAAGCAATTCACAAACTTTTCCAGATTGATGCACACAGCCTTTCAGCAAGCTTTGAGAAAATGTAACAGTTCTGGCAGATATTAACGCCCTAATTTTTTTTTTTTTGCCAGTTTATTTATTTTATTTTTTTGTTGCTGCTTCTCAGCAGATAAAGAAGTTTACAGAAAGAAAAAAAAAGTGAAGAAAATGGAATCTCTCTACCAGGAGTGTCAGCAGGATGTGCTATTTTTGAGCATTGTTAAGTCACAGTGTGGCAATGCTGGTGTGATGACATCTGACTGTTTCGTGCTTCTGGCGGACAGTAACAAGGATTTCCCAGAAGATAGACTTATGTTCCTTTGCATATTCTCCCTTAGTTATTAACTGTGTTGGGCTATAGCTGGTCCAGTTAAGGAAAAAAGCCCGTTTTCCCTTTGATGAATGTATAATGCCATAATGTAGTCCTTCGGTCTTACAGTGTCACTGTCTAGACCACCGTTATCTGGACACCTTAAAGGTTGTGGTTTTACCTGCTGGATCAGACCTCCACCCAGATAGGAAGTAGCTGACGGTGTTCTCTAGCAGCACAGGAACAAGACATTCATTGTTTTAGTGCTTGGCGTCTGTATTCTAGGCTTCGTTCTCGGTCCCCACAAGTACAATAACATTTGCTTATGATGTGAGTGCCTGTTCCTATGTTTTCTGCGAAATTTGAGGTGTGACGCACATTTGAAGTGGCACACCATTACACATATTCATCTGTGATCTTCATACTAGGAAAGGAGGGATTTGATGAAAAATAGTATTCAAAGGCAACAATATAAAGAATTAATATGATAGTGACTGTCCCATACCACCAGCAGAAGATCCATATCATCTTGAATTTATTTATTTTTTACTGATTGTCATGTTAAGTTCATTAGATCATGATCATCTTTAATGTATCGGGTCATTGGCAATGCATCAAAGTGTGTAATGCATCAATCTTAGTGATGGAGATGAACATCTCATTTCAATGACAAGTTTTTTTTCTCAAATTTGGCAACTTAACAAGTTAGGGGAAACTTAAGTAGATGGATAAAGAAATGTCAAGAAATGTCATTTGTATTCCAACCATCTCAAGAGTCACAGTAACTAATATAATAGGATTCATATGACAATAGAGCAAGTCATTTATGCCTTTAAAGGTCTTTAAAAATATTTTTCCATTTATTGAAAAAAATCATCAAAAAAACCCAGGGATCAACTAATCTAATGTGAATTTGAATTACTGAATAGTGAATTTGAATAACTTTGAATTAGTGTAATGTGAATTTACAATTGCATTAAAGTTGGATTATCTGGAATACACCAATGTAAATCAAAGACTTGCATTAGACGGGAGTAGCTATGAAGTTTCTGTAATCATTTATGACAAGTGTATTACATGACAAAGTAAATGCAGTTGAGATATTATAATTGCACGTTATTTTCTAGCTAAGCTTATCCTCAAGGTAATTTCAGTTCCTTCTGCATAACAATGCAGCAAAATATGTAAGAGTGTTCCAGGTTTTTGTTATATAGTAGAATCAAGTCTACTTTGTAAGAAAAACTGTAAATCAAGAAAATGCTGAATTAATATTGTTACCAGAGCAGTGCTGCACAATTATCATAATCAGCATAGCTTGATCTGCTGATAATGAAAATGAATCGAATGTTTCCACAACTGAAGATGACAAGTGCGAAACTGGTTCCCCATTTTTATGGTGCAGCAATTTCCAAGCTTAAATTATTGACACTAGGGCAGTAAGTCAAACAAATATCTATCAGTTAGTCTTTCATATGGTAATTGAGAAATGGCACCAATTTTTTTATGAACGAATGCTCGTGTCTATCAATCAGGTTCAGCTGTACAGAAATGTTTAGGTGATTATCTGCTACAGATTTTAGTGGCCAGGATCTGAGTAACAAGGTCATCCTCTTGATCTTTTCTTGGTTTTGGCAGAGGTCCACCACCAGAAATGCTTATCAGGAGATATAGTCTACTTCCCCAAATCCCTTCTTACCTTTGAAGGTTACCTTAATGTATACAGTTCTGGATTGATCTCATTTAACATCTTCACTGAACAAACAGTACCACACATAATTCCTGAAATATAGCCATTTTTCCCCAAATACATAAAAATATGTATCTGTAGCTGTATTTTTCATCTGTAACTTCATTTGAAAGATTTCCTTCAATCGCGAGCTTTTTATTCCATGTTTCCATTGAACAGTAATGCATTTTTTTTATCTGTGATGTTTATAGATAATTTGTCTTGTAAAGTTTTATTTTTAAGTTTGCATTGATTATGAAGCAATTTTTTTTATTTTGATACTCCTTTGTTCAGGTCATACTTTACCCAATACAATGCATAAATCATCTAGAGCCATTCAAGGTTTCTGTAGCCACTTTAGACCAGCACTGAGTGCATTTGAATGTTCTCTGAATCTTATTATCATACCTAACTTAGTCATGGAATCTGCAGTCTAGAACTAAGCAAACTTGAGGTATGGAGAGAGACAGAGCATTCTGTAAATATATACACCAAGACTGTTTCCTTCACATCCAATTTAGCCTCAGTGAAAGCATAACACTGTTCCATAACCAGCTGTCATCAGCCACTCACCATTACACCCTTGTCTGACCAGGCTGCAAATACAATTTCTAAGCACAAAGAACTATTGCATGTATGTGTTTTTAAGTTTATTTCTCCCTGTAACTAAAACTGGAACTGTCAACATCTCTGCTATTTATAGTGATGGTCTTTGTGAATGATCTAAATGGAACATTCTTCCCAAGGCTCATAGCAACAAGAAGATGGCAAAAATTTAATCTTCAAAAGGCTACAGTGCCCCCTAACATGAACACTGTGAATTGCTGGCTTAAAAAGAGCCTGACAGCAGAACAGTTTGTATTGTGCAACATATTATGTAATTATGACAAAAACGTTTGATGCTTGACATTTGAATGTATCCTGTTCTCAATGTTGAAAAACTTACCAATATTTTCCCAAATTCTGACAAATGTTAGTGTTCAATGGCTGTGTCAGCCACAAGATGTCAGTGCAAACACATACACTGTATGTTGATCACTAATCATTAAGCAAACTTTTAAATTGATTATTTTGTTACAAACAATAGTATATAAACTATAGTATGTTAAAACAAGGTCATGCAGAGATTTTTCAAGAGGCAGGTGCCTCCGAACTGGGGTGGGGGGGTCCCAATGACAAGTTTTTCAAACTTGGGGAACTCAGAAAGGAGGCACTTTGAATTGTGCTCATTGAGACCCAACACCACCCCCCCACCCCCCCAAGCCCCTGCTGAAAACAACCAAAAAACTGAGCAACACTGGTCATACTTTCAACTTTGCAACAGTATGTTTTGTTTTTTTTAATTGTTTTTAAAAAACACAATCAACCACCACTTCAACAATTTGCTAATTGTTCCGTTATCTGACATAAGAGGTGCCCGATTGAGAGACCGCATTGTAGGTTTCTGCAGGATGCAGATTGGCCCATGCTCCTTGAACCCATGCACTTTGCCTTTTTGAAAATATTGTTGACAGCGGTAATGGAAACAATACCAGGTGTTCACAGAGGCTTAGATGTAGGTTTGTCACTGGGCCTGAAAAGGGATTCTGCAGAAAAAAATCACGTGGCTGTGCTGTAATTGCAGGTCTGCTCCACATCAGAATGCCAGAGGTACACGGACAGGAACTCTGTGGGCCCCCACGTCCCACGCAGGAACCTGTCTGTGCTCGCCTGCCCGCTGCGATCTTACTTCGCTGGGTAGAGCAAATTTCCACCACATGTACTTGAGCAAGACCAGGCTGTATGGCAAAATTAGACACGTATCCTGATTGTGTGGTCATCATTTGCCGGTGTATTTTTTTGTAAAAAGATTAGAGGAAGCGACTGAAGAATAAACAGCAATTTAACATACAGAGTACAAATAGATAGAAGTTTGTTTTCTTTAGGATGTTAGGGATCCTGGATGTATATATGTATGTGTATGTGACTACATACATTTGAGGGTGTGAGTTCATGCCATTAGATGTGTGTTGTTATTGTGTGTCTGTGGCTCAGTGTGTTTCAGAGTATGGACTTTTTTGGGGGTGGTTGTGCATTCATGCTATCAGGTGTATTTTAGATATGAGTCATATTTCAGTGTTGTGTGTATGTGTGCATATGTCTTCAGCGCGAGGTGTCAGAGATTCAAGCTGGCGGCTGAGAGCTTTACTATACACGAGAGGCCCCGTAAGTTTACATTCCTGCTGGTGGGCTGTGTGGGCGTCTCCTCACTGGAGCCCTGCGCCGGGCTGCAGGCAGACGTGTCACTGCCGGTCCCCACTGGCATCCCCTAGCCCTGCCACGTGGCCCTCGGAGCTGTTCGGACTTGTGAGCCACAGAGCCTCATTTCTGTCCTCTAACCTCCATTCTTCAGCATACTGACAGGCAGCAGCCAGTGCTGATTACCACCACACTGAAAAGTCATTGCAAAACCAGGTAATCAGCTGCCAGGAAAGAGCTCCGTCCTTCATTCATCGCACCATAGAAGCTGCAAACAGCACTGCCTGAAGAGCAATGCAGTGGTTCTGTAACTATTTCAATAGGTTATAACTGTGATGATCATGGGTGATTTCTCTAGTCTTTCTACACTGTATTTTCAGTTGCTTTTTGCTCTTGTTATGTTGTATTTGTGTTCTGGTTACTCGTTCATCCGCTCAGCCCTTTGTGTCTCTCAGCACCTCAGTGTCACTGACATCATGGTGCATGAATTTTGCCCTTTTAAAATTTACAAAAAAAAAAAAAGATTAAGTGAACATGAGTTTATGTGAAAAAACTAGAAATGTTTGGTGTAAAGTTGTTGAAAAATTGTCTCATGATTAAGATCCGGAACCCCGTGTGTTTAATTAGGCAGCAGGATAAAAGTGTTATTTTTCATATGTTCCAGTTTTTTTCAATTTCTCCTCACCTTTAACTTCCCTCGTATAAGGTTTTATATTTATTGTCTTGGAATCACACTTTGCATCTATGGATGTGTTTTTTCAAATGACAGGAAAGTATACTTACACTGCCGCACTGTTGTCTGACTAATGTAACTACGGCCAAACTCTACTCAATGAGGCTGATTTTCACGTGTGTGGAGCATCAGAAAAAATGAATAAAGAATGGAGCTGTGTGCTTTCACATGCCTGCATCCATCCGCATGGCTGGAGAATCGGGGCAGGTTTGAACGTGTCCCTTTCTGCCCACACTCTGTCTGCCACTGAGCTCTTTTTTGGATCAGTCACTGCAGTGCGCATGCTGTTCCCGCCTAAGAATCAGGACTAGGCTGCAGGTCACAGGCTGTGCTGTGACACGGCCTGAATAGCCAGGGATGTTTCCATCTCCCTCCTAAGACAGCCTCAGTCTGGGATCCCTCTGCCCTCCCTCTTTCCCACTATAATCCGAAAGCTCTGGGGCTGATTTTCACTGACGTTACAGATACAAATGTGTTTTGTCAAGATATTATTTACACAACCTAAGCAGAATGCTGTTAGCAATGTAGGTCCTTCTCATCCCTGTTGGAGTCTTGCAGAAAGTGCTATGTGTGGACAACAGGAGCTCTCTGAGAAAGGAAAGGAATGCAGTCCTCTCTCCCTGAGGCATTGAGATGGCAGATGTTATGGTGTCCTGAGTTCTGGACTCAAGAGAATGGGGCTAAAACCAGTCCTCATGCTGGGATGAACAGGAAATGTTCTGAGAACTATTAAAATAATGGATGCGTTCACTCATACAGGCCCACAGGAAAAGCTGACCCTCCGTATAAAGCTCCATCTCACACACAATCAGGAATAAACTTGACTCTGCCTCGTGCTTTCCTTAAAACAAACAAGACATTATTTTATTATGCAAGAAATATACACCAGAGTGTTACATCATGAAGGAACAATGTAATCAATAATCAATATTATTGATAGTGCAGTGAGATTCTTGTTACATATGTAATTGTTGAATGCCACAATTATTTTGTTGATTTTTTTTCGCATGAAAATCCTGGCACTGTGCATTGCTATATTAGCCATATGCTTCACTGTGTGTGTGCATCCATGTGCATATTCCCCAAACTGACCTGCAACAATATTTAAAGGGCGGAAACGGGCAATATGGCTTGACATGCTATGTTATATCATTTTTGGTATGTAGTAAAGATTAGATGCTATGTTAATTTTTTTATGCATTAAATTGTGCTGACTTTCAAGGAAAAATGTAAATTTGATGAAAATTGAAACTCTTTTAACTTTATATGGGTTTGTATGGGTTATATGGCAAAGAGATTAAATATTGTTCCTCATTCACCACAGTGCAAAAAAGTTATAAACGAAATATAAATACTATACAGATACAGGACAGTAAAATATAGACATGAACATTAGGCAAGACAAAAATAAACACCTGATTAGGTAGCAAAGAGTGTGCATCTAGGTAAAGATATTAAAATATTGTTAAAAGATGTTAAAGTTTGTGGAACCTGTGTCTCTCCATGTCTGATTATTGGTCTGAAGTCCTAACCTTCCTCTGTTTGTTGGTCCTTTTACAGTTGAACAGTTATTGTTGTGTTAGTCGTTGCCTGCTGGGCCACTGCAAAGCCTCAAGGCGGCAGACAGTAAAAGCTGTTAGCCAAAGAAATGATCAGATACCCAGCAAACCTTGAGGTGTGATGTCAGTGGTGATCAATGTGATGTCAGTGGTGATCAATATGATGTCAGTGGTGATCAATGTGATGTCAGAGGTGATCAAAGTGATGTTAGTGGTGATCAATATGATGTCAGAGGTGATCAAAGTGATGTCAGTGGTGATCAATGCACCAGGCCACACAAGCAGCCACCTAGGGCGTCGTCTTCTGAGGGGGTGCCAACTTAGCAACCACAAGCCAGTCAGCAGTGATGCTTGCCAGTGGGGCATGTTTCAAAATCAATTTGTCTCCAGCATTTATTTTATTATTTGGAATCTGTAGAAACGACTCCTTGTCTCATCTCCTACTAGGATCAATGGTGAGTATCAAGCCCAAAACCAGGGTCTGGAAGCCATATTGTACTGGTTAAGTTATTACAAAAGTGCTTCATTGCACAGCCCTGTTAATCTGCAAGTATTGCAAGAAGCGTTTATTTTTAAGTTCATTTTTAAGAAAGTTATAAATAAATGTTAAATATAACAAAGGAAAAAAAATACTCACATTAACATACATGGCCTGAAATGCATTTTGACCATGTTTTTGGTAAAACCATAGTTTGTGTACTCTTACAGGGACTAAATTGCAAAAAGTATGCTAAACAAGCAGCAACAGCTATATTAAACTTTAAAATATTTTTATATTACACATCACATTACACACTGGAACAATAACAGCTGTGCTGAGGAAATCCAAATGTACATTCGTCATTTACAACTTCCACATTCCACAGAACTGGCCCTGTGATCTCTGACAGCTTCAGATAAACCTGCCCTAGGATGAGTCATGTGACTTGGACCCCATCTCTAACTGCGGAATGTTGTTTCCTGGATACCGGGTCTACAAACTATAAAATAAATATGTAATGTGAAAGGATCACCTCTGGATCCTGCTTATTCACGTAGTTGGTCATACATGGCTAAAACAAAACTGTAATTTAGATGCCTGTGGATTCACACTCGTTAATTCCAGCCTTAATATGGGTTGATAGATGCCTTTGGGCCTCTGGCAGGTTACCTTGCCAGACCTCAGGAGCTGACTTGCCAGTCGAGGATGAGTCACCATTTTTAAACATTTATAATCACAGCCTAGAGACCCACATAGTATTAAAGCTTAAGACTGAATTTTACACCTTTGCCAAATTTCACTACAATGCCAATCATGGTGCAACATTGTATGTTAAAAATAGTGACTCCAGAGCAACTGCAGTCAGCAAAAAATATTTACAGTGAGTAATAAAAAGGAATCGGCCATTTTGAAATGTTCCCATTTTTTTCACTTTACAGTCTTAAATGAAAGCACGCACACAAAATATTTCTTCCCAGCGTTACTTACTCCTATAACATCTATAACATCCAAGTGAAAGACATCACAGCTGCAGTACAGAAAAAATATAAAAAATCAAAAACAAGACATACTGAGATTGATAAAGGATCACCCTCCTATGTCAATAATTTGTTGAGCCACCTTTTGCTTTAATGACAAAGGCTTTTGCCTTGAGTCTGTAGGGATAGTTCTCTATCAACTTTGCACATCTAGACTGAACAATATTTGCCCACTCTTCTGTACAGAACTGTTCAAGTTCAGTCAAATTGGATGGTGAGCGTCGGTGGACTTTCTTCAAATATTCCCACAGATTTCCAATGGGGTTTAGGTCTGGGCTCTGACTGGGCCACATGAGGACGTTCACTTTTTCTCCTTCAGCCACTGTGTGGTCAATTTTGCTGCGTGCTTCAGGTCGTTGTCATGTTGAAAGGTGAACATTCTGCCCATCTTCAACTTCCTGGCAGAGGGTAGTAGGTTTTCCTCAAGAATTTGATGGTATCTTGCCTCATCCATCTTTCCTTCCACCTTAATCAGAGCCCTAGGCCCCATGGCAGAGAAATCCCCCCACAGAAGGATGCTGCCCCCTGCATGCTTTACTGTAGGTATGGTGTGTTGTGGATGGTGAGCTGAATCCCGCCAGCTGTTCCGTTTGGTATTGAGGCCAAATAGTTCGATTTTGGTCTTATTTGACCATAAGACCTTTTTCCACTTGGCATTAGAATCTTCAAGGTGCACTCCGGCAAAGCTCAAACAAGCCTTAATGTGGCCTTTCTTGAGAAGTGGCTATTACCTTGCAACCCTCCCGAATAAGCCACAATTGTGGAGCGCTTGTGAAACTGTTGTCACGTGCACACAATGATGGCTACTTATATATTCAGCAGACAGAACTGGGAAGCGTGTAAAAGAAGGTACATGTGTCGTAATATGTTCTATGTCAGGGCAGCTAGAGCCTCTAACAAACCAAAAATAAAACTGTGAATATCCAGTTTAATAAAGAGACTAGAGCAGTTATATAAAATCTACATTATGTCAACTCAGTGTGAATATATAGGTAGTATATCATCTCACATCTTCTGGGTTATGTTCTTCCTTTGCTTTGTGTGGGTGTCCTCTAAGGCATTTCTTTTCCGTATACAGTCTGAATTCCCACTCTAGGTTAAATGCTCATTTTTATATTGACATCTACAGTACATCAGTGTCAATAGGAGTAAACGTGTTTCTTGTCATGAACAAGGTGTCTTTGGCTCGTCAAGAATAAAATTACTGTATTGCATCTCAGAATTCTTCAGTAGAGCTGTTCAGTAATTCAGTTATATTGTATTTGGTGATCTGATTTGTCTAACTGAAAAATTGGGCTCCAGATAAGTAAGTCAGTGATTCCAACCATGTGGAAGACGTAGAACAATGTTTAGGGATATGATATTTCATATGTGATTCCACTTCAGATAATAAACTTGTGTTTTCTTTCATATAAAACAAAAGCAAATTGATAATGTTCAAGTTAAATGAAGCATACATTGCTCAAGAAAAATATGGCAAGCTTAGCCCCCGTTAAAGCACTCGCTTAATGTTTCGAAATGTTTCCAGTATACGCAGCCGGTTTCACAAAGCAACGTCCAGACTTAAGATAGTGTGACTCTTGTAAATGTCAGTTTCATTATTGTGCAACCTTATTGGTTAACGGCGCTTTAATGACTTACTCTTGTGCAGCTTGGCTACGAATATCAATGACAAACAGAGCAACAGTAAGAAGTCACATTTATTATAGTTATACTGAAATTATTATTTTTTTCTGAATTTTCTGCATTTTTGGGAGATTTATGGAAATGTTTTGCCACTAATAAAAATTTGACAAGATATTTCTTTTCATTGACCCAAATACCACTGTCATTAATCATTTAATTACTTAGACTAGGTATACATTAGAATTTAGGATTGGTGCTGTCGGAAATTGTATTGCATTGTATTCCCTGGACAGCCCTGTCACTTGCTCTGCCCATCTAATCTGTTCTCATCCCACACACACCAACCTGTATAATGTCTAAAAATACTGGGTGGATCACCTGGAAATGTGAAAATTAATACTTTTTTTTTTTTTACCTGAATGTGTCGGCAGTCCTTGGGGTGACATATTAATTTATTGCACATTCCATTTATATGACAATTTGCAGAATCTTTTCTCACCAATTAAGGGGTTACTTGTATTGCTGTGTGCATGAAAACACAATTTATATTATTTTGATTTATATTAGTTTTATATTTATATATTTTTTCTTTGTTTAAATATTTTTATTCTACTTTTCTTTTGCACTACGACAAAAAAATTCTGTGTGCAAGCTCTAATCCTCACGTTTACCTAGAGACTTAATTGCATAACAATACTGACCTCCTTTTGCACAATGAAAAACAACAAAAAATGAACATTTTTATTTACAAAATATACATGGGATTAGCTACAATCAATTACAAGATTATTTACAAATCAAAATATCTTCAACTCTCAGCACTTTCACAGTATACCAATTCCTCGTCCACAGAACAACGAGAAATATTGGCGCACAATTTTGTCTTGCCTGATGGCTGAATTGTTAAATATGGTCAATCACTGTACTTGTGCAACACACACACACACATATACACAGTCGGGTAAGCATATCTTTATGGGGACCATTCATTCACTTCTATTAGAAAAAATGCTAACGCTAACTATGACAACCTTAAGGAATTTTGAGGTCCACCTGCACCATAAAGTCATTTATGTAGCTACCTGGGAGCATTCTGGGTGATAAATTTTGCCTAATGAAAATACCAGTCTAAAAAAAATATTATGACGAGCCTCTACCGCACACGACTCCCCACCTCTCCAAAAAAAAAAAAAAACATGACAACGTCCCACAATAATTTTCACCGAGATTCCCGTGACTGGTAAGGGCAATTTGGAAATGCTGAAATGGGTGGATGGATAGATGGATGGATAATTCAAGTAAGCCTTAGTATTTGTACAAGATATCCCACACAAACTCTGCACAGAGCTAAAGTGAATCACTTTGTTCTTCGATGATCCATTTCATTGCCCCGTCCTGTAAGCACACTAAATTGTATTTTATGGATGTAGCAAATGTAGTAAAGCTTAATGTGTCAAAGCACCAGCCTTTCCACTCATAGCCTGTATAATTTACACAAGGAAATTCAGACATCAGGAATGAAAGGCCATTCACAAATGTTAATGAAATTTTAAGATGTTTTCAAGGAGTAGAACTACCTACTTTAACCAGCCTAGCACACCTTTCTGATACAGTTCATATAAAGTTTATTATTGATATTTATCATGTCCATATCTTTTGTTTGCTTGTTTTTATGATTCAGCTTATGTTGCCACTGTCCTACCGAGGACCATTTTAGACCACAGTACTTTACATATTAACATTTACATTCAATTGCTGGCTGGCTATCAGTTTTACAATATCAATAATCAAGTGGCTAAACGGTTTTTGTAGCCTATTGTACAGTTACGAGATTAACATCTATTACTATAATTAATATAATTCGTACATAAACTCGAAGCACTAGCCATCACTATCTGATGGTGTCTCGTTTGTTGAAAGGCAGGCCTATAGGGGTCGTAAGAAGGAGCATAGTTACTAAACAGAAAAAGTTTCCGTTCATTTGCAATAGGAGCAGCTTTTTGCGCGTATGAGTTGCTGGCGGTTATTTTAGGTGGAATAAAACATGGCAAACCATGTGAAACGTAATTGCCGATTGTTTAAATTCGTCCAATGTCAAACACACTTTCTTAATTAAAAAAACTTCGAAGTCCAGTTTCAAAAAATCGCTATCTTCAGACATACGGCTTACAACATTGCTATGCTTTTAACATGGAAATCCACCAGAGTTGATATGTAGTCCGTGAATTCTCAAATATCTAAAAGGTTGCAAAAAATTCAAGTTTGAGACGTGTGATTTAACACATCAAAAAAATTAAATCTTTTCAAAGATAGGTCAAATTATGACTACAGCGTACTCGTAAAATAACCATAAAGTTACGACTGAAAATTTGGAACACTGTGCCAAATTCAATAGGCGATACATGTTTTCTCAAAGATCAAGAGTAAAACAAGTAAACAAAAACGCTTAACTGATACAATGTGCATTGAAGAAATGCTACACATTATACCAGTAACAGAACCGATAAAGTGCGGTGTAAGTATGGAGAATGTAGCTAAAAACTTCGTCGCATGCAGTTTCCAATCACTACACCATCCCTGCGTCTTTAAAGCCGGGCGCTCAGACTCCACCTCCCCTGTGACACTGCTGTCAGTAACACACATTTAATTGGGACTGTCAGTGTGGTTGCAGGAAATGATAAACGGAAGGTAGGCGCTGTGGGATGGTTATCACGACAAACTAAGTGTCTGTTTATTATACCTTTTAAGACTCGCTACTACAATGTAGTTGATAGGACTCAAAACAGTAAGTTGATTTACTGTGGGTCGTACGTTAGCTTTCCAGTTAGTTTCCTTGATCTGATAAGACTGGCGTAGTTGGAAAACTCGCAAAAGTGAATGTAGTTCCTCGATGCTATAAAAATCAACATATTACTAGCGATTTGGAATGAATTTTAACAGCGATTCTTCACATTCCAGGATAGTTACGATTCTTGCGATGAAGTACCTTCACGGCGCTTGGTTGTTTTGGTAGGTAAACCAGCACGGAAATGTCTCTCGGTTTTTATTGCATATGACTGTCAATTCACATGTTCCTCATGAAAATTACCAGTTCTAATGATTATCTGGACATAACTAATATGATGGTGAGTAAAAGCGTGGAATGGCTACAAGATGCGCTGGAATCCGGTGGGAACTCGCTGCTTCTGTTGGACTGCAGATCGCACGAACTCTTCGGATCTTCTCACATCGAGACCGCCATCAACTTGGCAATACCGGGACTGATGTTACGGAGACTCAGGAAGGGGAATCTGTCCATCCGATCGATTATCCCAAATAACGAGGATAAGGAAAAGTTTGTGAAACGGTGTAAAACAGACACCTTGATTTTGTACGACGAGGCCACTTTGGACTGGCAAGATGGAACGACGACTTCAGTTCTTGGGCTTCTGCTAAACAAGCTCAGAGACGACGGATGTAAAGCCTATTACCTGGAGGGTAAGATGGTTATTCACAGAAATGTCTCTAAAGTGAGATTACTTGAATTTGAAGTACTTACTCCTCGTACCCGGTGAAATTAAATGAATCTTTAATAATGGGAAAATTAACTTTGCATTGCAGGACATTATTTTAGCGCGAAATCTTAAAGATATAATTTATATGCACAGTATGATACAAACTATAGTTAAATGTCTAACTAAAATGAAAAAGTAACCGCCTCCACATTGCGTGGCGAAATGACCAGTTTTGAAATGTCCGTAGGTACCTTTTAAGTTTATTGTTCTTCTAAGAGTTAATACAACTTGACTAACTAGTCAACTAGATTTCGTAGCTTCACGCCAAAAGGGCAAAAAAAGTTTAAAGCATTTTATAGTATGTGGAAATTATTCGATAGACTATATCTTTAAACTTAAGTCCATTCTCTGCTCTTCGTTTACTAAGTGAGATCACCAGCTAGTTACATATTAAGCGCACTTAACGTTTTCGTTCTGATCAGGACCGAACGTAGTTTGCAGGACTGCATGTATAATTTAGAATAAACCAGTACACACCCGAAGCGTGTCTTTAACCTGGTCGGAGTGTAACCATCCCCACTTTTTATGCTTGAAACTGAAGGAATGTGACGAAGATAAGAATGTTCTCAATTAAAATTCCAAAATGGCTCCGCCATGTTGCTGTTCTTTTAGGAAAAGCCATGTTTTTTAATGAATGGACAGGAAAACAAAACGGATGCGGTTTCTTGGCAACTTTAAAAGTAGTTAACGATAAAGGTTAAAATGCAGGCAGGCATGTGATATTACCGTAAAATTCATGCACATTGTTTTCAATCTCGAATGAAAAGTTAAATTGCGGGAGGGTGCTGTTAACATTGGATATTCGAGTGAAATATGTGATGTTGGCGAAACCAGATAAGGACTGTTTTCATAGTTTTCTCCGTAGAAGACTTCAGTTGAGAAAGTAGATTAAAATTGCTTATTTATCTTTTTTCCCTCCGATAAACGAAAATTGCGTATTTTTGACAGGGATACTAAGAAATGTCGATTGGGTAAGATGCTGAATGGACAGACGTGGCTAAAAAATAATTCAGTCAATGAAACGTGCTGTAAGAATCGGGGAAGGTCAGCAATGGTTACAAGTAACGATTTACAATTAGGATACAATCAGAGGTTGAACATAGTCATGCATCTAAATAGGATTATACCGTCACACTCAGACTCGTGTATATATGTGTGTGTGTGTATGTATGTATGTATATGTTTCGGGATCATCCTCCCCCTAAATGCGCACCGTCATATAACGCAGTGATTCCTAACATACAAAGTTGGTATGAGCTTTGGCGACGCGGACTTTCCCTGTTAGGCGTTTTTGAACCAACCTAACCTGCCGTATGTGGCTTGAAAACTAGCTGGACTGGTAGTGGATTGTTTTGGCAAACAGTTCTGTATGTTTTAATACCGGAACTTTTCACATTAATATTCATGGTTATTTTGTTTTGTTTTTGATTTTAGAAAACCTTACCAGTTCTGTGACAGATATTACATTATTTTAACACTGTAAAATACACTTTCTTAAGGACTTATTAAATTGTGCTTAAATTATTTTACAAAGTTGCCTAAGAGTATGCAAATTATACAACTGATTTAACAACGCTGCTAATTTAATGTAAACAAATTATTTCCCGACTGAAATACTGATCATGGGTAATTTCCATCATGAATTTCACTAGCATAAGAAGGGGAAAATGTATATCTTGATTTAAAGTGAGAATTTTTAAGACCAGTAATGACTGTGATTCAACCACTGAGCTACCATTAGGCGGTAGAGGTCCTAATAAACTTCTGTAATTAGGAAAACCAGATTAGCTGCTATAATTACAAATTTTGGTCCTAAAAGTAGTTTGGGATATATCGACTTTAATATTGGGAATATTGTGAGATGCCACAGAAAAAGGCAGTTTTTCTTCATTATACTATAATTACATATCAATGGGTAACGTGACTTTTTTTGCAATCTCTTATTTTACTGTATTGTATGTACCATCTTACTGTATTGTATGTACCATTTTCAGCCTAATTCTTCCTCCTATCATTATTTTTAATCTTAGGAGGATTCAGCAGGTTTCAGACTGAGTATCCTGAGCACTGTGAGACCAGCCTGGATGTTTCTTGCTCCACCTGCTCCCCTCCTGCAGCAGTACTGGGCTTGGGCGGGCTGCGGATCAGTACTGACTGTTCGGACAACGAATCGGACCGAGAGCCTGGTAGCGCTACCGAATCAGAAGAGAGTCCGGTGCCCAGCAGCCAGCTTGCCTTTCCTGTCCAGATCCTGCCCTACCTTTACCTGGGTTGTGCCAAAGACTCCAGCAATCTGGATGTATTGAGCAAAAACAATATAAAATACATCCTGAATGTGACTCCTAACCTGCCCAACACGTTTGAACATGATGGAGAATTCAAGTACAAGCAGATCCCCATCTCGGATCACTGGAGCCAAAACCTCTCGCAATTCTTCCCAGAAGCTATATCTTTCATTGGTAGGTATTCAGTTATTATTTTTTTTGTTTTGAGGTTATTATGAGAACTCCTTTCACTTTTTAAAAATTAATTTTAATTTATCTTATTTTAATCTTTTTTTTTTTTTTTTTTTTGATGTGCTGAAGTGAATGGGAAATCCATGAATCGGGTATATTGCAAAACAGAAATAATGTTACCTGTTACAGTAATATAATGTTCTGATAAAGAACTAGAAAATTCCTGACCTGTAGTAGCAATAATTTGAGGCATCGGCATTGTCTCCTAAGAGACATCATCTTACACAAGTGACATGAGCAAAATGTTGTGAAATGAAGCCTTCTACTGAATTAAGAGTGATACTTCGCTAATGATAAAATAGTATGGGGTAATTTGGGGCATATAGAAAATTGTCGACCAACATCGATACCAACTACTTTGAAATTGATCAAGTAATTAACTGAATTATTCTGGAAACAGATACTGTATACATTAAATGCGCATACTCCCTTTTCCTCTGGGATATCTTGGAAGAGTGAAGTCAACTATTTTTATGTTTTTTATTTTTTTGGAAAGAGGCTTTTGATACAGAGAATGAAAAGTGGCCAGGATGTCTGTGTCACAGGCTGTTTAGCTATAAGTGGCTCTTCTGAATGCTATTTTGTGAAACGCGTGAGGTTTGGTCATGCATGGGGTTGATCCTCCAAGACATTCATGTCAAAGCCCGAGTCTCAGTGAAAACTCCTTGGTTTTCAAGACATTTTTTAAATAACTACTACATTATAAACGTGCAACAAAATGGATTACATTTCAGATTTTAAGGTTGTTTCTACAAAGTAACTCTGTACAAGTTTATGCATTTTGCAAAATTATTTTGGGAGAGTGTTGGAAAAATGTGTTCGTTGTCTTTAAATGTTTTTGCAAGCAGTTTGATGGCTCTGGTCTGATTGTGAACATCTGTCTGTCATGGTCTTTCCACAGTAACGTTGTAATTTGTGAAATAGACCTGTTTTTGTTGCATTATTTTCACACTAACCTCTTCAGAATAAGTCTAATTTAAATTTTATTTATGCTGAATCCTAGTTTAGGAGCAGTGCAGGGGCAGCTAGATTCCGCCCTGCATCTTGCTACTTTTCCACTCGCCATAATCGGGGTGTCTCAGCGCTGTCATTATCGCCCTCTCTGGCTGTTTCTAATTACACCGATGTACTTGGAGAATCAGAATGTTTATTTGGTTCGAGCGAATATTCAAGCAGTTTGTTTTGACAAAGGGTCTCTGTTGGACAGACTAACAGTGGCTAGAAAGGTCAGGGGGAAAAAAACCTTGGCAAATCTCTGCGTTCCTTGACGACTGTGCACTGGCCGAGATCTCCACTTGACCAATGAGAGCATGAGTGTTTTTAAGAAGCGTTTTGTGACAGGTTATTAACCTTAACGGTTATGTTTGGCTGTACTGCCTGCCTAGATGTAAACAAGCTACTGTTAATTATTCCTTTATTGGGGGACCATTTTGAAGTATTTTCTGATATAATAGATGGCATAATTTTAGAATGCTAAAAGTTATGGTTTGTACGTCTAGTTATTTCTAGGGATGTCCTTATCAGATGGACGTAATCCTCCAAGAAGTTTGTGGTTTTTTTTTTAAATTTAACAGGCAGATTTAAAAAAAAATAAAAAATAAAAAAATTTAAAAATGCTGCTTTTAATAGTTCAAGTAGGTTACGGGTATCAATTCTGGCAGGGGACCCAGGTTATCAAGATGGGGTCATACCACAAAAACCTTGAAAGAACGAGAGAACTTAAACTGCGTGAGTAGAGAGTTGCAGGATGAAAGGGTCAGCTCGGGCTTTGCTCGGTGAATATGCCAGTTTCCCTTTCACCCTGGGCATCAGGCGGTCAGAGTTTCAATTTGAAGAAAACCCAGAGCCTGGCATTTCAGATGGGTCTCCTCTGCCAGAGCTCTACTGCTTTGATCAGAAACTGTCTGATGTGATTCCGATCTTTGTGCTCTGCATAGCAGGGTCCGGGCATTGTTGTTGCAAGGCTGTGCATTCATGTTTTTGCTGTTATAAGTGGAAATGGGGGATTTCCTTCCCTGCCATAGCTTTTTTTTTTTTTCCTCAATAACCATGGCAGCTACATCAGTCTGAAAGTAAAAGTGCCTGTGAAACTTATCCTAGACTGAGTGGGACAGAGTTTCCTGATGATGTGAAAACATCCTGTCTGAAGCCTGACAACCATTCTGCACTGCTATTAGCAAGCTTCCCTCCACCAGTCAGGGCATCATAGCCGTCTTTCTTGTTATTCTACAGTGGGGCCACCTGTTCCAAAACTCGCCCATAAAAATGATTACAATCAAGCTCTAAATTGTTTTGCCGAATGACTGATTACAAGGCAAAGAGTTATTTTTCCAGCAGGGAATGGGCACTAATTGCACGACTACAATACCGCAGTCCCTCATCAGTGTCGATGATTCTTGTTTGTCTCTCAGCTACCTCAGGGCTCTGTGTCAGCTTTCACTAACCTTCCTATCTCCCAGGATGCATTGCTGGTGACTTTTGTGAATGGAATTTTTTTTTTAATTATTTTTTTTGCCTTTTGCACAGTGACTAATCACACAGTAAGGAATGCAATGCCGGTACCAATACTGGTTCTAGTTTATCTCTAGTTGGCTCCCTATCTCTTTTTTTTGATTATGATCCAGTTCTTCTATCACATCATTCATAAAATTAGTGCAGCCCTTATCCCTTGCGCTGTGTTTTGTGACCTATCCTTGCCTTTTTAATCTGGTCCCGAAGTCGGCGGGCCCTGCCTGTGTATAAGGTGTAAAGTCCTCTGCTTCAGCTGGACTGAAATGACACGGATAGCTTTAGTCTAACCCTCCATCCTCTGTGTTTAAGTTAAGCACACCAGAGGGCTGTGTCTGTCATGTCCGCTCAAAAGAACTGTTGTTTTGAATTGCATAAACAGGAGGAATCAAACAAACTGCACACCCCCAGGCTGGGGGCAACCACAACTGCCTTTTATGTTCAAAGGGACAGCAGGAGGCTACTTTTATTACCATTTGGTATCTGAATATAATAGTGGGCCTGTGCTGTGTGGCAAGCCCTAAGCCAGTCTGGATTCAGTTTGTAATCAGTGGACACATCATCCAGTCATTTCTTGGGGTAATAATCATTTCTTTGTCGCTGTATTTCTTGACTGGAAGCCATTTTAATCAGTTTTCCATGTCGGCAATGTGTCAACATAAGGTAGTGTGTGTTGTTCCCTCCTCCTCCCCCCCCCCCCCCCCCACTTCCCCCCCCCCCCCCAGCCCCCACGCCTCGCGTCCACCAGCCACTTACACACGACAAT
>JAABNY020000108.1:27914391-27936359 GCA_015164015.2 Brevimyrus niger | reverse complement strand
ACCCTTTTTTTGTTGCTTTTTTTTTTGTCTGGGACCCATTTTAATAAGTTTTCCTTTTCGGGAATTGTTCAAAAAAAGGTGGGGGGGGTTGTTCCCCCCCCCCCCCCCCCCTTCAATAGTGGTGGCCAGATGACCCAGGGAGGACATTTTGAGCTACAGCAGGATTTGTAAACTAGCATTTCAAATCACCTGGATTTCTGTTAAACATTGAGTTTTTGCCATGTGCTGATAGGCATGACTATACATGACTGACTGATTATAATGTCATTAACGTTAATGTAAAATGAGTGGAGAAGTCTTTCGATCAAGGAAATAATCCAGTCAAAGCACAAGAGGAACTGAACTGCTTAGCCCCTCACAGGAGCCTTTCATTCTTAAAGTAGTTTGTAAAACCCGAAGTAGCTCAGGGTCCTCCCTGACATGGACTGTCTGGTCACTCTTGGCAGTTCTGCTTAGGGGGCTGTATGCTTGGGCTCCTGGACGTGCTATTGCTGCTCTCGGTGATGAGATGTATCTCTGCCACTTACTGTTCCTGAAACCCAGATGCAAGACTCCAAATCTCAAAATCAGGGGTCTCCAGCCTTATTTACAATGAGAACTTTTTTTTTTTTTAAATAAGCTAAGAGGGGCTTAAATTAATTATCCTTTCACATTCAGTCTGCTGCCATGACAGTGTGGCACTCATTGTCCGAGACAAAGTCAAATGCATGTGCAAAATGCATCATTGGTTGTCTGAGGTGACAAGTAGCTTGCAGCCGACACGCTGCTGACCACTGCTCTAAACAGATGGATTCTTATGTTTGAGTTGCTGGTGAAGCTTCACATTTCGCTCTATAATTAGATTTGAGGGTTCGTTCTGAATAACCGATAGGCCAAGTGAGGCCAATGTGACTAAGGGTCTTGTTCATTCTCGCATTTGTCCCACAGAAGAAGCTTGTTCCAAGAAATGCGGTGTCCTGGTGCACTGCCTGGCCGGGATTAGCCGTTCCGTCACCGTCACCGTGGCCTACCTGATGCAGAAGCGCCATATGTCACTCAACGACGCCTACGACTTTGTCAAGCGGAAGAAGTCCAACATTTCCCCCAACTTCAACTTCATGGGCCAGCTGCTGGACTTTGAGAGGACCCTGAAGAGCCCATGTGACAATCGGTCATCCAGCGGCCCACTGTACTTCAGTACGCCAACCAATCACAACGTCTTCCAGCTCGACACGCTGGAATCCACTTGAAGCCTGACTCCAGAAGGGCAGCTGTTTCTGTTTGTTTCTCTCTCTGCTTATGGTTGTGCAAATCCCCTGGCGCCCAAGACCAGTGAAATCAGAGAGACGTACTGTACCACCTTCGATTTGCTCTGCTGCCACTTAACAGTTTGTGACTTTTTGCCTTCGTAAGAACATTTTATAATTTTTTTTTGTAAAATGAGGAATAAGCTGAAGAATTTATGAACTTCATGCAAAGAGGGAAAGAAAGCACTTCTTGCCTATAGTTGTGGCCTTACTGCTTTGCATGAGGAAGGTATCTCTCGTATAGGACTGGCTGTTGTTCTCAGTGTCCACTTGGTAAGAAGACGGTACATACATTTAAATTTATGTATTGAATTAGAACTCTGTTTTTCAAAAGAATGATGATTACACCCCATTAGTATACTTTGCATATTACTTTTTTTTTTGTGCTGACTCCAGAGTAGAAAAGCTTTTCGCATCTTGCCACTTCAGAGTGGTACTTTGCTCAGATAAAGGCCTATTCATGGGTGGAGGAAAGACCAGCACTTACTTAACATACAAACTCTGTTTCTAAATCATGGACCTCCTGTCTGTAATACAAGCTCAGTTCTCTGCAAGAACAGTCTCATGTTGGGTAAGACATATACATGTGAGTTTGTTTTAACTATGATTAATACTGTCTTTTTTCCTTTTTTTTTTTCGCATGGTGGTTGAGAGCGCGTTGGCTGGGGGAGATCGGAGGTTGTGAATTATGTGGGTTTATTCAGAATTAGAAGTAGAATGTGGATATCATCAGTCTGCTTGTAGTCACCGCTACTCTAGAGCATATAAACCATAAACTCATTTCTGGCTAACAGGACACCATGGGACGGGCTGAATTGTAATAGTCAAAAGGGAATTTTTAAACTTTGATTAAAAAAAGGATGGCAAACTTTATATTTCATTGAAAAATTTGTTTTTAGCTTTAATTTTTTTCATATTGGGCTCCCAAATATGTTATGGGTATAGCGCTGTTGACTTTCTTTGATTCTCTGAAATGCACCAACATTCTTGGAATTTTTCTGATTACAAATAGCCTCAGTTTTCCTATCTGTTAACTTTTGTATCCGATTTGTAGTGTATGTGAAGTAACTGAGAAAGGACAGGGCTACTGATGCATTTTCAAAAGGTGTTGATAACATTACCTGAAGCATAATACATCTGTCTGGTTCTACGCAATCGGTTCATTAAAAATCTTTTTCTGTCTGATGCTACTTTAAAATATTCTTATTCTATTCATTCATTATGAGATGTACATGATACTGTAATAGATGGTAATAGTAGTATTCGTGATTCAAATCACAAACCAATAATTTTGTTCCCAGAATTGCATTTATGTATTTTTTATATATATATATAATTTTCCTTTTGAGGCATCATCACCTGCTGTCTTTTAAACAGATCTTAAGTGATCACGTTAAAATTAACGTGTGTGTATATACCAAGCACAAGATGGATTGTCTCAAATCTTGCACCAACAGAGCATGACTGGGGCAATAAGGAAGAAAGTTTGTGGGAGTCCAATTGTGACCAAAAATGAGCAATTTTAAAAACATCATCTTACCTCGCAAGGACAGTATCAGGGATTCTGGCAGCGCTTGATCAGCAATGTGTATCACCTTCAAATGTTCATTGGCTGATTGGTTTGTGCTGTGTAAAATAAATGTGTGTATAACTGAGCTTGCTAACTGGCCAATTCTTACTGATTTATGAATATAGAAAATATATATTGTATAGTACCTTAATACCAAGACGAGACTTGTTTATATTACAAATAAATATTGAATTATTTTTTTCTTTAAATGTCTTCCATTGTGATTCCTTTTTTTCTCCTCTTTTCACCACCCACTTTGCTAAAAAGTTTAGGTACATACACTAAATGTCACCAGGTACACGTTCACTGTCACATAACAGTGCCAAACTGAAGCCTGTCTTTTTTTTCTCTCTTTTTTTTTTCCTTCTCTTACTTGCAAACACTAAAGTTTAGCGGCAGTCTGAGGTGATGTAGTGACGCCTCACACAGCCTCATCGCTGGCTTGTCGGCCATTTGGTGGCAGAGGGGGGGCTTCTTGCATCGCCTGGAGCCCGTGGGGCCTGGGACCCGCTATGTATCCCGAATGTATCCCTTCCCAGTATCGCCTCATTTCATTCTTTCCTGTCTGAATATGCTCAGGAATACCTTGTAATAACATAACATATTTCCGCCTTGTATACTTTTGCAGTATTTGATGCATTCTTCATCATTAGCAAGGAAACCTATGTGGTTACCTGAATAATTATTGAACTTTTCAACTTGGATCTGAGAGGGCTGTTTATTGACTAACCTTGTGCAAGCTGTCATAACTAGTCAAACCAGTTTATTCCAAGAGCATAAGGTATATAATTAGCAGTCACACACTTTCTTCAGCTTAGTTTAAACTATCTACAGAACTGTGGCCTGTGCTGCAAAGCGGGGTTACTGGCTTATCAAGGTAACTTGTCGGATTTAAGGTACCACAGTTTAAATGGGCTTCATATTCGTTCACTTACATTTTGCCCAGACTACCTTAAATCCGACAAGTCAAACCTCGATAAGCCAGTAACCCCGCTTGATAGTACAGACCCCTGGTCCTTCTTTTGCTGTGGCCCTCTAACCCACTTTACACATCGTATTTATTCCACAGCTTTCCAGCACTCGTTCCGCACTCGTTCCACACTCGCCATGATGTCTATGATCCCGCTGTCCCCTGCTTCCTCTGGATCTCTCCGTTTACTGTGTTTGTTGGATTTTATTCATGATTTTGTTTTTTTTTTTTCCTCAATGCTTTTCACTTGCAGGCCTGTTTGATCTGACCTTATTCTGTTTTTCTCTCCTCCCACGTTGTTTGACTCTTTGTTTTTGCTGTATATCTTTGCCCCAAAGGCTTCGCTTTTTATTGTTATTATAATTATTCGCTCTGGATGGCGTGTCTGTTGTTTTCTTTTGAGGAGTACCTAACTGAACCACAGCTAGCCGTAGACACCATGCTTCATGATCTATGTTCTCAGCCACTTTCCAATAACATTCTGCAAGTTTCTTTCTGGTTATCTGTTGCATGCTTGCTGCCTTCTTTTAATACCTTCCCATCTTGTTCTCCACTCTCTATCCTGCTAATTATTCCCAAATTCTTTACTTTTGATGAATCAGATCCCTCATGGCAAGCTGGGCATTATACACTGCTTTTAATTTCCTGCATGGTATGAATTCTACATATACTGTCATACCAAAGCATAGCTGAAAGCTTTAACGGTTTCATTGTCAGCAAGTTGTATAAAACTGTTTGTTCTAGAAGTGCTATGTATCACTGTGTAGAGTGTATTGAGAGGGGACCCCTATTAACTGTGCATATCCTTCTTACTAACAGTTATGACTTTATAACAATAAATCTCCATATATACTGTATCTATTCAGCATATCTATTGCAAAGTCTTCAATATCATCTATTTATCATGGTAGTAATTATAATCATGCAGGTTACCAAGTTAAATGTACAATAATAATCAATAAAACATGCCTCTATGGAGCTAAATATATGGATATACTCAATAGAACACATTGTTGTCTAACTAATTTATTTAGATTTGTGAGTAAAACAGTTTTTATCATTAAGTACACTTATCAATAATAATATTGCTATGGAGTGGAAGACATTAATAATATAAAAAAAAACATGTCCGTTATACTATGAAGCTAAATGTAAACTTTTTTATATTAATTAAAAAATATGTTATATATTGTTCTTTATAATAACTGTTTCAGCGTTCTTAGGCCTGGCTGTCCTTTCCTTTCCTGTTGAACGCTATTGCTGTTGCCCTTTTCTGTTCTTTCCTAATACTTAAGCTTCAGCTTTTTCACTCTAAGTCAGTGACCTAAGCTATTTATCAGAATTTCAACATTGACTCTGTTTTGAAAGGAGAGTTCTGATAAAGAACCCCCCCCCCCCCCCCGACTTTCTTCACATACCCCAGGAGCATCTACCCAACGACAAACACTGTTAACTAATTCATTAACCAACATACCATAAACCAACTAAGTCATAAACCACTTTATCACCCCAGTACACGTTGTCTCATCCCTAATCTTCTGTTCTGACTCTAAAAGCTAGTCGCTAAAATCAACCACCGGTACACTTCCATTTGATCAAAATTACACGTAAGAATCTATTTTCAAGTTCAACTTTCTTAATACTTTCCCAAAAGAACTGTACTGGTAAAGGAACATTTGTCTACAAAAAAACCTGCTGTACTGTTCTTTATCAGAAGCTGAATCTTCTCGTACACAAACACAGGCAGGTTCATCACAGTTACTGCATGGCTGTACAGATTACATCACAGATATGCACCATTCTGTTCCTCCACAAAGAAACATATCTGTTAATCCAATGACTTGGCCCATTTCTGTCATGCATCTATCGTCTAGCTCTACAGATGTGGCTCTGCAGATGTAATAAGTCCAGCCATCCAATCTCCTTTTCACATCCACATGCTGTTTTCCCATACGGCACTTTGCCGAACATCTCCTCCAGCTACCCTCAGTATCCACAGGAACCATCTCATTAATGCACTTTCTGCAAACAACAGCATAGTCTAAAGAACTTTTCAGTCCTTCCCAAAGTCCTGAAATACTGCCTGCCACAAGGTCCAAGCCAAAGTGTGTGTGTCATCATGTATATATCACATTGTGGATGGACATGATAAAAACCTATTGTTTTGACTTTGTGGGGACATTTTTCAGATCCTTACAATATAAACCTCGATTTACTAAAAATATGTGAGTGTAAAAAACTAAAAATGCCAAAAGTCGTGTATTTTATTTAGTTACTTATGGTTAAGGTTAGGGCTGTTAAGGTTGTCATGTTGGGATTAGAGTTTTCCCCATAGAAATGAATGGATAGTCGAATGGAGAGTCCCCGCTAATTTGTAAGTACAAACCTGTGTGTGTGTGTGTGTGTGTGTGTGTGTGTATAAAAATGAAAAAAAAGAAGCCTATCTGGCCTGTGAAAGGGAGGGTGGGGTGTTTGACAGCAAATAATCAGCCTTGGACATGCTGCATGATGCAGAGAGCATGTTCCAGCAAGGGAAGGCCATGAGCCCGCCCTTCGCACAGTCGACCTCCGGAGCAGGTCATGTGACACGTGCGAGTCCAGGCCCAAGTGAGGCACGGTGACCCACCTACTATAGGCCCTCCTTCCTGTCTGCTTTTTTCTATGCGTGCTGGGGGTCGGTATCACTGCTGAGGCTTCAGAGCCCCCGCCTGCTGGCCACACGCTTCCCACTCAGGGGTTAAAGGTCGGCAAAGCCATCGACAGTGTATGTGTTCTGCATAGTAACAGACTTGCTTCTTTTCTGGTGTGCCACCCATATGCTGAATAAGTGAAGCTGGAGCTGCCTACTTCTTCATTTAATCCAAACAGCGCCTTAAATAATGGCCCCTTTTTGACATGACTGGGGACGGCTCTCTTGTTCTGCATTTCTCAGTAAAATAGCCAGTAACCGTCAGCAGTCTGCACTGTGATCTGCAGCTTTTGTGTAACTTCATTTTATTGAATTGAGACTGTGCAAGGCTAAATATTTATATTACACGCTGCAGTGTTACACGGGGGTGGAGGGGGGGGGGGCGCAGGGAGTGTCCCTCATAATGTATATAACAAATGGGGTGTGACTGTCAGACGCAGTCACAGTGTGTTTAGTAGCTATGCCACATTTCCATCTTCAGCAGTGTGTACAAAAGACAAGAGAAACGCTTAACAAATAACAGCTTTTCCAAGCATGATGGGGCCTTCTGCCGTACCTTTAGTCTGGTCATATGTGCATGAAGTGAAAAATTATTACATGCATCTACTGTGTATTGCCTAAGATTATGAAACCCTATTGTTTAAGAGAAGCAATGGTTAAAATTTACCAAGTACCAAATATACGTTAAAGCCAGTGAACTGTTTTCACTTTTATTCGTTTTTGATTGATTGTACTCGAAACCATCACGACGTGTCTGTTATTTACAAGCCCAGTTTTTGTCCCATTAGTGAAAATGGCTCCATGGCTTCATTTTTCATTTGCAGGAAAGGAAACAGAGAGAGAGAGATATTACCTTCGTATCCAGGCTGGTTATAAATATCTTCACTATGAAAGACTATAAATATCTCTCTCCCGCTGTGAGTGGCACAGACTTGAGTTCAGCATGGCAACCAGCTTCTGTCGTGCCACCTATAATTGGCCATTTTCAGGCTATTTTTAGCAGATGGAAGCCAGTCACCGACCATGAATCAAGTGCAACTACCCATACACTGTTTCCAAACATGCATTGAAAAGCTTTTGAACAACAGCGGTACCACAATAAATATGGCCAAAGATACTGGCCGGTCATATAATCCGTTTTAGAGAGGTTTGTTTATTGAAGACTTAGCCTTAGGTAAATAAAATATGCACACGAATGCTGTCTGTCGTACGCTCCCTTTATCTACTGACATTTGGTCAGTTTATGTATTTATTTTCTGTTTGAAAGGTAAAACTGGTAAATGCGCCATCATTGAAATTCCACGATGAATTAAATACTCCAAAAAAGATGCTGAATTCTAAATTCTCATCAACTGTAAGAAGTAATACATTAGTAGAGGGGAAATTCCTGTTATCACTTTCAGGTAAGGAAACACAAAAGAGCTGTTTTTTTTTCTTCTGTGACTAAATTATAGTCTTGTCCTACTGTAAACATGGGTCTGGTCAAAACTCCCATATGAACTGACTTTAAAGGGTAGCCTTTAAACTCAAGCTCATTAAAAGAGCCATCATTGTTCATGTATGTAGAGCAACGTGATAGTTTTGAAAGCTTTCATGAGGTATTTATTTTCAAGTGTGATAATCTGAACGCCATGACGCAGCGCTTTCTCTATTTTTAAACCCCACGTTGCCGTTGACCTTCAATAAACAGAAAGGACACTGTATATAGGTATATGTCCTTTATTAAGAACTTGCGGAGACATACAATTTTTTAAAAAATCTGTTTTTTGTGTAACTCGTGCATGACAAGCCCTCCTACATGTGTGGGCAGCAACAAGGCTAATGGTGCCAGGAGAGCTGAAGGCTTGGGCTGTGTTCTGCTGAGACCTTCAATGAGTCACAGTGCAGTCGTGCTGCAAATATACCCACATATTAACATGGTTTGCATGGCACACTATTTGTTTATTAGTAATTTATCTTTGTTAAGATTATGAATTAGAAACCATTAGGAATTTATAAGCCTGTGTTGGCTACCACCATTTAATGACGTTATCTAGCTAATGGTCTTGAAATGTAATGAGACTTAATGAATGAAACTGACATTTTAAAAGTTCATAAGTTTTAGTTCATAAGTATTTAGTTATAATTTCACGTACAAAGCAATCATTGCAATTTATGAATATAATAATCAATTTGTTATGTTGATGTTCTAGACTGGTTTTTTTATTTAAAAAATATGTTGAATGCTAATTTTTATGTGGTGTAGTGTACATTACATAAGGCTGTTTCAGTCTAAATTTATGTGAATTTATTTTGAAATTCACTTTGAAATCAAATCAGTAAAATCTCCACCCCATTTCACTAATATTAAACATGATATCAGATAAGAATATGTACTTTTTGTGTCTATCATAGCATGTCATTTCTTTAACAAAGAAAAATAAAAGGTGGTGTTTTGCAAAAATCCTACCTAAAAAAATCTATAAATTATTCTTAGCATATTTTTTTAGGATTTGTATCAAGTATACATATGTTCCAATATTTGTGTTTATGGTTATATAAATTAATTTATAGTGATCAAACTATTGATCAATCTTTATTTTTTTAAAGCATTTAGAACTTAACAGATAGATTATTTGTTTATTTAACAATTTTAATGTGAATTGCTATGGTTTTATAATGGTTTCAGTGACAGAGTTGTTATGAATATATTTCTCTTTATTTGAAAGCAATCTCCAATGACACCCCTAAAATATCATATGTGAAATGACGAGCCAGTGCATAGCATTATAATTAAAAAGAATTGTCAAATACAACCATAATTTCACCTCGATCCATGTCAGCCGGTACATATCTAACATTGAAAAAGCATTATGCTACAAACAATCACTGAATAGATCAAAACTGTGGACTGAGCTGGACAGAAATCATTTAAGGACCTTCAGTGTCACCTCTCTACAGTATATGCCACAGTAAAAGAAGGCTGCAGTTTTTCTCCGTAATTTTCATTTTTTCTGCCTTTAAATGGCACTGATAGTGACTGGAGAGTGACCTGTGAGAATAACCAGCCTCACCATCCCTCTCCAATTAGCTCCAATTATCAATACGAAGTGCGCATGAAAACACAACTGGATCACATTTACGATACGCCATGTTATGTAACCTTGGTGTCCCAGTAAAATACTTGCATAAATCTGCTAACGTGCTAGGAAACACTGTTACAAAACAGCTCCTTGGCACACATATACACATACACACATATAAAAAAAAAACACTAACATACCTGTACAGTTATATCAGTTATGAACTAAATATATTTTTAATGTGTATCAGCATTTCCTGTCGTTAAGGAAGAGATAACTAAAAGAATGAAGAATCAACATAGTATTTTAGTTGCCTAGCAACAACTCTGGAGTACACCAAAGAATGAACTAAAACTGCTTCATTGTTGTAGCAGAACTTCAAGGGGTGCGATTAGCGATTAGCATATCAGTTTTTCTAGGGACGTGAGGACAACAAGAGTAATGGGCTGTGTGAGTGAAGTGTGGGCTGAGACGCTGCCAGGGTGATTCAACCCTGAGGAACGTATCCACCATCCTGCTCTGATATCTAATCTGTTATCGAATTCTGAGTAATTTAATTATGGGAGAAAGATCTGGGGGAGGCGGTGTTTTGCCTTGTAACCAGTACCAATAGGAAATATAGTATTAATACTTCAATCAAGACATATTTTAAATAATTTGTAGCTATACATTTGCAAATTATTTATATTGTCCAGTATACACACAAGTAAGCAGGTTAAATACAAATTCTTATTAAATTATGAATTATTATAAAGTGAGACTAAGACTTAAATACATTCCGATCAGTGACGTCCTTTTGATAAACCTAGACTCTATTATCAGTATGTAACTCAAGTTAAGTGGAGATATTAGGGTCTACTGCTGGTTACATTTTTTAAAGATTGTTCCTGTATTCATTTAATGCTTCGTAAGTAAATTCTTTACTGCAGTAAAAATGTATGTGTGTGTGTGTGGTAAGCCAAAAGAAAAGGAGTGTCATTTCTGAGGGGAAGAAAATCCCTGCTACTTAGGTCACTTCAGGACACACATCTGTTGCAATCATATCTAGACTCAGGATGTGGGTGGACATCCCTGTGTAGTCATTCTGCTGGAAAGTCAATTGTGTAGAAACATAGGCTAAGTCTTTGCTTAACACTTATTTGTGCATCATCTAATCTGTATGAGCGTGACCTGATTTTACTGTTAAAAACATCATGATATGCACTTAATCATGAATATTGTGCAGTAAAGAAAACACAAGCTTTCCTGAAAACCTTTTGTACACTTTATTGAAGACGATAAATTATGTTACATGTACTTCATTACTACAGCTATATATTTTTTTTTAATTCTAATTGCATTGTGAGTAATGTGTACTATATATGCTATATTCATATTATATTAGATCAATAAGGTAAACAGCAAGTAAAGTGTATATTGTGAAGATGAATGGGGTTGTCTCTTGTCATAAAACCTTGTGAGGCTGAAAAATGTTTCTTGGTTCTCTTTCACCAGTAAAGAAATGGTGTCTGAAATAAAACCAGTCATCTTACTGAAGGCGGTACATGCATTTGGTGAGGACAGATGTGATATATGCCAAGTTCCCAGAGTGGACACTATGGGAGAAGGCAGAACACAGTTAGCACAAAAATAAATTAGCTTAGAAACTTATTTTGAAAATTAAAAGTTTATTGTAAAGTCTTAAGCCAACTTCACATCTAAACTGAGAAAATTATGAGTACATTAGTTCTCCCATGTCCATAAGTGATACATTCCAAGACCTACATCGGATGGTCGAAACCACCGAACAGCAAACCATCTGTGGACCCCAATAACATGATTTTTGTGTACACACATATGGTAAAGTTTCATTTAAAAAGTATACACAGTATGACATTAGCAACAGTACGGCAATACAGTAATAATATTGTACATTATTTTACAGTATTGTACAGTCCTGTGCTCCTTAGAATGAAAGGGATTTTTACATACTTTTTAAATCCCTCAAAGGATGAAGAAACAATGAATAAACATAGGCTCATAGGTGGTGGGGAACAAGCACACCTGCAGCAGGTAATGTGAGAAGCATTTCTGCCGGATATGACACATCCATTTCTGAAAGAGTGTCAGTGTGCTTTTCAGCCGCTGGGCATCTCATGGAACTTAATTAACTGTCATGATTAGTCTTTGTCGCCCTTTCACACTGTGACTTTTCAATTCTCCATCACATTCACACACACGGCCTGGTTCCTGGCAGGATTTATGAGATGCATTTATGAATGTCAGGCCCTGATTCATTAATGCTCACTGCCCATCGAGACTAATTACTCAGCCTCAATAAAGCTGACTGAGTAGGTGTGTCCTGGTGCGAGGACTGCTGGTCTCGGTGTTTTAAAAACATCCATTTCATAGCAACATTCGCGCGACCGAACCACATTCTCTCTGCACTACATCTTGTCAAATAACACATGTAAAAGAATGCCTGATTTATACAGCAATAGATGAGATCATCCATTGACTAGCCATTGAGAAATCTCATTAATTGCCACAATACAGCTGTTAAGACACAGGGTTGAACATGCCCTCGTCATTTCATGATCTGAGCGACTCGCCCAATGTTTCTTTTAAGGCTAAAATAATTTACCAAGAGCAATTTGTCCTTTGACTCACGTCCAAGCAGGCGTACGTACTTGTAAGTCTGAGAATATGTACAAGTTCTTTGAGCTGCCCCTGCAATGCCAAGTGAAAGCATCGTGAAGCTTAATTAACTGCCTTGATTAGTTTTTGTCTCCCTTTCACGCTGTCATTTCCATTCTACATCACATTCACGCACATGACACACAAAGTGAGAAGATGATTTGTAAACTGTCATCTGCTGTCATTCATCTGGTCATCGCTTAGCGTCAACTAGCATTGATTTTCAATGGA
This sequence comes from Brevimyrus niger, assembly GCA_015164015.2. Lineage (NCBI taxonomy): Eukaryota > Metazoa > Chordata > Actinopteri > Osteoglossiformes > Mormyridae > Brevimyrus > Brevimyrus niger. Next base: position 27,923,875 of record JAABNY020000108.1, on the reverse strand, counting down.
CACAGATCAAGGGCATGAATGAAGCAGCACGTGGTTCCTGGGTATTATGTGAAGCAGTCTTCAATAAAGGCCTTGAAGTCTAAAAAAAGATTGAACTTTGCAATTTACACATAATAACCCAGTCTGGTTCATCATGTGCTCATACCCTTTTGTCCCTAAAGGTCACCTGTCCTCCAACTACAGGTTACGGAAGAGTGTGCAAAGTCGGATACACAGAGCAGAGCCAGGCATCGTGATGCGTAATGAATAGCCCATCATGTCTATAATCGCAGACATAATCTTGTGGAGGTATTAGTCTCGAGACATGAATTCTAAAAAACTGTGAAAGAATTTCAGCATTTTCACCTTCATTTTAAAAATAACCACAAGGCAGGAAAGTTCCAGTTTCAGATAATCAAAATGCACATGTGTAGGTGCTGGATAAAAATACTTGCATATCAAAGTCACATGGAAAATATGAAAACATGACCAGGCCTTCATCAGCCTTATCCAAGGACAGGGCAAGCATCCCACAGCACTGAGCAGTTTATGATACCTATGGTATCAGATTCTCAAGATATCAGATTTATTGACATCACACTCTAGGTTCCTGAATGTAGAAGATATGAGGGATGGAGTTGCATCCCTGAAGCTAAAAATAACCACAGCATTTAAACTGGACAGTTCAATTTCCAGTATAAAATAGTGTTCTTGGATTACTGGAGCTCACCCTCTGCGGCACTGGTTTTGTTTGATAGAGCATCCTACTATCATGCAGTGAAATAATCTAAGAAGGGGCAGAAAATTTAACTAAATAAATTTGAACTAAAGAGGCTGTAAATTCTGGCTTGAACTATTGCTTCTAAAATGAAGAATTTTAAATACACTCCTGACGGCATCTGGAAGCAAAGGTAGGCTTGTTGTTGAAAAGGCTCCTTAAAGGGATTATGCTTTATGACTATGTTATCAGGACAATCAATAGCTGCTATTATGCTGCGTTCCATTTACCTGAGAGGCCGGAAGTCAGAGATGGGAATGATGTCACACCAGAGTTAATCGCATTCCAGTTCAACAAGTCGGAAAGCCATTTGGCAATACCAGTTCTAGCCAAGTTCACTGATAGCTGTTGATAACAAGGCATTATGTGGTATATAACTACAGGTTTTTTTCCTCTTAATTGGAGGTCTGGGTTGTACTGTAGAGGTTCCTTCCACTTTCCGAGTTGGGACTCTGACTTCAGGGGTTGTTCCAGTTGAAATATCTGACTAGGAACTTGGAGATTCCAACATCCCAGTTCACATGGAATGCAGTATTATTGCTGCTATATTCAGAGCTGATTTGACTGAAAGTGAGGCAATATCTTCCCATTTTCAGTAGTTCGGCAGGTGTGTAAATTAACATTACTGCTTTTTAAGAAAAGAGACATAACTAAAGATAGTCGAGTAAAAAAATTAATTGGACATCAGGCATTTTTATCATCATCCTTGACTGGATGCCTGTGGAGGCTATCATGAAAACAAAGTCATTTATTGTTTTTATACACGTTTATTAATGGAATGCAGGCCCAAATCTTGTACCTTTGGGTTACATTTTTGACCTCATGTAATTAAATGTTGAATGTGATTAACATTAGGGGTGCTTCTTAAAGTTTGGTGACGTTGTAATTGAATACCCACTATATTGTATTTCTCTGACCATTGCCACTAACATTGAAGAAAGTCTGAAAATAGACATATTATCACAGCCTTATACAAACTTTCCCTGAAATTTTCATAATAGACTTTTTATTATGTGTCAGAATTAGCAAGCACAGTATTACAGAAATTCCAGGGCAATCACTTGAATTTTCTGAACTATACTAACCTTACTCTACTAAGCAATCCTTAGACCATGTCTTGATACATGATTAATACTTACACAAGTAATGGGAGTGAAAGGAGCTTCTCCTTATGGCTCCTTAGGGTCCAGAGCACTATCAGGTGAGTAGAATCTGTACTCAGATAGCTCTCCTCAATGTGTTTAAGGCAGAATTAGGAATTGAGGTCTAAGCCACAACAGCTAGACCTGAAGCAGGACTGTAGCCTCACCTGGTGGTATCTTTGCATTCTTCCTTCTTCTACCAGCCATAGCTATCTTTTGATTGGTTGAACCCTAACCATCTAGTTCGCTGGGCCACATCCAAAATGAAACACAATTTATTCTGGACCTCATAATGGGTCCGCCTTCCCCTGTCGGTCGGTAAAATGTACCCAGTGGCAAGTGGGCCTTAGTTTCGTGTTGCTGATGGAATTCAGAGCTCATAGAAAAATAATTGAGTGCCCGGATCTAAATATATTGTACAGAAGGCACACAGCACATTCCACATGGAAACAGATTGAATGAGCTGAACTGTGATGACCAGACATCTAACAGGAAGGAAATGAGCCTTTGAAATGTGTACATTGATACACAGAGGGACTATTTCCACTCCCCAACCTATTTAATGCATATTCCACTGGCTCTTTTACTAGTTAAACAAAGCAGTTACTGATAATGCACAAGGATCCCACATATGAATTCTGAAGCCCATTTTTTTTCACTTTACTACAAGCAAAATGCCAGTTTTGGGAAATTATCACTGCATACATTATGGTAATAGTCTGAAAAATTTGAATTGGCTGGACAAGCTGGTTTATATTTCTTTCTGTCCAGCACACTGAGCACACAATGGTAGTTATTGCATTTTCTTGAAGTGTATGTATCACATTTTGACTCTTCACCAAACAGGAACTGGAGTCTGATTTGTGTGTCCCTGTGATAAACCTGCACTGCCAAGAGAGATTCTGTCATTGTGGGAGAAACCGACAGGCTATATCAGAAACCTATAGCCGAATCGTGATTGGCTTGTTTTCAGTTCTTAACATTTCGCAACTATTTTTTCGATAACCCTCTAACAAATCTTTAGCAGTGTATCAAATATGATGATAAATTATTTTAAAAAATAGTGATTTCTCTGGTTTTAGGGGAACATTAAAGATTCCCAGTACTCATTTGGTTCAGTTTTAGCCCCATATTACACCCTCACTGCATTTCACGTTTGTCCTGCTGCAGCCATAACTGATGTGACACGGTGAGAAAAATATATTTTACCTGAATCTCAAACACCACTGATGGTGTCCTTAAGAGATAACCGGATTCCTGAAGCCTGGTTATTATTTTGTTGGATATCTGAACACATTCAGTTAAAAAGAAATCCTACAGATTATTTTGGAGTGCATAAGTTATTTTTCGAATTGTTTTGCTGCATTCAGAAAGTATTAATTTGATGTGTCTGTAATAGATACAGTACAAAATATAATCCTTTGCGGCGACCTATATATCAGCGTGAATGTTAATAATTCCCTCGTGATTCGCAGCTAATGCCAGGATGTGATAAAAGCTACATAGCAGATGTAAACGCGGGGGCAGCCAAATTATCCTGCCTAAATTAAACCCTGGTCTTCTGCTGCTGTTACAGGTAACCCAAGCCCCATCTAGTCTGTAGGAACCAGAAATCCTTCTCCTGGCATTTAATTCAGGATTTTTTTTTTTTTTGCATCAGATGAAAACAGATCACATATCAATACTTTCCATAGGAGCTCTGCGCTCCACCTGCCTGACTGGGTACAAATGCCATTGGACACTTCTGGGGGGCAGAAGGAGAGGCAGCGGTGCAGCGATAAGAGAGCGTCCAGGATTAGAGAGGGTGGGGCTGATTATGTCACATCATGGAAGTGCTTTCTCAGGCCAGGGAGTCAGGCTTGGGTCACACATCTCAGATTCCATCACTCTAAGTACTTGGCAGACCTCACAGGAATACTGCAACAACTGGGTCTAGGGTATCAGGTGCTATGTTACATTTACCTGAAGATTATGGTCAGAACAGTGAGGGGATATCAGGGGTTGTGAACTCTGTCTACATTTACCTTTTACTGGATTCTGAAATAAATTACCTCTTCTGAGACATTTATAGGAACACCGCAAGCTTCAATGACATGTAAATGATAGATTTTTTTTGAATTCGTGCAGTTCCGTGTGAAGATAGAAGTTTGAGGTCTTTTAAACAATTATCAATGATTTAAATTTAAATTTTAAAGTGAATGTGCTGCTGTTTAATGGAACAGGATGTGGTTCTGCTGTAGCACACATGATCAGAAGCTAAAGCCATTTCAAATCCTGTGCCAGAGTCATGTCACATTTGGGCTCTTCAGCTAAACAGGTAAATGTGTAAATGCGATATTATAGCGCTGTAAAGACTTGTAAAAATGTAACTGTGTGTCAGGTTTCTTTGTGGATTCAAAGCTTTGTCATTGTGGTGAAGCCTTTGCTTCTGTTTTGGTTCTATCATAAAATCATCTCAAGTTCACAAACATTTTCGAATCAACATTGGTAAAAATAGACACCCTGAGGTCAAAACAGCCTTAGCTGATAATCATGTTGAGTATTACGAGATGAAACAAAATATGAATTTGTAAGAATGTTTGGTTGCAGCAACTGCATAATTCCATTCACAGACACCCATAAATAGAGTGGCTGTAAAACAGACACTCTATTATGCTGGAGTTCTGGTTCTCTTTGTGTGGATCCCTTTGTACTGCATAGCCCATTACAGTAAGCGATCTGGAGCGAGAGGCACACAGAGGCGCTGTTTGTTAGGCCTGGCGTGGGATAGTGAGTATGATAATAATCTGTTCTTTCCATTCAGCCCTGTTAATGTTCTTCCTAAGCTCTCTTTTTGGTCCTTTAGGGCAGAGGGAGAATGCGCTGGACAAATTAGCGATGCAGAAGGCACAGGCACAGAAGTGTAACGTCGGGTTTGAAAGAGCACGCGGCGCTCGGGGTGACACCGAAGTCGTGGAGTTTTTATGTAACAGTGCGGCTTTGACGTACGTCGCTGCAGCCGCCCACTCATGCGGGGCTGCGGCTCTCTCTCGCTCAACCCTGAACCACCCGAGATGGCAAGCAGTCTGTATGCACTGCAGTAAGCAGCCTTTTAACTTAACACATAGGAAGGCGGCGGGACGTAATGAGAAAGAAGGGCCTGAACACCAAGCTTGTGTCCTTCAGCGCAGTACTTAACCCAAAACTGCTGCGGTTGCTCCCCTTGCGCTATGAAGACAAGACATGGTGAGGGGTTTTGCTGACCTCCCCTGTCTGCATCTTAATGTCGCAGACCACCAGAGCACCATGGTGCTTCATAGCATATGACCGCTCAAGATGCAACATATCCACACTTTCACTCTGCCACCTCCGGCTAATGTCCATTAGTGTACTAACATCTCTTGCGTGCATTTACATTATGCGGTCAGTCATAAAAAGCAGCCATAGAAGTGAATTACAGACGATGTGTGACATGGCAACAATGATGTCTGTTTTCCTGAGGATGTTTCAGCCTCACGAGTGTCAACTCCCTCGGTAAAATGGTTTATGCGCAAAATATCTGTCCACAGGTAACTATTTGACATCAAGTGAAAGCACTTGTTAAGATTTCTGTGATATTCTGGAGAATTTTATCATCGGGTTTCTTTCTTAGGTCTTCAGTACCTGGAGTTTTTGAAGGACTAGCTGAAGTCACATGAACGTTATCTTGGACATTGTAAGACTATATAGGTAGTCAGTGATGTGCACAAACTTTATTGGAGAGCAGATGCTATAGGAGTTAATTGTGACTATAAGGAAGAGGGGGGGGGGGAGTTCCCCTCAGTTAAATTTCTATGGAAAGATGAAAGTATTGTTCAGACAGCTAAATGCATTTTTAAAAACACATACATAAGAAAAATGTATCTTAAATTCCAAACCAGAACAGATAAAATTTTACTGTTTTTAAAACTAACTCAATCTTTTCCATATCTAAGCACTGTACTTTTGGGGTATTAAAATGGACAGCACTGTGACAATGCTTTAATAATCCCTGAAATTTAAGTCTTGCAAAACCACCCACGCAATGTTTTATTTTTGGTGCCCAAGTCATGGTGATTTCGCATCTTGAAGCTCTCGTGCTCCCCCTGCAGGAGACTTTATTTAGACAACAACCTTTATGGTTCAGGCCCAAAAGGAATCAATTAACATACCTTTATATTTAAAAAACCCTTATAAATTCCAGTCTAAACAGACGGTGTACTAAAGAAATTAGTATTTGATTAGCTTACTCTTTATATTTTTTATTTTTCATTAAAGCGCAAACAACAAGAACATCAAACAACAATAAAATTACAAAAACAGGTCAAAACCAGACAACATTGAGTAGAAAGAAAAAAAAAGTACATATAGATTATTTACCCATACATGTGCAGGTATAAAAATGCAATATATGAAATATATGAACAAATGATTATGCAACACATGACAAATAACTACTGCGCCTTTCATTGACACGTGTATGTCTGTCATAAATCCACTTACACGAAATTATGCTAATGAAAAACAGCTGATTACAGATAGATAGATAGATAGATAGATAGATAGATAGATAGATAGATAGATAGATAGATAGATAATGACTGACTTTATGATATAATATAAATATATTTGAATATATTTAACAATAATATATTATTATTATTGCTCATAATGTATTAGTATTGTTTATAATATATTATGAGAGCAAATAGGTAACGATTGTATTTGATCCATGAAGTATGACAATATGACTCTTTTCCAAATACATGCACACAAACTTTATGCAATAATAGCTGCATGAGCAAAACAAGCCAGCCATAGCTGTGAAAGTTTGACACTGTCTCTCTGCTCTGGCCCATTTTCAAGCCCTCATTTGTTGCTGTCTGGTTAATGTGGTGTCTGGGATTCATTGCATGAAGGTGTGTGTTTACTCTTACTTTTTGATGGAAAGCTGATTAACTTTAATATAAACTTGATGAAAGTGAAGTAAAATATCAGTCATAGATAGGCCATGTCTATTCATATCCTTTTTGTTCTGTACTTGAAAATATATTTTTTAAAATGCTGACTTACACAGACTTTACTTCTTCACTTGTCAAAGTTGGCCAGGCTGAAACTGGCCAACTGTTACCCTCAGAATGCAGACACAGAGCCTGCTTCTACTTTCACACCTCTCACCCATTTACTTCTTATCTATTTAGTTCTGTACCTCTGTGCCTATTCTTGAAATAGCAAGTCCATTATGGACAACTGCCTGATCCATGGAAGCTGCTCTCCAGGCAGAGATCACAGACAGTCAAGGCACCATAAATCATTTTCTGGTTCTCTTCTGCTTTCTTTCAACTCACTCACCTAAATAAAGTAAAGGTTTGGTCGTATGCACCACATTCAAAAATTAAGAGACTTTTAACAATCCTAAATCCATCCATTTTCCAAACGGCTAATCCTTCTGGGTCGTGGGGGGGGTGGGGGGTCTGGAGCCTATCCCGGAAGCTACCCGGGGCATGTGGTGGGGAACAACCCAGGATGGGGGGCCAGCCCATCGCAGGGCACACTCACACACCATTCACACACACCATACACTCACACACCATTCACACACACCATACACTCACACACCAGTCACTCACAAATGCACACCTATGGACAATTTAGTAACTCCAATTAGCCTCAGCATGTCTTTGGACTGTGGGGGGAAACTGTAGGAATCCCAACGATGACACGGGGAGAACATGCAGACTCCACACACATGGAACTCAGTCAATTAAAACATTCAATTAGCACATTTTTAATTTCGCAGAATATAATAAAAAAAGTGTGAATAAATATGTATAAAAAGTCCAGAAAGCCTTATTTATAAACATTTCATCAGACTATCGCAGAAAGCTCCTCACTGCATAATCTATTTATGTTACTGCTAAACACACATATCAGTCACAGTTCTGGCTACATAACGAACAGAATGAGTGAAGATTGGGTGAAGTTCAATGGTGCAACAAGCAGGCTTCAAGACAAGAGACGTCGCTGCCACTCCTCAACGTCACAGCAGAATAGTTGTTAAGTTAGACACGTTAAATCGGCCCCGACCACAACACAGCATCCACTGGACTTTGTTTCCGGCCATCTGCGGTAACTGGGGAGCCTTAAACCGAAACTCCTGATCATTCACTGCGAGACATAGAAAAGCAGCAGTGCTATAACCCTCCACAGCCGCTCAGCGTGCAGCCTGTTGTGACGTCCCCCTTAATCACGGGACTTGGCTGTTCAAAAATTCAAAGTCAAATGTTTTGCCAAGAGAGGTCGGTCTTTGAAGGACACTTGGAAAGTATATCGCAGCACTTGCTGTGCTGGGGGGTGTTGAAGGACTTTCCTAGACCAAGAAGAGGTTTGCATGCACGACACCCGTTGGTGTGGAGATGCTATCCTGAACGTCTTTCGCAGGACCTACTCACCACTGGACAAGTTAAGTTACATCACAGGGATTCTTACGTTTGACTTTCCCGCACATTTAACACCATCCAGTCTTCTCTGTTGAGGGAAAAGCTCAAAATAATTGCGATCAAAGATGCCACGGTGTCTGGATCACAGGTTACCTCACCAACCTGCCACAGTGTGTCTGCATCAGTAACCACATGTATGACCTGGTGCTAACTAACACCTGGACTCCCCTAGAGAACTCTGACTCATGTCATCATCTTTGCAAGTTCTGATTATTCTGCATCTGTATAGTATATCAGTGAAGAAGGAGGACAAGCGTGCAGAAATCTGGCTGAGAGGGTGAACTGCCTGCAGATTAATGTCAGAAAAAACAAGGGAGCTGATTGTGGACATTAAACATCACTGTGGTCACTAGCCTCAGAGAGTGTTGAAACGGAAAGCATTGGTGGAGAGGAAAGGTTTCCAAACTAAACCCCAATGCTTATGGCCTCTTTGACCCTAATCCCACCCAGTTAAATGAGTATATAGATAGAATAATACGAAGATGTATTGAACAATTTGCATATCTATTCTATGGATCTCTGCGAACAGAGATACAGCGCGCATATTCGAAAGTGTAATTTTACTGTTGGACACAAGAGGCCAGTAGATCCCCATTAGGTTTTACGGTGCCCTCCGTTGTGTTTTGCTTTTTCATTGATCGAATCAATCTTGTTCTTTCAGTCACTACCCACAGCTCATGACCAGAGGTGAGGGTAGGAACGTAGATTGACTGGTAAATCGAGAGCTTCGCTTTTTGGCTCAACTCCTTCTTCACCACAACAGACCGATGCAGCGCCTGCAGCACTGCGGATGCCGCATCGATCCGCCTGTCGATCTCTCGTTCCATCGTCCCCCCACTCGTGAACAAGACCCTGAAATACTTAAACTCCTCCACATGGGGAATGACCCCATCTCTGACCTGGAGAGACCCTTTTTCGGCTGAGGACCATGGTTTCGGATTTGAAGGTGCTTATTCTCATCCCAGCCGCTTCACACGGCTGCAAACTGCTCCAGTGGGAGCCGAAGGTCACAGTCCGATGAGGCCAACACGACCACATCATCTGCAAAAATCAGAGACCTGATCCTGAGGCCCCCACACCGGCACCTC
>JAABNY020000108.1:27870630-27891200 GCA_015164015.2 Brevimyrus niger | reverse complement strand
TAAGAGGTGGATGCGAGTGAGTAAGACGGACCATTTGGCATCTTTATGAGATCAGATAAGCTCAGAGGCCGTGTGTGTGTGTGTAATTATACACATACATTATCATTATATACGGACATCATCCTTGACAGTCTGGGCCCCCTCCAGTCTGCTTACCGTAGCAACAGGTCCACGGAGGATGCCATCTCCATAACACTCCACACCACCCTGTCCCATCTGGAAAACATGAACTGTTATGCCAGGCTGCAGTTTGTGGACCACAGCTCTGCATTTAACATCGCCATTCCATCCCAGCTCATCATTAAACTCCTGGATCTGGGGCTTTGCTCTTCACTGTGCAACTGGGTACTGGATTTCCTCAGCAACAGCCCCCAGCAAGTGCGTATTGGTGGAAAAACCTCCTCCATCAACCCTGGCACCCCGCAGGGCAGTGTGCCGAGCCCCCTGCTTTACTCTCTCTATACCCACGACTGCGTAGCTAAGTACAGCTCCAACACCATCCTTATGTTTGCTGACAATACCACTATAAAAGGTCTGATCAGGGAGGACGATGAGACGGCCTACAGGGAGGAGGTCAGACTCCTGGCAGGATGGTGTCAAGACAACAACCTCTCCCTCAACATTAACAAAACCAAGGAGATGATTGTGGATTTCTGCAAACAAGCAGCAGAGCACAGCCCCATCTACATTGGAGGAGAGGCTGTGGAGCAGGTCAGCAGCTTTAGGTTTCTCACATTCACTCTCACTGACGACCTCAAGTGGTCAAGTCACACTGCGGCAATAGTCAAGAAAGCCCAACCGGAGATTGAGGAAAGCCCGGATGTCCCCCATCACCCTGTGCAGATTCTACAGGTGTACTGTGGAGTCCATCCTGACAGGATGCTCTGCACTCAGCACAGAACTGCACTGTCACTTTTCACCCTCCTCCCATCTGGGAAGCGACTAAAGTCCAGTTGGTCCATTTAGTTTCTACCCAACTGAACAATCAGACTCATGAATAATCAGTAACCTTGTGTCACCTCCAGTGCTACCCACACATATACTTCTGCCACTGTCTCTATTTATTCCTGGGATTCTGGTCTTATTTATTTTTTTTATTACCTCATTGTCCTGTTGTCTAGCCATCTTGTTGTCTATGTTCACTGTCTGCAGGAGCACATGCAAGCAAGTATTTCATTGTACGTGGTACTCATACTTGTACACATGACAATAAAAGAATTGAATTGAATTGATATTAGACAAACTCATGGGCAATTATGTTGCTCACTTAGCATAGAATTAATAGAAGTTGTTCACTATCCTGTTAATGTAAATTTATCGGAAGTTGTGATTGTTCAACTCCGTCATGTCCAGTTTGGAGTACCTCCAACTCCACCTAGCTGACATACATATGAGGTGATTGAGGTATTGATTGATTCTGTTCTTGTATGGACTAACCACCCTGAGATTCTAATGCATCCTCCGATACGTCCATGATTCACCCATATCATTGTGCCAAGGTTGAGCGGCACAACATGTCTTTCTATGATCACTTACATAACTTTTTTATTATGAATAACTTGTTACTTGTTTTGCGGGACGCTTATCTCATCCTGGGACACTTATCTTGGTTTTGGGGAAAGAAGAGAGAGTGTCGCCCCCAAGGACGCTTGCTTGCTTTGTTTTTCCAGAAATTAAAAGAAAAAGTGTTGCTTAGGTTTGCTTTTGCAGCTGCAGGCCGCTTCACTCCACTTAGATGAGACCTGGGTCTGGAGGGGGCCTGGCCAGCCCATCCCCTGCCCACATGCACATAGTCACTTTCCCAATTAAGTATAAAGGAAGGGGGAGAGCTCAGTGCTGACCGGAGCTCCACCATGGGACAGAGCGCATCAGCCCGCATTTCTTGGGACTCGCGTGTTGGTCTCCTGCCAGGACTTAAAGGGGCTCCCCAGTCTAAAGGCGAGGGTAGGTGATGATGGCATGTCCGGGTTTTGAATGGCTTGCAGCGTTTTATTGATTAACGGGATTACTTATTAAAGCTTATGATATATAATTATTTTCTATCGCCCTTAATAAAATATTTCTGAATGAACCAAAGTGTGTCTATATCGCCCTATACCCCCCTGTCGTACTATTACAATATTCATTTAACCTGAGGGAGATAGAAAAGATACGAAGAAAATCTGTAAGATATATTTATAGGAAGAACACAAGACTATTTTACTGTACATGTACACATTTTATATCCAGATATTTACACTGATACATTTTGAACACTTGGATAAGACAGACAGTGTGTAACCTATAACAGATTCTTCTCTCTCTAGCATCAAGTGTGTGTGTGTGTGTGAGGGGAGGCATTTGGTCCCCACAATGTAATAAAAACCTGTTATTTTGATGTTGTGGGGCCCATCTTTTTTTTCCCTGTGCACATCCAATCAGCAGCTAAGGAAAGCATTTACTTAAGGTTATTGTCAAAGGAGCTTCCAATAGTTGCTAATATTATAGGTTCACGTGTCATTCGACTGCAGGAAGGATCCTGTGAACCACAGGGAGGACATTCCAATTCCACACAGCAAGGGACAGAATTAAAATCCCCTGTCCTGGAGCTGTGAGGTAATGCCTCCATATTATAATACTATGAAGATTTTAGACCCAGATTAATACAGGTTACAAAATATATTACGAATGTGTAAATACATAGATTCATACATTAACATAGTAGCTTGTTTGTCTAATGTCGTGTACATATATACATTATATTTCATGTGTCTTTACAAAATTGAGACAAAATTGAGGCAAGATAAGGCTTCCAATACAGCACTACGGTACTTGATCGGTCAAGGGAGGCTCACATACCATCAACTTCAATATTTCATCCTGGACCATATACCTGCTCAGAACTGCCCTGGTCCCTGGCTAGGGAGCCCCTGACGCCGCCCCAGATCTCATCAAATCAGGCTCATACTGTACCCGTTGCTAAGCACTGTTAAGTAAGTTAGTAACTTGACAAAGTGTCAAAAACATCCATCTTGGTTGTTTATTACATAATGCACAGTATCACATTTCCGTCATTAAAAAGTGCAACTGCTGCATTTTGTAATAACTACAGCAATATGTAATAATTTATAACAAAATGTTGGAAAATTTACTACATATTACATTCTATTGCAAAATGCGACATACTGTTACAAAATGCAGGTGTTTTTACACAATGAAGTGAAAATTTGTTACATTTTGTCAAGTTATTACATAATGCTATATTCTTACATAACACATTATTACAAGGCCTCCTGTCCTCAGCCACATATCTTTCTCACATTCTTGCTTCAGACAAAGAAAGAAATCTGCATAATTATAGCTGGTTATTATAATATTCTTATTATAGGATGGATGAACAGGATTAATACTGATTAAGATCTTAATTTGTACCTTTAAAAATCACTTCCACCTAATTCTCTAATGTGCTGCAGAGAATAATGGTGGTAAGCTAGAGTTAAAACTGAAACCGTTTGTACTCAATGTTGCCAGGTCCAGGAAAAATCTGTATTTTGCAAGCTGATCATATTCAAATGTTCAACATTTTAAAACCACAGTTAATGTTCAGTATAACTCAGAATTAGAGGGGCTTGGATTCATTATAATTAATTCATTTTTCTTCTCTTACAATCCGCTGCCGCGGAACATTATGAAAGCATCCCAAAACACCCACAACCCGCAACGTCCAAATATGAACTCGCAACTGTATTCGGAACTGGGAACTCTGTCTGTACTAAAGGCTGTATGTCTGACATAATTGCAATTCTTTTACTGACTGGCAGGTGGCAGCATTGACAAACAAGTCTATGTAAAAACTGCACTTGCAGTCAGTATCGCTGTTGCATCACATTTCCAGGCGGGGGGTTTGGATCCTGGTTCCAGGATGTGTGTGAAGTTTGCATGTTCTCTTGTCTTTTGCGGGTTTCCTTCTGGAACTTATGAGAGGTGAAATTAACATACATACATAAAGTACTAAAAAAAACATGACGTACCTAAGTAAAAAAAACGGGAAAAAGGGAAATAAGACTCCTGTCCTTGAGGCAGCCAAACTGAAATTAACTGCCTCGTTAACTGTCTCATTGCCTTATTAACTGCCTCATTGCCTCTCATGGTCACACCTTCTTCCAAGTCCCATCATGGCAGAGTTACCAGCAAAATAAAGAAACAAAAGACAATCTTCCCAAACTATACAAGCAACAATAACCTACAAAGGTACAAAGGACACCTAATTAAGCATGTAAAAATAAGGAGACATAATGAAACAAAACCCTGCAACCATGACATAAATGCTACCCTAATTATCACTCCAAATGCAAGTGTTCATCTATAATGCCATGTATCTATATGTACAATGAAACATGTTTATTGTAAAAATTCTGCCTTTACAAGCTGGCATACGAAACTGTTTTGGTTCGATAGATAAACATTCTACTAAACTAAAGTTCTATGATTCAAACCTGGATTGGGACCAGCATAGGGGCCTAGAGGACTTAGCTGACTGGATATTCTCTGAACAAACACAGCTAGGCAAGCACTAGGGCTTGAGCAGGGTTATTCAACTCACGGTCCTCGAGGTCTGAGCACTGCTGGTTCTCCAGCCTTCCTTTACCTGTCAGTTAGATGTGAAGCCTCTGACCAATCAGAATCTGTAATTATTGAACTAGCTACCTGGGAGAACTGAAAACACAGCCTGGATTTGGAATTGAGGTCCAGAGTTGAGGAACCCTGGGCTAGAGCATGCAGATAAGTGCTTGGGCAGAGGCTCGATGACCGAACCCAGGTTATAAGCAGCAACGGACTGAAATACACAGAGGGAACTGGTCATGGGTTGCAGGACTGCTACCAGAAGCTGGTTAGGCTGCTTTGAGGTGCATGCAAGAACTGCTCCACTCTGCACTCTGGTCAGTTGGCTTGAGGCACGACAATCGTAATAGGTATGTCCATAAACAAGTAAACCTGGACCTTAGCTAGTATACAGGAGCAAGAGCTGGATAGCTTATGACAAAAGAAGCAAGCTGTTACTCTTTCCATTAAGGCCATGTGTTACGCGCCGCTGCAAGCTCAGCACCGCCCACAGGCCTCGGCGTCGGCAGCTCGCCCTTCATTCGACCTTTGCTCCGCCTCCCCATCCAGACCCCGCCCACGACTAGCCGTATGCACCCTCCGTCACTTCCGTCCCCCAAGAAGTGAAAAGCCGACAGCAGGGGAGCTCTGCTCATTTCTCTTGTTATTGTTGGTTTGCCTTACTTTAATTGATTTATTGTCTATGACGGTTTTTGGTTATTGGTTTCTGATTTTTCGCCTTGCCCCTCTCTGTACGCTTTGGTTCATTTACTTTTCTTTTTGGTGCGTTGTCTGTGTGTGAGGTGCATAGGGAGTGATTGCCATTTTTGTTTGCGAGTTTTTCTTGTTGTTTGTTTAGGAAGTTAGGCGTAGTATTTGTTGTTTTGTTCTTTGATTCTTTGCAATTAGATAAGTTAGATTTGGGTTGCGTTCGGAAGCTGGGGTTTTGGCTATAATCACTCCTGAGTCCTTCTGCACCGGGTTTATTTGTTCTGTGTCCGTGGCGTGTAAATAAAAAACAGAAAAATATTTTTAAAAACACCCCTTTGTCTACATGTGGTCCCTTGTCCACCACACCCTGTTATTCCCTTATTCCACTTCCCTTTTCTCTCTGTTACGCCCCAACCCTAGACTGGGGCTCGTAACACGTGATTTTAGTCATTTATAAATACATTAACCACAAAAAATAATGCATTCATAAAGCATTAAATATGACTATAGGTGCTGTATTTATGAAAAGGCATAACACTTTATAGTCATGTGTATTATGCATTATAAATGCTTCATGAAGTTCTCACCTATAATGCATTATAGATACCTTATAAACACTATAACGTGATATGCCTTTTTATAAATATTTATAGTCATGTTTATGCTATATGAATGCATTATAATGTATTATGAATGTGTTTATAAATGACTAAAAACATGGCCTTAAAGAATGGCCTAAATGGCCTAAAACATGGTGGTACCGATGTATCGCTTCTTACAACTTGTTTGTTTTATTAAATAGCAGTTGGGTCTGTTAAATTGTACAGCACTTTGGATTAACTATTGCTATGTTTAAATGTGCTATATAAATAAACTTGACTTCACATAAATGAAATCCTGGGGAGAAGTATATCTGTGACTGTATTTCAATTTGGTAACCAAATTTGCAATAGAGTCATTTTTATCTTGTGAGTCTAGTGAACAGTTATTCTGCGGAAAACTGCATGAATAAAAGGAACAGAATTGAAACAGAACAATGAGGAAGTTAGCAGGCCATGTTTGGTGAGTATTTCCTCAGTCGCATTGCTGCGGTTCCCAAACGGCAGCTCTTGTTAGTATCTTGGTTTTTGCTCTGAGAGAATCTTTCTTTTCCCATCAGGAAAACTCAAAGAGAACTAAAAAATGTTTTATGATTCAGTACTTCCAAAGCCCACGCATGCAAAAAAAATCCCTTATGATTCCAGAAAAAAAGAGAATGAGATTCCTCTCTCTGGTTTTACGTCAGATTGGCAACTGGAACTATCATGAATTTGTACAGATGATTATTGTTTAACTCAAGGGTTCCTCTGTGTATCTGTGCCCCGAAGCTAGTCCAGAGTCCTCCTGTATTCAATAGCACTGTTGTCCCAGACGTTTCTTGCCAGGAAGGAACATACAACAGCGGGTTCCTCTTCCCTCTCTGACACTTTCTGTTTCACACAGTCTTTGAAGATGACAACATTTTAGGTCCAGGTTCATAAAAGACCAAAGCGGATAACAAACCTTCTGAGGAATACTGTTCCCACTTTAAAAAAATGCATTTTTATACCACGCAATCCAAAAAATGGCCAAATATAGCAACCCGAATCTGCCACTATTAGGGAAATATATTGGAGACAGATATTAATCATTAAAATTATTTTGTTTTGGCATCTGCTTTATACTACAACTCCACTGCTCATACTACATTTTTATAAATGTAAAGCAATTAGAGTTAAGCGTTCTACTCCAGCAGGAAGTAGTAAGACCATCTGTAATTGTTTTCTGATGAGCCGTGTGCTCTTCAGTCCATGTGCCGTCAGCTGATATGGATATACTGTCTGACATATAAAACCCTTCACTCAGCAGAGAATGCCTGTTGCTGTTTCTTTCATGTTCCACGGTCCATGTGGATCGAGCTTCCGTGGTATCCCAGCATGCTTTGCCAGAAGTTCGCCAGGGGGTTTGCAGCTACGGAGTCATTTAACACCCATGCTAAATATTAGTGGGGGGGGGGGGGGCTTGTTTGAAAATAGCAGAGCACTCTTTGTCCCACAAGGTATGCACACAATGGAGGACACAATCCCATGGCAGAAGACTTGGCATGCTGCAAGAAAGGTGCCCCCCCCCCACAATTGGCCAGCCTCTGCATTCCGCTTTTTCTGGGGTATTACGCAATATGTTTGGCTTTGGAGTATGTATGGATATACCAGTGTCTCCATTTTACTCACTTAACTTTATTTATCACAGATTTATCTCAGATGTAATATCATGTGAATCAAAATTAGCTACATGGTTGGGCTGTGAATTTGTGGATTTGTTCTGGATCATTCTTGTCCCTGCTACAGGCCTGCATTCCCTGAAGACATGGCTCAGCTTTGGCCTGGATTCAAGGCTTCACCGCAAGCAGGACCCGATCTTTGTGTGTGTGTGTGTTTTATTGGTTGAATTCCCATGTTCTTGCATCTGTAGGTTTTGCAATGTACGGCACTTTTTTGCCCCTGGAGTTGGCTGGGTAATCATCTGTTACTCTTTTCAGAAAGTAAGGAGTCAGTGGAATGATCACACTAGTAATATCACATCTATATATCTTCAGTGCCACATCTTGACTGAGACACGTTATTTTTCTAGGGACCAATTCTGGATATTCTGCCAATGTGTGAATCTAGTTGCACCACTGATATCACTGACACAGAGCTTTATAACTTATGAGTCAGAATTGCTTCCTTCAGGATGAGTGTCCTACTGCTATTATTCATATCAGGCCCCTCCCGGAATTGTGTGAGATATTTTATCAGCATGTTTAATGATAATAGATATTTTATTGATCCTGTGGGGACATTCTCTCTATGCATCCCCCACCTAGCTCTCAGTAGGTGAGAGTAAGCTGATTTCGATGTTTGTGAGCGTGGAGTCATTTGCAAAGGTGGACTCCAACTTCAGAAGAGAAAAAAATGCACATACCAAAAATTGCTTTGTTTCTTATACAAAAAAATGCATTATATTAAAACAACTGCAAGAATTGAACATATGCAATATATTTCCATGGAGTTCTTCCACTGTAATCTTTGTACAAGTGAGGTAGGACACCCAGCTATGATGCAACTGACTACCACGTACTGGCAAGTGGTCATATGTGGGTAAAAACACAGATTACTTCTCTCTGCCAAGCTGGGCATCCTAGCAACTTTGAGACAATGCCTCACCAGACTGTAGCCATTTCCAATGGCTCATAGCTGCTGACTTAAAGTCAATGTATGGGGGTTTATGTGTTTATTTACAGTGTGTGTGTATATGTTATTATACATTAATGACAGATATTACATGATTATGTGATTATAATGTTTTCTATCATATGATGTTAATGTATACTGATTAGCTGTTAACGTATGTTAGGATGTTAAGGTATACTTACATGCTGCTTATGAATGTTCTATGAATGCATTGTAAAGGGATCATGAAGGTGCAGTTAATGTAAAGGACTTTGAAAGCAAAAAGGACTTTATAACCAAAGTCATTAAAAATCTATAATTCCTCCTGAACCTTTGATAGCCATAGAAATTATGTTTACACGGTGCACTTAGAACAGGTGCGATATCTTTTTTAACTTTTTAAAAGCCAAACATAAATATAGACTTCAATAAGCTACGCCGTGCGGTACAGTGAATTATTATTTTTGTGCTCAGGCCCAGCTGGGTTTAGACAGTTGACCTTGGCCAATGTGTAGCTATTGATCACTTACCTGCATACCCTTGTCACTGTTACTGTAAATGACACTTGCAGAAGCAGAAACACTTGGTACAGAAAAGTGTCAGGAATGCAGGACTCAGTCGGCATTACCCTGTTTCCTGGGCTTAGGCCAAACCCTCTGTTATTTCTAGAGCAGTCCGTCAACACTTGGCAAATGCTGACCCAAAAGACATAGTGGTGCTTACCTCCCCACGGTATTGGGCAATTTCCTCTCTGTTCACCAGCTGAGCCAAGCTATCCCTGGGTTGTCCAGCTCCCCCTGTGATCTTAATATAACTTCCATAATGATATTTCATTAGTGTCAACTTTCTCATTGACCTCTGCAGACTACAGTTTTCCCCCTTAGAAAGTTTAAGTTTTCCTCTATTGATCTGAATATTTATTTGCTTAATGCATCCATTTTGTTGTCTTGGCATTGCCATGGATCAATCTGTACGTAGTATCTTTTTCTTTAAATACTCGTTGCTTTAAGGTAGCAAAGCCAGCGTAAGGCTTAGTGGTGTCTGGCTGCTTTGTGAAGGGTATAGACTAATGCCACCCACCATGATGTTTATGATACCATTAAGATATTAATATATAAGGGGCACTACAAAGGAAATTTGGAATCACAGCTGTATGGTGTCGACCTAAACCCACAATTTCTGCACAACTTTCACTGGACACACTCCAATCTCCCAGCACTGATTACAGCAGCTGCTGTTCCATGACGGCTCTTAGTCACTCTACCCCAGCTTGCACCAAGCTGTACACTACAGCTCGTTAGAACACCGGTGAATGTCATGTTCATCGCCTCCAAAATTATTCATTTCACGCCCCCCCCGACCCCCATGCGCTCGATTTCAGTTGGATCCGTATGTGGTGCCGTCCAGCTGAGCCGCCCAGGGACCTGCACCGCTCTACCTCCCGAGGTTCATCAAGGTTAATGCCTTTCTATACTGCCTGCTTAGTCGTTTAATGTCAGAATTAACGGTATCTCACCAATAAGACTTCCCAATTAATGATTAATGATCTTGAATGTAAATACAGTGAAACTGCAGCCAAACAGTCATTCTTGTTGTCACTATGTAATATTAATGCACTCTTATAGGCTGTATAGTCAGACATTTGTACAAGACATCTTCACATGTATGTATACGTGTGTGTGTGTGTGTGTGTGGTTTAGGTTTATATTACTTTGTGGGTTCCAAATGTCCCCCACGATGTATTGAAAACCTGATTTTTTGACGTGTTGTTTTTTGTTGTGGGGACCATTTTTTTAGGTCTCTACAAAGATCTAAATGTAATCAAAAAAAATAAATATGCCAAAAGTCTCATATTTTGTTTAGTTACTTATGGTTAAGGTTAGGGCTGGGTAGGGGTTAAGGTCATTATGTTGGGATTAGAGTTTTCCCCATGGAAATCAATGGAGAGTCCCCACTAAGATATAATTACAAACCTGTGCGCGTGTGTGTATGAGAGAGAGAGAGAGAGAGAGAGAGAGAGTGAGTGAGTTTAGATGTGCATTCAAAAATAAAACATGTTGAAACTTCAACCTTGTTCTGGATAAGGTGCCCGTTTTGCTGATAATTTTATCACACTTGTTCCTCAGTTTCCCCCCTTCCACCCCAGTGTGCCCTGCTGTGTCTGATCAGGGATGCCTAACCTTCACCAGGACAAGATCATGACTTCAGGTTAATGACACGACCCATTTGCCCGAATGCTTTCCTCACTGATTTTGCATAATGTAATATTTTATTTTGAGATGCACCTTCGAGTCCCTGCGTCCATTTGTCACGTTCGTACATGTTGTGTGGCACTAGACACCCTGGAAATCATTACATCACAAAAGAGATCATTTCAGGTACACGTATTTTTATTTTAAAATGTAATTTTCTGCATCTATACCATGTGTGCCACATAACCACATATGAATACATTTTATCCTTATTGATTTACTGGCAAGATATTGTCTTAAAAATACTTTTGCAAAAATAGTGATATATTTTAATGCAGTATTTGAGTTCAGTTTTATTCACTGGTAAGCCTCAAGATATTAACCTGACAATGTAAATATGGAAGAAAAATACCCTAAAAATGCAGGTTTTGCCATAACACTATTGAAATAAAGTATATTTGCATGTGTGCTTACCTATTTATGTGTACATTTCTTGATATATACACACAACAGATCTATACTAAAGATAACAATAAGAGTACTATCTGTTAAAATGCTGTACAAAGTGCTTATAGCTGCTCGTGGTTCTGTCACATACAACATCGACATCACTGAAAGTTCTGGAAAAAAACAACAACTATAAAGTGAAAATATTTTTCAATATTCTCCATAAGGCATCATTTGTAAGATGTAACAATGTTAGACAAAACAGTAGAATATTTCTATTTTAAAAATTATCATGGGGAATCCAAGATTTTCACTGGCCTCCAAATGATGACATCACTCTTCAGTTCATGTTGAACTGCTTTCTGTAAAGCGCCGTCACCCAAACCGTTTTATAGTGTGTAGGGTCATGAACCCTATGTATGCAACATACAAAGACCTGAATACCCTGGAGACTAAATTAAGGCTTTGTATTATTCTAAGGCCTAAATCCCACAAAGTAATCTGTCACAGTTTTCGTTTGATTTTTCTTACCAGCTGGGAGCATAACTTGCAGGATAAAGCACATTTTGACTCAGGCATATGTAAAAGGTTTACGGCAAATAAAAGACCCTCAACTGGTTTGCATAAACAGCAAAAAGAAAAAAAAAAATCACTTGATGCTAGTTTAACAAATTCCCCTTTTATATGAACTGGTAGCGCCAATGGCAGGGTCGGTGGTTGAAATTGGGGTTGGGGCCATTCCGGAATGCATTTTTCAATTCTAATCCAAATCAAAAAAGGGAACTGGAGTTGGAATTTAAATCTCCCTGAAATCTGAATGCAATTCCAGTTCTGTTCCCCATAGTTTTTTCCCCAATCCCAGTTCCAGTTGCATTTCCTGATTTGGATTGGAATTGACAAATGTATTCCGGAATGATCCCAACCCTGCTAGATATCTGGAGCCTCCTGGCAAAGCTCACCGTGGTGTAGCCCAAAGGCCCCTGTCCATGTCTAGGCACCAGGAATCATTCAGGGTTTTGCCCCATTAATAGTGCTCCTGGCCAGGGGGGTACTAATCATTCAGATTCAACTTTAATACTGTTGATAATGGACATACCAGCAGATGGTTCTCTCCGGCCATTTTGACCAGCGCATTTATTGTGCAAATGAGCACCTGTTACCTTTTTTGTCACTTAACCAGAAGAACCATACTTAGTACTGGCAGTGCTAGTCTTTTCACGGCTGTAGTCATGATATAAAAACACAAACTGACCAAACATCTGTGCTTCAAAAGTTTGAAATGGTCATCACATAGTTAGATCTCCAAGATCACCAAGATCTGCAGCAGAAATCCAGAGGACAACGTTTAAGTAAGAACATCCCCTGCAGAGGAGTTTCGAGTGGGAGAGTAGAAGCTGGATTCCTCATCAATCGGCTAACATGGTCCAAAGAGACAGGGTATTCCAGACAGACATGGCTACGCCCAGAGAAAAATCTAGATTCTTCCAAATTGGTTTACCTATCCAGTGCTTTTATTTCTGCTTCTGTTCAGCGCCACTAAAGGTGGGCAGTGGTATTCCATTACCCCTTCCCTGCTCAGAAAGGCAACGTGTCCATAAAGATTCTGTCCAGTATTGGAGGTGGAGGGACCAGATCCTCCAGTTTCAGGTAAAAGATGCGCTGGAGACCCTGCGTGCCCAGAGTGCGTAGCTCGGGGAGTTTGCTCAGCAGCCGGGACAGGTGGTTCGGCCGACTCGACTCGGTGCAGCTGCCGCTGACGTGGTCCTTAAGGCAAGAAATCAGGTGACTTTGGAACTCCTCCACACGCTTGGGCTCCTTCAGGCCGTGGCGATCTGAAAGCGATGAGAAGCAAAAGGTTTAAACCACAAGGAAGAGCACCGAAGGTGGGGGAGGGGGGTTAATGTGGGAGACGCTTTTGGTGTTACAGAGCAACGCTGTAACCATCGCGAAAAGTACTGTGCTGTAATCAGAGTTTTACCTTGTTAGATAGGCATCCAAACGACCTACAGCTACCAGTAATTTTGAAAATAATATCGAGTTGCTCTTGCCCTATGTAGTTATTTAATATTTAACTGTGACAGCTTAATCAGGCGATGTCGCCTTAACATTTCAAGCCACGTGTGTATTGAATCTGCATCCAGTCCTACCTATTATGATGACGAGGGCAGCGAGGCAGGAGAATGAGGCCACGTCCAGGTTCATGCGGTGAAGACTCTGCGAAAAGTCGATGATGGAATCAATCCAGTCGCCAAAGCCTCTTACACACTGCATCCGGTGAAGCACCACACCGTTACAGAAGATCAGCTTGTCCTTCTCGGGGATCGATCTACAGAGAGATTTAAAAAATAATAAATAAATAAATAACACAAATTACTTTCAAGGGTCACCATCACCAATGAGAATAATTGTACATCTTTTTATGTCTTAAGTTGAAAGAAAATATTTCATGTCTTCAATTAAGTATCAGGAACCTTATAATAAGAAGATGAAGTACAAGTATTAGTTACGATGTATAAATGCATTGTAAAATGTAACATTTAACTTTTCCATAGTTTAACCAGGTACTAATGACATTGGTGAATATAGGTTTCATTAAAAGTGAGCTCTCATGTCCAGTGAGCCGTATCGCACATATTTCTTTCATATTCATTTGTTGTTCATCTGATGAACTAGCAATGCTAGTTTGGAGCATTTGTGAGGTCGCACCTATACGCTAGACGGAGTATGAAGAGTTCCACAAGAGCAGAGTCCAGGAGAAGCTGCTGGTCTTCGGGGCAGAAGGCAGTGAAGCCTGGTATTGTCTCTGCCCATTTGCGAATCACATCCATAGAGTCCGTTAGCAGGTCATACAGCTGCTGAATGTCACTGGCATCCTCCTTTTCTGAGAGATTGGCAATGGTCTCTTTGTACTGGTAATCGATCAACAAAAAATAAAATTAAAGTCTGATATTCTTCAACAATTAGTTTCAAATTAAGTTACTTCTAATAACACTAGATCTTAGCCATCACAACCTAACTTCATCAGCACACCATGCATCTCACCTTGGAGTAGTCTAGCTTCCCAGTGGCAGGATCAGAGGCATTGTGCGCCTTGACAAGGGAGGCAATGATATTGACTGTAGGAGCTGCTGAGGAACCGTCATTGACGTTCTTCGGTTTAGAGGGAAGGCGACCCCTACGTCCTTTTAAACTGTCTGTTCGGACCACTGTAGAGGAGGGGTCAATAATGGGGGAAAATGGAAAACAATGAGCATCCCTGAGAATGCCTTAAGGTGCCTTAAACCATATTGGGTCATGTCAAGTTGAGGAGCATGCACTGTTAATATCAAAGTCGAAAAAACTAACTCAGAATACAAAATCTGTACCTTCTTTTACCATGCCTACAACCAGGCACTTCTGGAAACGGCAGAACTGACAGCGATTCCGCCGGCGTTTGTCCACGGGGCAGTCCTTGTTGGCAAGGCACACATATTTGGCATTTTTCTGTACTGTGCGCTAAAAACAAAGAGGAGGGGTTTGATCTACCATTGGACTTCGGCCTTTTCTGCCTTATTCAACGATTAAATGGTAATATTGCCAAGAAGTTGCACCACATAGAAGCCTCAAAAGAGATTTTGTGGGTGAAGTGCAAAAGTTCAAACACGTTTTAATGTGCTTTCAAATACCAACATTCACTATGGTATTAAATACATTTCAGAAGAAATAAGTGACTTTTTTGAGAATATGTATGAGAAAGAGATTTTGACAAAGGAAGTCAAACTTCTTACCTTAAAAAATCCCTTGCAGCCTTCACAAGTGCGCACTCCATAGTGTTGGCAGGACGCACTGTCTCCGCACACAGCACAACGGCCCTCGTTCCCACTGGGGCTGCGCACCTTCGGGGAGACGGGCTCCTCCATCAGAGCCGAGCCATCCAGGGAACCTGGACCCATGGGAGCGAAGGGCAGGGCCGAGGAGGGCTGCTGGGGATGGGGGAAGGGCTCTCTGTCCGTAAGAGACGGCTGCTGCTGGGGCACGGGGGACGGCTGCTCCACCGGAGGACAGAACGTGAAGAACGATGGCGGCTGGGTCAGCGGCGTCTTGTCAGGCACCCAACAGGCAGCGCCAGGAGAGTAAGAACTAAAAGGAGAATCCCAGGCCGTCACCGGTTGGGCCTGGTAGCTGGGGGTGGAAGGAGAGGGTGCAGAGGTGGGGCTGCTATAGTAATCTGAACCACAGGAGGAGTGAGTCTCATCCAGGTAACTCAGGGAAAACGTGCCAGGGTAGCAGCCATACACCTGGAAGTCATCCATCTTGAAGGGTGATGGCTGACTAGCGGTAACATTGGTGGAAGCCATGGGGGAGGAAATTTGGCACGGGTAGGCATCGAATTCGCCCGTGTAGCTGCCCACCAAGGAGTTAATGCTTGGCAAGGAGGGCGTGGAAGGTTGATCCTGCTGGCCACCTATGTCCATGGCCAGCTTGGCAGTGATGTCGGTACTCAGGAATTCAGAGATGTAGTAGTTGTTCTCATAGGGCAGAGTTCCATACTGAGCTTCAACACAGGTCATTTCTGCAAAATAAGTAGAAGTTATTTTTTACACATTTTTTTACACAAGAGAGAAGACTCCCCGCTACCAGCAACATTTCCCATCACCACGACGAAATGTAAGGAAATCAAGGATCAGCAATGCATCATACATTAAAGGCTCCAGAAGGAACCTCCAGCAGATGTCTGCTGCATCAGCACTCTGGCCAAAACTCAGTGCTTCACCTGATATGACCCAATTAAAATCCTTCTCATCCATGACCCAGCCAGAAATTTATTTTTGATTCCCAGACGTATTATAAGAGCAGTCTGCTGTGAAATTGTTCAAAGATGTGGAGACTTGATTACCAACACCCAATTATTTAACAAACTGTACGCCTGATTCAAGAGTTAATGTTGGTCACATTATTTTGTTTCAGAGCAATCTAATTAACCACTAAACATAAAACCGCAAAGGTACACATATCAATAAATCACTAAAATTATCTGGCGTTTTCTTTACTCAATTTCATAATTGTGAAAATGGATTTGAAAGTACATCACCACATGCATAGCTAAATATAAAGCTTCCCCTTAAAAAAAATGAAGATGCGGGTGATATGACTTCAGAAATGCATGCATGTTTGAATTTTAAGCGGATCTTCAATCGTAAATACACTAGAGTTAAGGGCCCTTTACCATGAATGCATAATCACATAAGTAACTAAGAACTAAGGCTCAAGATTCAAAAATTTCTCCTCAAGATTTTTATTATATCGGCAGGTGATTGCCCCAAAAGCATCCTGTCCTTTGCAACTGCTCTACAAACCCCATGCTTAGAAGTCAAATAAAAGGACAAAATTACCGTGCAACAACCCTATCTACAGATTCCGAAAAAAATTAAGTTCACCTCACTTACACGACTTAATTGCTTCCCATTTTCCTCAAAGCGCACGCAATCCAAATCTGAACGCCTACCCTTTCAGTTACCAATACTACAGAAGCTATTTTAAACTTGAATCTGATCATCCACACCAGTTCTGAACACAACCCAGGGATAAAAATAACAGTGACCTAGGAAGGTGGGGCGAATATAATGACCTACTATGTGACAGGAGAAATTCTCTGGGCGCATTCCATGAAGCTCAGTAACCGAGGGACCTGCAGATCTTCCCAATGCAGATCCATGTGCGATCTGAGGTCAAATGTTAGCGTTCCAGATTTCTCCAGTGCACGTTCATTTTAATAAAACAATTAGATTGCAAATTTGAAACTTAACGAAATTGTATAATACTGGATATAAGTGTGTAATTTATTTCGCTACTTAATACGTATTTTTAAAATGAAATATTCGGATGCATCACTTGTAAAAGTTTACAACTTTCTCAATAAAGAACCGAATTTTGCGTTGCTTCCAACGCACTTGTTATTTGCACGTTTTATCGTGCACACTACAATCCCCGAGGCACTGCAACCATTAACGTGAAGGGGAGAGAACTGACTGACAGTTCGACGCTGGTCTGAGGTGGAAAACTAAAGCTGAGTTTACTAAAGTAAGAGCGATTCATTGATTGTTTGACTTAGAGCAACGTAAACGAGTTTGGATCTCTACGTTGTTTGTGATTCATCTATCTTAAATGTAACAAAGCTATCACTTGTCAAAAGAAGACGTACATATTATTAGACAAAACAAACGTGGCTTGCACTCGGTAAAGGGAAATCGGTTTTATGGTGACAGTGGCAGTTCGTACTTTTCAATGATCCGACTCAGAATTATGTTTTTGGTTATTCAACTTGATAACAAACTTGCTAAAGTCAATTGTAAGTTGTGTGAGCCTCCCACTTATAAACCATACATATTCAAACTGGAGATTCATTCACTCTGATGCGGCGTGCATGGTTAAATGACATAAACATCATTTAAAAGTACAGTAAAAATCGATAATTTGCAGAACCTATACCGATAAACCATAATATTATTATTATTATTATGTTATTTAACGTTTCCTTTGAAAACATTGCGATTCCGATATATATATATATATATGACATCGCATTTACAGATTGCTAGCATGAATGATCGTAGCAACTAGTCATACATGGAAACGCTGTCGAAGTTACCCACCTGCTTTATTCTCTAGAATGGATTTTAAGCCATATGTCTGTATTCCAAATAACAAAGAGTCTATGCGATCGCCGGTAAACTCCTCCACGCAACCTGTTTAGTGGTGCCCAGTTCAGTGCTTCATGACAATTTATAGTCAATTTATTTTTCCCGTGACGTCAGGTGTTCCACGAGCCATAGATGGCATTGCCGGGGCGGGAAGTTTCCAGTGGCGAGCCAATGGGGTCGCTCTCAGTCAGAAGTCCTCGTGGCTGACGCAAACGTGGGATTCCATTGACGCAAGAGGACGGTGGATAGACTGTTCTAAAATTAGCCTCCCGACTACTAGTATTAGGCTGCAACAAATCAGTTAAAAATAGGTTTACATTGAAGCTAACAGAAACATATTTTTTTAATTAACGGTCCTCACGTGCAGAGTTCGTAACTTGTTTCTTAGTAATACAAAGTATGTTTAATTACAAAGGAAGCTCAAAGTAGAGTACTCCAAAAAGTAAACCACAAAAGTTTCGTATTCCAAAGTAGGAACAGTGAACAATGTTATATACATCCTTTCAGTACTGATAAAGGTTAACTACCCAATAATAAATGCAAGTGGAAATGTAAGAAACTAAAAATCCACACGCAAAAAGGCACATGAGTACATTTTATTTCTGGGACCTTTTCATGGTCATAATTTATATGTTTAATATTCAACAATTTAAGCTGGAGGACGAAGGCAGTGTGTCTCAAAACTCTGAGATCCGTTTTAATACCCATCTATTAACACCATATTTCACAGTTACAATGCTGCCCTTGCACATTCAAAACTCTACTGACAGTATACGTTTTAGCCTTCAGTATCATCAAAGACTTGACTAGAGATGGTTGACATTTACAGACTGCCTTCATTTACTGTTACAACAAAAATATTGAAACATTATATTTAACACAGAAGTCCAAATGGGGACATTTGTACTTCTGTTAGGACATATCTTTTGTCCATGTACTGAGTCTGCAATCACTCAATTTACTCCCCTTAATAACTGAATACAGTCGTCAAAATTTACTTCACTATGAGAGGTATGATTGAGTTCATCTTCTTTTGCTTGATATTTTTTGTATGCCATTAGTTACCATTTGTTTCAGAAGTCTTCATTCCTAGTTCCATAGTCAGCTGTCTGTCCATGTATTCCTTCTGACTAAGCGCTTACGCACTTACTCAGAATTATTAACAGGTGAAAATGAGCTGGACAGTATGTGCACAGTGAAGAGTTTGAGAACTGGGAATGAAAACTTCTCCAAACTTTGCCTATGGGAAAACAGCATAAATATCCCCAAATTATCCCATAATTCTTTGTACATGCTACATTCACCCATCCATATTCTGACTGCAGAGCTGTGCAACTTAAGCAATGTAAGTTATTTGAATTTCTTCCTCACTGGCTATGCCAATATTTTTGAAAGCATTAGAAGTCAATATTTGGCCATGTGCTGGTGGTGATTGCTATAATGTCGACCATCTAGTTAAAATGATGTGTGTCATGGTCTGGGATAAATTAGCTGGTAAACTAATATTCAGTACTCGTGAAAAAGACAAAGACTTTGACAAAGACAAAATCACTATGGCCAGAAAATTGGGCCAGAGTATCTTAAGCTTAGGATGTTCATGGTCATGATGATGAGAAATTACTAAGAGTGGTGCAAGGAGAAGATAACAATGAACACACAGAGCCCTGATTCGCATAAGTAGGCCAGTCAGAATGCCTGTGCTGACCCCTGTCTACTGTGGAAATTGCCTACAATCAGCACGAAAGCGATGACCGTAGAGCATGGGAAGGTCACCTGGTCCAATAAATCCTGTTTTCTGTTGCATTACGTGGGCAATTGCATATGTGTCTGTGGGATGTGCAGAACCAACAAGTCTGACTGTGGCATATGACCACCGTGATGATCAAGATTATCTCCAATTTGTGCCATAGTAGCTCTTCTATTGGTTTGGACCACACAGGATCGCGCTCATTCACATCAGAGCTAATCAGATCTTTATTCCTGCTCACTTCTGAATTCAACATGTCGAAAACGACTTCTGAGCACTAGAATACTAATACATTTTTACAAAATAGACAACAGTATTCACTTTGACATAACTTAACTTGGGGTTATACATATATATAATAAAGGTTTATTTTATATGATATGTTTACTACATAAAAATAAATACTCAAAATATAAACAGACAAGAAATATTCATATCAACAATGCAAACTGTAGGTTATAGGTATTCTAATGTTCATTGTTTTTTAAGCTTCAAAGATACATGACATTCCACAGCAGGATATAGGGGGACTTTTGTCTGTAATGTCTGTAATAGCAGTAGTATTGTGATTAGTGCCATTAGTTTAGTGTCACTTGAAAGCACTAACACAGGTGACATTTTTTCAATATACATTTAAAAAGCAAATACAAATATGTGTTTTTTTATTTTAATTCTAAAGATTCCACATTTTAAAAAATACAACCAAGTCTGAAGCCCAGGACAGTCACCGACTGCAATCAAATTTACCAATACAATGCAAGGTTTACATCATAATTACTGACAAATTTTCATTGCATACTTGAATTTTTTTTCAACATTCTTTAAAGTTGTGCAAAAAGTCCAGAATACTGAAACACTGCATGCCTGTCCAATGTTACATACACCCTCCATAAACACTGCATGCATGTCCAATGTTACATACACCCTCCATAAACACTGCATGCCTGTCCAATGTTACATACACCCTCCATAAACACTGCAT
>JAABNY020000108.1:27857651-27870530 GCA_015164015.2 Brevimyrus niger | reverse complement strand
ACTGCATGCCTGTCCAATGTTACATACACCCTCCATAAACACTGCATGCCTGTCCAATGTTACATACACCCTCCATAAACACTGCATGCCTGTCCAATGTTACATACACCCTCCATATTTGAAGTGATGGCGTGTAGGACACATGGCTGACACCTTACTGTGATGAAAGAGTAATTTCCTGGAAAAAAAAATGCAATAATGTTAGAGTTGCAGAAAAGTGAATTGTTGGTGTACACAAAAATGTGACTTATGGCAATGATGATTACAGTGCTGCACAAAATGCACCTGATTTTAACTGATTTACTTATCAACAGGAACAGCATGGTGACTCAGTGAACAGCATTTCAGGGACAGGGGATTTGATTTCCATCCCCGTTTTGTGTGCATGGAATTTTCATCACGATTCCCTTATCACATGGATTTACACCATAGCTAAATGCTAACGGGCTAACTGGAGCCTCTGAATTACCCATAATGTGTGGTTATGGGAATATGCTCTGCCATGGACTGGACACAGTGTACCCCAGTCTAATGCTGCTTGTTATATGCTCCAGCCCCCCAACCCTAGTCAGAGTAAGCAGGTAGAAGATGGATGGTTAGTGACTAGGAGAAGCGTTTCACCTACTGACCGACAGATCCCTATAAATATATTAGGTTTGACTTGCCATTTTATTTGTGATCCTTCAGAAACCTGACATCCTACAGCCAGCAGTTACAGATCCCCAAGCTACTCATCTTACTTTATAAAGAGTAAACAGACCTGTGATCATGATCTTGTCCATGACTGCTGCCCACTCTTCAGCGCCCAGGCCAATGCCGCTTTGTCACAGAGGGCACAGCGACGGGGTCCTTGTCATCCACGCCTGTCAGTATCGGCTCTGCAATTGTTGGTGACATTTCAGAGAGTGCAACAGCGTCAATCAACACACTGTGTCCCCGGGGGAATCTCAAGCCTGCCGAGCCACATCCCAGTTTAACTCCCTTTATCAGATTATTTTAGAAAGGCAGACAATGCCTCTCTCCCAGTGATTCCCTGAGCCAACTAAACTCTTGGAAAACAAGGAAAACATAATCGCTGATGCAATTCAAGGTTCTAGCTCCAACATGTGCATTGAGCACATTCATCTTAACTGGGGAGAATTTCGATGTTGACAAAGGAAAGGCAAGTTAACTACTCAATACTAAATGCAAGTGGAAATGCAAGAGACTAAGAATCCACACACGAAAAAGCACACGAGTGAACTTTAAAAAGGTTGTATGACCCCGCCCACGTTTAGTAAACCTACACTTTTCAGTAAAAATACGAAAAGATAAAATAGGTCTGGTAAAGTGTTTAATTACTCCATAGTGAATGGGAGAAAAACATCCTCCTTTTTAATCAAAGCTACGGGCAAAGTTGGTCTTTGGGGTTTGCAGCTCTTGCAGCCATATCAGCTCGGCCAGACGGGGCAGAAGCGGCCGCGCTCACAAGCTCCGCCGCACGAGAACAGACGCAGCTGTCAAAGCCCGACGCCAGTTTCCGACAGCAGCGCGGTAAGCTACCAAGGCATATAAATACTAGATGGAACCAAAATATCCGAAATCAGGGTTATGAGATTTTACAACGGTTTCCGAAAAATACCATAGATCCAGAAACATTCAATATTAATATTCAATAAATAATCCTTGCTTAAAAAGAAACTAAAGACGCCCCCACGCAACATCCGCATGCTACGTTTGTTACATTACTTTTATTCAGCAGACGCTTTTGTCATTATATATGTCGTATTATAAAATAATGGTCTTATATAACATGTCAGCTGTAGATTACATGTTTATACACAGCAAGTCAACTTACTTGCCTGTAAAAACTAACGCGGCAAACGCAGACGAGACCGGAACCTACCGCACCAACCCCCGCATCACTCATCCTTTTCCCCTGAATACTCCTCTTTCTATTTTTTTTTCACTTTATATGTCATTGGCATCCTTAAAAGGGAGCGGAGCGCAGAGGGAATAAACACGGTGCTCCACTTGAAATCTGATCCTAATGGTTTGGCGCTTTTCCTCTCAAAGTACGCCACTTTTCCACCCTGTTACACCGGACGACTCTTCCTCCTTCGTAAGAGAAAAAAACCATTGAGACGTTGATCTTGGTCAAAACACTGGGGGTTGTCTCTCCGGTTACGTCAATACGGATCCTTACTGACGCTTTTGGAATCCCGATGCGTGACGTCAGTATGCCCATAAGGCTGCCTGTAAAACAAGGGGAAAAGTCAGTTCCTGAAATAAAAAGCTGCGGAGGCCGTAATCCTGCGTCTTTCGCTGTGGATAACCTGCCATTCTTTCTGCACATCAATAATAAACGTTAACAGCGATAATTACGACTAACATCATTCTCAATTTTTCCTGCGTGGTCGGAAACGCGTGGTAGATCAGGGTCTGCCACTGCAGCTTTGGAGAACCACGGTTGTATGACTTTCACTTAAATTTTTAATTTGCGGTTGAATTTCATGTTTGCAATAGGAACTTAATAAAACTTGCAAAATTCGTTCCATGTACTTGAGCTGTACGTATGAATGCTGGAGCTATTTATGTGAAATCCAATTTGTTGCATATTTAGACCAGATAATACCAAACGTGTATATTTGATCAATTATCATGGCGAAATTAAATAAAACATAAATACACAACTAACTGTGAAATTAACATTTTGCATTTTAAAGGTTTTTTTCTATTACAGGTACTTAGACATTCTTTAAATTATACATACCCTGCTGCTGTCCGCTGAAGACACAGATACAAACACTCATATATGTATACAAGAGCAACTTTTTCTGGGGTCAAAGGAAAGCATAAGCCAGTGTGCAGCAGTCCTTGAATAGTTGGGTCTCAGGTCCTTTCTCTGGGGTGACATACTGTAAGTCACATAAGAGTCTTAAATGGGAAACATAGTTACACATAGTATTCAATGCAATTAATAATACTCTATTCTTCTTCCTGCATATGTCACAGTGCAGGTAGAAGCCTGAGCACAACTGATTTGCTTACTTTGTCACACTTAAAGGTTACATTCTTTGGTTTAAATGTACATAGTACAGCTAGTGTGATGTGACTTTTTTACATGGCATGTCACCTATAATACTCACTTCAAATGT
Source organism: Brevimyrus niger (assembly GCA_015164015.2). Classification (NCBI taxonomy): domain Eukaryota; kingdom Metazoa; phylum Chordata; class Actinopteri; order Osteoglossiformes; family Mormyridae; genus Brevimyrus; species Brevimyrus niger. Next base: position 27,867,393 of record JAABNY020000108.1, on the reverse strand, counting down.
CAAGCTGAAAGACTGAGTGTTTTCATGTTTCATTTAATTCCTCCAGTTGATAGAGGTGTACTCAGTGTATTGATTATTATACTGCAGCACCTCAGCCAGTCACGTTTCAGTATTTGGTATGTGTACAATCTAAAATCCATTCTTTAAAACACTGCTATTATTTCCTGTTTTAGTTATGCTTCCATAACTAACCTGGGTGGTGTTTCCTGTTTCAGTTCCTTTGGCAAATTCAGCGAAGCAAAGAAATGATCAGCTGCGATACGATATGACAGTACCATTAGCTCACATACACACAACACAATATATGTTATTATTTGTGCCATGAGCCCAAGGAATTTTCCCTCCTTATAATAGTTTGTTATCTCAGGTAAAGAGTTTGGAAGATGTGTAAGGTGCATTTAAAGTTGCATTTTGTACTTGCACCAGCACATATAACCATTACATGTTTTGCTTTGGACATTACACTCCACCATCTGCTGACCTGCCTGAGTGATTTACTGCTGCACCTAGCAGCTGCTGACCACCATCTTCTGCCACAGGCTCATCCACTTCCCATATGCAGCAGTTTTATGGGCTGCCAGGCCAAGCTGGTGCTCCAGAGTTCCCAGAGAGTTGTGACTATCAATGGCCAATCGTCTGCACCCTGTGGATGGCACTGTTTACACTGAATAACAGGTGCAAGCCCTTTGTCTGGGAGGGGAAAGGTGGTTTGTTGAAAGAACCGCCTTGTTGTTTACAACTCTTGGGCTTAGGAATAGGCTTTAGGACAGAGTTTCCCAGTTCCGGTCCCTGAGGGCCAGAATCCCAGATTTAGAAGCTTTGATTCTTAGCCAGAAGCAGTGGAGGTGTAGCCCAATTCGGGGGGGGGGGGGGCAATCTGGGGCCAGTTTTTCTGTTAGGGGACAGATACATTTGACCTTAATGTCCTCAAAGAATTACTTTCACTGGATTACCAGCATCAAGCATCAAAAGACAATTTTGAAAACCAATTAACAACCAGTTATTTATGTAATGCTTTGGAGTCACATTTTACAGTTTTTATCAATATGTACTGTAATTCACTCTGATTTCTTGTTTAGACTGTCTTACATCCACAAACTTGATTTATTTCTGTCATCCACTTCACTTTTCACCAACTGAAGTGACTCATCCCCCCAGTGCACCTATGTTAAGAGGCCATCATAAAAATGTGTTTGCATTTGTGTTTTACCTGTTTACCTGTGCACAAATCTGAATGTTAATAATATGAATGTGCATGAATCTGCACGAATCTGCACATTCATACTGTAAATAATAGTAATAATAATAATGCATTTATTTCAGACCCAAGTAGCAAATGTACTTAGGAGGGCCACTAACCCCAGAACTGCATTTGCCATAATAAACATTGTAAGGTTTTCTATTATTATTAAATAGGTCCATAACTTCCATTTCCTTAGCTAGCTGAAGGCATTCCATTTTTGACCAAACAGTAGAATTTATGCAACATATTCTGGCAAAGTTATGCTATATCTAGGTAGATATTTCGAGTTGATGGATCACTATCCATCTTCCATCCGCACAGTGGTATTGTTAGGTGGGACAGCATAGGCTTGTCTGAAGGACCACCTGCGAGACAGGATGGCCTGAAAGATTTCCCCATGTTGCCACCCCTAGACACCTTGGCAAATCCGACAACCAGACACTTGAGCTGGTGTTGCAGTGTTTTCTGCCCCATGCCCTCAGGAGGATGAGGCACCACAGTCCTTCTCCAGTTTCACCTTTGGGGCTCCAGTTAAGAAATAATAAGCAGATAGGTGGCATAATTTTAGAAAACCTAATTTTTATAAAGGCAGCATGGTTATCCCTACCGTGTCACGGCTACAAAATTTCAGTGAATTGGTCTAATGGAAACTTGTGCATCGCTGAAAACAATTCATTACACACATACAGAATAACTCAGTCAGTGCTGTCCAGTGTCATTCAACAGCTAGACACCTCTTATATGGTCTCAAGCTGCTTTGCATGTCAATAATAATATTATGTAAATGAGAGGTATTACATAACAAAGTATTACGTAACCTTATTACATTTACTGGCATGTTTTCCAACATTAACTGATGTTTTTCCCTAGTTAAATATTTTATTGATCCTTTAGCCAGGACATGTACTTGTAATACACTCGTCTGCTTTTGAAGGCAGATTCTTTAAAACGTGTTTTTGAAAATTAAAATATATGCACATTAATTAAGCTTACACTTCAAACTAGAACTATGCTTAAATAATATTAATCGTTGTTTTTTCTTTTACATAAACGATCTGAACAACATAACAAACAGATTAAAACCACAGATATTAGTTTCAGGGACATACATAAATTTTCTTTTTAAGCATAAATCAATGTTTATTATTAATAACATACACAGATCTCACAGTCGTGAAAACAGGAATGTCAAGGTAACGCTTGCCATTGAAATGATTTAGAACTAGCAACCCTCAAGTATAGAAAGACCTTTTAAAATATACCCTTTAGATCACCTTGACATTTTCTTAATTCCCCGTCCATGTAAATGTGAGTCTAGAGGAGCACATTGGCGCACTCTTGTGGAGAGAAAAATAAGAAATTAAATTACTGCCCGATATTATTTACAGGCGAGTCGTTTCGGTTTTATAACGCTCGCTTATTTATAGATCAAAATTAAAGAATAGCAAGTACATTACCGGGAACGTATACATCTTAGCATGTTTTCTACTTCAGGGTTGCCTACACCTGTTCCACTGTGTTATAATTTACTAAATATATGTTTGGTGCCTTCTTTTTGAAATGCTGCAAATGTTTGCCAGCACACGTAAATGTTTTGCCAAAACGTGCGACCAGGTTGTCACTTTACACTCCTGGGGGGTATTAGCTGGATAACTTAAGCCAAACGTAAAAACTTTCCAATAGGAGGAGAGGAAAAGCATATTTCTATTGGACAATCCTTACATTTGGCTTAAGTTATCTGGCTAATGAAAAATCCTGCTTTGTGGAATCATCCCCGGGCTCCGTTGTCGTTAACCTTTACTGCTTCGGCTTCCACGGCGGGGTCGGGAAGCACAGCGGAACTTCCACTGCACCTCCAGGATGGAAGTGGCGTGCAGCTTCCTGGTTAACACCAGCGGTCACGTTCAATATACAAGAAATCAAGGCGGTACCCTGCTGGCTTTTGAGGAGCTCCCGCCTTTAATATATACAGCCACACGTACACAAATGTACCACAATCACCGTAGCTCTTAGAAAGCAGCCTGCCAACCCACGTGGCTCCGCAAAGACGATCATTGCCCTCTCCTCACGCGTTCTCACCCTCCTACGCGCGCACCGCGCGGAGCAAACGCGTTGACCGTCTGCGGGGAAAAGATGAGTACCCCGCTTAACAATGAGCGAATACCGGATGCTTTATTTTCGTATTTTACGCATGTAGGTGTCTTTCATTTTGCCTCGGACGATGAGCGCCACACTGTCACTCCGTCAGTTTATTTTACACTGAGCACTCAGCAGGTGGTGTCGTTGCCTCGCGCTTCCCTTCTGGTATGTTCACCACATCCTTGTATGGATTTCGTCTCGGCACTCCGGTTAAAAATATAACCCTTTGAATCACTTTTGGTGAATGGAAGTGTGTCTAGAGTGTATCTTGCCTTGTACTTATATCCGTCTCGGGGTAATATTCCAGGTCACTGTTACCCTATACTGTGTTTAGCTTTTTTTTGTCAAAAATAAATCCGAAACGAATGATACAAAATAAGGAATACTTCTGAGTAAATAAGCATGGTTTGGGCTGGTGCTGTTTATGCAGTTGAGCTACTTTTTGAGGGTGAGCATTTGAATGTCTGATATTAATAGTTTACATCCAAAACTGACCATGACAGTTCAGGTTCACACAGCACCGCATGTTCTGTTGTATTTAAACCAGGCGATTGGAGTATATAGATAACTTAAAATGCAGGTTTAAGATATATTCCCTTTCGAGAGATTTCTGGACAACTGAGTATGAGTAGTGTTGTTACCTTCAAGTTATTAAAATATTTCTTGAATATTTACTTTCAATAAGATGAGACGTTTATTTGTACATTGCTTTCCCAAACATGTCATCTAGGAGGACTTTATTCCCCTCGCAATAGTATGCTAGGCATATATGAAAATGGCAGTTTAGAGTGCTGGAATTTAAAAAGTGATGACAAAAGTCAATGATTTCACCCCAGTTTGAAGGGGAGGGTGTCACTGTAGCCATACAGCTTCAGGACTGGGCAGTGTAACCCCCTGACTATTTTTTATGTTCTCCCAGGTTTGGATGCATTTCCTGTTGGTGTCCCTAAATTTCCTGTAGCGAATGCCCTGCGATAGGCTGGAATCTGATTTAGTGGATGTCTTACATTACCTCTATGATTTAGTGGATGTCTCACATCACCCCCATGATTTAGGGGATGTCTCACATCACCCCCATGATTTAGGGGATGTCTCACATCACCCCCATGATTTAGGGGATGTCTCACATCACCCCCATGATTTAGGGGATGTCTCACATTACCCCTATGATTTAGGGGATGTCTCACATTACCCCTATGCTTCCCAAGGCAGACTCCAGGTATTCTGGTACCCTTTTCTGGATAGGCAGCTGTAGAACGTGGATGAATAATGTGGATCTTTAACAGAGGAAACCTACTGTTACTAGGGGGCAGTATAAGCAAAGAAGTGTGGATGCTTGATGGCTGTACCAGAGAATATTAAAGATTATTTCTCTCTCTTTCTCTCTCTCTCTCTTTCTCTCTCTCTCTCACACACACACACACACACTCACTCTCTCTCTAATGTGGATCAAATGGAGATTTCCAAATTGATACATTTTGAATAAATAAATAATCTAATGAATTTCCACAAATGTTACTGCAACATTTTATTTAAGGAAACTAGTCTAGACAGATTGAATCATCTTTCTTTCAAAATAATCTTTGGATTCTTGCAAAACCAGGCAGGAGAGATGTTATAATGCAAGTTTTTGGTTTTGAAACATCAGAAGGTCTAAAGACCATAACAGCATACAGGAGACTATGTGGAGTCTCTCTGGAGTCTGTGTAGGTTCTCAGTCATCCATGACATGATCATCTTAACAGGGAGAATTTAAGGCAACTGGAATTCTTTTTCAATTTCTTGACGACATTCCACCTCTCATCCGAAAGGCCAATTCAGTTTTAAATGTCTGATGGGGAGTACCAGGTATTTATCCTCTAGTGGGGTCGTCACCTTAAAAGTGGTCGTTGATAGACCCTGCTGTCCAGCGGGTCGTTAGGGTCACTTGGGGCAAGGTGTGGAATCTTGGTTCCACCTGAGCCAATGTGCCAATGCGGTTGCCCTTCACATTCCAAATGCCAGGAAGGATATCAAGACTACGTTATAGGTGGCTGATAATTGGTGTCTTAAGCCTCCACCTCTGTCCAGTGATAGTCGTTCCAACTGCATGTGACCTGTTCTACTCCCGTCTCAAACCACCTGTCTTCTCTGTCTAAAATGTGCATATTTGTACCCTCAAAAGAGTATCCTTGCTCCTTCAGGGTAGATGTGCAGCTGAGTTTTGTCCTGACGTGCTGGCTTTCCTGTGTTGTGTCATACGTCTGCGGAGTGGTTGCTTATACTCTCCTCCTGTATAAGTCCGAGCCTTCATCAGTGCGTTCCAAAGCAGACACCACATTGCTCAGCTTGTGCTTAGGAGTTTTGAACTTGGGATGAACAAGCCTCTGTCTGAGGGTGTTGCTGGGTCTGAAGGGCACTGGGATGTTGTGCTTGGAGAAGATTCCTCTAAATTTCTCAGACAATCCAGGCACATATAGGACAACACCCTCAGACATGTTGGAGGGAGTTTGAGGGCTTTTGCCTTTTTTTCAAGATAATTTAAAGAAAAGTTTAGAAGGAAAACATCAATATAAATAGCGCTCACAAGTGTCTACTTTTCAAACCAATTAAAATGGGGGCATGGGATGGGATGAAGACCAGCAGATTCCCAGTCTACCAGGAATTCAATCTGGCACTCATGCATTAATAAAAACTAAATGAATATATCAATGGTTCTGGGTATAACTAACAAATTTTCAAGAAAAAAATTTTGATGGGTGCATGGTGTTCACCAGGGGTGGCGCTGTTCCCTTGAGTGATGAGTGGGGTCAAATTTTATCTGACCTCCCTCTTTCATTCATTTTATTTCAACAGATGAAGGACTTTGGCCATTTAAACACCCATTTAAAAGTCAGCAGTCTTTAGTTTAGAAGCATGACCTCTTACTTCTGCATCTCTACAAACTGAAGAATGGACCCAGTGGAATCCATTGTATATGCAGCCAGTTAGGATGTTAGCAGGAATGTTACAATGATATTCTTTGAAAGAACCCACTTTGAATGTATATTCATTTCATGACTTAGAACTAGAGTGCCGTCATTCAGTAGTGTACTTTATAAAGAACTTTTGTGTGGTTTCAGCAGCTGTGTTCATTATCTCAAACTATTTAGTTTTTCTAATGGTTTAAGAAAATGAAATTTGTATTGTAACACAGATGATAAAAACAGTAACAGTCCGTGTTCATTATATGTATAAGACTGGCTTGTTTCTTTGTGAAATACTACGTTGAAGACCTAGAGATCTACTCCTTCTCTCTTCCTGTTTCTGGTTGGTCTTGGGGACGTGGGAATGAAAAGTCCACTGCCACTGTGGTCACGTGAGAGCAAATAGCTCCATTTAATCCATCTACCAGAACATTCCTAACTGTTCACCACTTAAACAATTTGAGGTTCAAGAGTGGACAACGGGGTCCTGAAGGGCCCCTGTTTGAAACTTAACATTTATTTAGTAAGCTACAGCATTGCCCATAAATGTGGTGTTTCCTTTTTTCCTCTTGGGTTTAGGTTTATGTTTAGGTTAAACTGGGTTTTTTAAAAAAAGAAAAATACACATAGTAACAGAATGGTTCCTTTGGCCATCATTTCAAAATGGAGAGTCAGCATGATAATATGCAAGGAAGCAAGATATGAAATACCCACAGTAAAAATGTAATGTATACCCAGAAATAAAAGGCACAGTATGCATATTAGTAGAATATGGTATATTATATAAATTTATTTATAAAAACATTCCATGGATGTTGTGAGAGGTAAGAGCTCACAGTAGTTAAACAGGAAGATGATTTAGGAAGCTATTTTGCCATCGGTTCCCTTTTCAGTGGTCGCTATGTGGTGTGCCCACGTCTCAGGGCAGGAAGTGTAAAGTTGGGTGTGGGGCTCTTCTTGAGCCCTTTCCCATGGTCCCACAGGAAGGAGGCAGGAAATATCGCAATGGGCCCGAGTACTGCGGGAGTTTGGGAAGCGAAGGCACTGCAGAGGTGTCTGCGGACGGCTGCTCCTTCCAGGGGCCAGCGCTGTGCTTTCGGTTTGATCAGGACCAGCGCCATCTCTGACTCATGCGTGCTGGCTGTCGGCTGTAGCCTCACAAGGCATTTCCTCTTTTTCCTCCGCCGAAGTACAGCTCACGGCCGGGACAGCGATATCATTGTCTCACAGTTTCCTGCGTTTTTTTTTTTTATATTTAAAAAAATAAAAAAGGTCACACCCCTCGTGGCGATGCTGAGGACTGAGTGTTTTTATGCAGGACGTTCGGGGGACATCTCAGTTATTTTTATTCATGTTGTATGATCGGGTCTTAGCTGGTCATGAGGGCAAGTAGTGTTCAAGCCAGGCCATTGCGCTTTTGAACGAATTGCTTGAATTGTTCCATCTGAATAAAAGGGTAAAAAATTTTGGGTCTGAGCAGTATATGTTTTTTTCACCTTTGTTGAACTATTCTTTTTTTACTGAGATCAAGGATCTTCCATTAGCTTTGCCCCATTTTCATGAATTACAATCACTTCCCTATATTTATCTTGCCAATATTTTGCCTTGTTTATTATTGGATTTAATGTTCTGCTTTTCTCCAGGTCATCACACTCTCATAGTCCCATCCCCTAAACCCCTCTTTTAAATTGTAACTGTAAGCCCATCACTTGAAGGTCCCCCTAACCACAAAGCTAGAACGACTTAAACAACAGTCCGCAGAACAAAACTGTGATAAGACAGTATGGCAACTATAACTCTAAAATTAACACGATGTAGCCTAAAGTTCTCACAAATGTGCAGACTGCTCTAACTTCCCCTTTGGCCACATGTGCATCTATATCTTAAAACACTTACGCATTTCTTGATGGACCACTAGTCATGCTTCACTATGCCTGGTTTTAACTGCGTCATTCTCACTTCCGTTGCCACAACTGCGCGCAACACCCCCCCCCAACAGTTCACTCCTGCTAGTGACTCAAACACCATCCCCCCCCTCCCCATCAGATGGTCTGTTGTGCATTGGACACATTGAGACACCCCTCGTGACATGCTACCTGGTCCGCATCTCTGCCCAGTGGACAGTGTTTGTCACAAATTGTCCATATTTCACACGAGGATAAGGGAATGCAGCCAATAAAAGTTCCTGGAATTATGAGGAAAATATTATAACATTTCATCCAAGAATGTGTCTCATTATAAATCTCTAAGTAATGATGGATTTATTAGTCATGCATATATATCTCACTGGTATCCTGTACAGGCTGCTCCTATTCTTGTGCCTTGTGCTATAAATATTAATTTACAATTCATGGACGATACAACATGTATCATAAATGCACTGCTTCTGAAAGTAACTGAAATAAAATAAAAACAAATGTCAAGCACTTTCCATTGCAATGTTTAATACTATTGAGCTAAAGTATTGATTTGTTATCTTGAATCACCATTAATAATATCTGGAACATATTTTGCTAATTAATACATATTAATACATAACGTGCAGTGTATTTTCAAATATGGTTATTTAAAGATCATTCAGGTTTCACTCTATCCATGGAAATAAAATGACTAAAACTTCTGAAAATAGAAACTACTACTAGCTAAAATATATAAAAACTAAATAGAAATATGTCTTTAAAATAAAAGCTACTTTAGACTGTTAGATCCGATACAGCTACTGCAAACACACCAGTTGTGATAAGTGCAGGGAAGCAGCAAAAACTATCGCCCACAAATATACACAACTGTTAGCCTGGTAACCAATGCGACGAATGTCCACTAGACACTGCACTTACAGAAATAAGCTGCAAATCTGAAGCTGCGTGTGGTTACAGTGTGCTGTCAAGTACTGGTCAGCTGAATCCACTCCCCATTAATTACTTTTAGTTTAAATGGTACTGTATACTAGCATGGCAATCCTCAGCTAACCAACCAAAGCTTTCTACCATTAATAGCAACAAGGATGTATGAATAGTTGGCAGAATCCAAGGAAAGCACTGAGCCTCAGCCTGCACCTGGATATTTCACTGCCTGCTTATCCATGTTCTAGGTACTTTTTGGAATGAGAGGCATTGGTGTCAGAGCTGGAAATCCCCCTGATAATAATCACCTCATTATCATTACTGAAGTGTTTGTATTTCAATAAGGACACCAAACATCTGCTACAGCACTCAACCTTGACAATGGTAGTTCTCAGAGAAGCCTCTTTTTCCCCCAGAAGGAAGGTCGAGACATCAGTCAGTCATGGGCTTAACAGGAAGACATTCATCTCAGATTTTTTCTGCTGTATAAAGGTAGAAGGGGGCGGCATGGTGGTGCAGTGGTTAGCACTGTTGCCTCACACCTCTGGGACCCGGGTTCGAGTCTCCGCCTG
>JAABNY020000108.1:27835443-27849487 GCA_015164015.2 Brevimyrus niger | reverse complement strand
CAGGCTGTACTCGATCACTATTACCCTCTCTTCCAGACCCCTGTAGTTTATAGAGTACCAGGCTGTACTCGATCACTATTATCCTCTCTTCCAGGTCACTAAGGTTCATAGAGTACCAGGCTGTACTCGATCACTATTAGCCTCTCTTCCAGGTCACTAAGGTTCATAGAGTACCAGACTGTACTCGATCACTATTAGCCTCTTCCTGCTCACACACTGCTCAATTAGCCAGTATATTTTGTGTGCCTCAGTTTTAGGTGTTGTCTCATGACATCAGGATTGTAACTAAACACTTTGACTACTTATTGAAATTAAAAAGCAATATCCCCTTTCTGGAATTCTATGCTTTCTTCTTGGCACAAGAACAGAATGAGGCCATGTTGTTTCATAACAGAGCACAATGAAATAAGAAGCACGCAAACAATGCAGGAAGTGAAACTAACAAATGCATGACAGATGCAGAGAAAGAGAGAGATGGAGAGAAAGATGGAGAGAGATAGAGAGATATGGGAAACCAGGCTCCATCTGTCTGCCACCGAAGGGTATGAGCATTCATTGCTTAAACTGGAAGGTTTCAATTCTAAATACTCCCCACTCTGCTGTAAAATTGAGATAAAATTAAATTTACCACATTTAATAGCACAGGCTATATTTCCATTTTAATTAATTTCATTATGCAATAAAGAGGAATAGGAAAGAGTACCAGCCATAATAAAACTGGAAATAAGTTTTAAATTAGACAGAATAAAGTAATGGGTCATAAAAGAATAAAGCAACCAATAAAATCTCTAAAGGACTTATATAGAGTCCGTTTAATTAAATTAGGAGGCACAGCTGGTCTGACAGTGAATGTTTCAGTGGTCGGTAAGTGGGCTGTATCTTACATACGCAGAATGTTTGTAGAGGCAGGCAAAAGCAGCACATGACAGAGGCAAATGAGAAGCAAACACAAATTAACTGCGTCAAACAGATCCAGTGACGTGTTGTTAAGTTTGCCGTGCAGACACTCACTGAAGCCATCTTTGCAGGTGGTATCAATAGGCCTATTTGTTTAAGATGTTAATGTTTTTTCATATGCTGACATGTAATTGGCAGATAAAGACACTCAGGTAGCAGTTACAGGAAGCAGATTTAAATAAGGCACGTGTTTCGATGCAAATTACGGTCACCCTATTTCACTCCAAGTCCCTTATCAGTCATGCCTGCTGTTTTCTCCAACAAAAGAGGCAATCAGAAAAGTTGGAAAAACAACTATTTCAACAAAAACCGAGTCACAGTCCTCATTTTCATCTTTTCGCCAACGGCAGAAACTAGTTTGTATAGTGCATGTTAGTGTATAGTGTACGTTATCTCAATAAGGGCAGCACTCTTTGCTGACAGACAGCAGCTTTTGTCTGAAGGTGGCCGATTTCTGCGGATAGATCTTCGGTGATACATGGTATCCGTCTGCCAGATGTACCTTACATGCTGCGTGTGGCTTGATCTCATTGACATCTGATGCTTAGCGATGCCATTCAACTAAAGTGTAGTTATGTAAACTGTGTAGTTGCAAGTCGTCTAGAATACAATGAGCCTAACTGTTCACGATCTAGCTTGGCAAGTACGTCCTAAGTCACTCCTCCCCCCCTCAACTTCTGAACAAGAGACTAAAAACATTCAGTACGATGAATTCAGCAGGTCCAGAAGTGCTACAGCACTGGTCTTAAACTGCCCCCCCCCCATCAGCAAAGAGTTGGGGACCCCTGTGTCTTACCAACTCTGAGGCCAGCCCGCTGGGCAGGACTGTCCTCATGCACCTTGCAGATGAATGTGCACATCTCCACGGAGTTCTCATCCTGGTGATGCAGGCCGTAGGTCTGAAAGTGGAAAACGTAGGAATCAGCTCCAACCTCCACCACCAGACACCCAAACACAGACCTGAAGGGCTCGTGTTTGCACAGCCTTATCTGTTTAGCAGCGCAAGAGCACGTTACACCCAAGATCAACACATCTGAGCTCTTGGTTAGGATCAAACTACATATTTGACACAAGACTTGCTGGATGAGGGCTGAAAAACACGAAAAACAGGACCTGCCTGAGCCCCACCCTCTCTCAGAGGAGGTCACTCAGGGGCATTTGGAAACTGGATCATATGATGGTCTATAGAAAGAATGTCGCAGCAAACGTGTGCGATTTGGCGAAAGGAAATACAATCTTGGGTGTTCCTAAATCCTTCTAACTGGAAGCAGGCCGGAAGTGAAGTTTTGTCAGCTTAGAAAACATGAGAAAAATATAACAAATGCAAGGAATGTGGTCACACAAACAACACGACAGTAAAACTCTTCATTATTAAGACCTAAGACTCCTCGCAAACATACTGATGTGGTTTACTGCTCTCTCCAGTTTTGTCATTCACACATTTTCAAACTCTAGGTTATATGTTATCAACATATAACCTAGAGTTTGAAGTTTTGATGCACAATGTCCTGCCCCTTTTTGGCTCTGTGTGAGCCAGCCACTATGCTGTTTTCCATCTCTAACAAGAATTGAATTCTAAATGTACCTGTAATCATCAGAGAAATGATCAGTACAATGTAACTTTGGCTTGGCCTTATTGATTTGCACGTCTAGTGTGGAAATGGAAATTCCTGATACATTTCCTCAAAACAGCATAAAGAATTACACATGTCCTGAATTAGCTTATGGAGTCTTTTAAAAAAGCCCAGTGAAAGAGGTGCATCCTTCCATTAACTGCTAGAGGACTTCCAGTTTGCGAGCTGAGAGAACTCTGTGGGTCTGTGAAGACTTAGAAAAGACACCTTGTAAATTCAGGTGGGCGTGTCAGCTATGTACAAGACAATGACACAATGGAACAGAACCACGTCTGACATCAGCAGGGGTATGAGTGTCGGCAGGGGTATGAGTGCGTGTGGGTGTGTGGGGTGATAGTTCCCCGTCTAGCATTGCTCATTTGTGCAGCCCATGTCTTTAAAATGTTAAAGTGTTTACAAACATGTCCCCTGCCCATAGAATATGGGCTATATAGTGTTCCAGGGTTGTTCTCTACTGAGATTCTTTGCTGAGTTTTCACAGCCGTTTCACTTATTCTCCCTTTGCAGACCACAAAGACCAGTCACTGCAGGTGTGTATAATAAGCAATGTCATCGAGGACACTGGTGCTTTAATGAAAGCTCAGCATGACAATGAACATTTCATGAGCTCACTCTCTAGAATGATACTGATATAAAGGGAAAGTCCAGGACGCGGCAAAACAAAAACGGCCGCAAACGAAGCTTGGGAAGCCACTGGCGAAAATTGCCAAAACCACATCAAAGGGGAGAGACAGGGAGGAGGCAGGATTCCGAAAGTCAAACATTTTCCAGAGTATGCAGCGGATCTCACGTCCTGTAGCCCGGACAGGGCTGGAAAGGAAGGGTCCCCTTCAAAACACTACTTAGGGACACTTTGTTCCTTAAAATAAGCAGCTATCTGCCCAGTACAGCAGCACTGCTTTGTGATCCCACAACACAATAATGCTGAACATCATTGCTGCCATCATATGTGCTTTTTCAATAAATTGATAGAAATACGTTGCTTATTGCAGAAAGAGAGGTTGTGAGTCCAGCCCAACTCACACTAAGGTGCCTTAACCCCTACCCAACCCTAACTTTAACTGACATGTGGTCCCCACAATGTAATATGCACACACACACACCCCCCTCACATACACACACGCACGCACATACACACTTGCCTACCATTGCGAGTCAGGATTTCACACCAACTCCCATAATAAACCAAAATATTTTAAAAGAATCATGAAAATTGGCAAATATCCCCACACTACACTTTGTCCTCACAGGATTACTTGTCATTGAAAGATTTGTCTGAAAATACCCCTGGTGATGCTTTAATGAAGCAACATTCTTACCTGAATCTCAAATCCAAAACTCTCCTCTTGTCCTTTCTCCAGGGTGATGGCTTTCCTGTAATGAAAGTGACGTATTAGCTTCTATATGTATTGAATTGACCGTATTATTACAGAGATCTGGTTTTGGTGAAGTATCTGATGACTGAGGGCAGGGTTAGGTCTTTGCGGGTGTGTTGTGAATCCCCCTGGGCTCAGGTCAAGTATATTAGTGCCCAGAACGACTGATTTAAGAATGAGGATGTTATACTCAAAAGAACAATGATGTGATAGCACAGTCTCCCTCTGCACAATGTGAGATGTAACTCATTACATCAAACTGGAAAAAAAGAAACAAATGAATCACTGCCATCACGCCATTTACTATTTATAGAAACCTGTCACCGATGAACCAGTCAACCCTAATACATCACTAGGAAATTGGTCAAGCTTTGAATAGAATTAGGAAACAAAAGGAGTATAAAGGGCAACTTTTCAATAAAGGAACTGAAACACATGCTGTCACATTCCAGGAGAAGTTCCAGTATTTCAGAAAAATAACCAGGTAAAAGTCAAAAGACACGCAGCCTGCCCGCACACCCTGCTTGGGGGTGATAATCCGCCACTAGCCTCATAACAACATCGCGTGGCACTCATTGTGCTGCAACCAAAACACAGGAGTGTCCCTCAGCATGTGTTGCTCTTGCACTATTGTTTCTTCAAAACAAGGCAGCACCTAAGACCCACGGGGCACATGCACAGAGAAGCCTCTGACATCAATGATATACCTGTGCAAATACCTCTCAGGGTAATTCCTTTGCCACCACAATTCATGAATAGTTATGTCACCACAAACACAGCATGAAAAGAAATCCCCTATGAAACAACAAAGAAATATACAAAACAGTAGCAGTGTCCGATTACTGTCAATCTCATTCTGATACTGCAAACATATCAGGAGAAATTATCAAAGTCCTGTTACTGAAAATAGACATGCAGCAGTGCTCTGGTTTATTATATTTTAAAGACCACATCACTTAACCTTTTTGATGCAGACTGCATTGTCTGGTTCGTTAAAGGAATCTTTCCTGGGTGCCCTAAGCCAGTGTTTCCCAGCCAGGTTCTCAGAAACCCCAGATGGTCCACGTTTTGTTCCCTCCCAGCTCCCTGCCAGACAGTCCAAAAAAACGTTGACTTTCTGGAGGTCTCCTGGTACTGCGGTAAGAAACACTGCCCTGAGGGTCCAAGCAGAAAAGGCTGGTGCAGCTGGAGATCTTGCAGACCCGTTTTTTTTAACACTGAGGCATGACCTAGGTTAGGTCTGGTTATGGTGAGGAGCAACAGGCTGGCTGGGTATAGGAAGGGACCATGCAGGGACACGAGAAGGCTCACCTGCACTGCTCCGGTGACTGATTCTGAGGCTTCCACTTCTGCTGCGCCCCCTACAGGGGGCAGGAGACACACATTAGTGCCACAGGCACAAAAAAACTCTGCACAATGCACCTCTGTGCTACCTGCCTCACGCCCAACGCCTCCTACAACTAAACCCCTAAAGGTTGTTTACATAGTAGTGGTTAAATGGTCCAAGCCAAACATGAGCCGGGGCAGCAAAGCAGGGGTGGGTGTTGCCAGTATGTCACACAAGTGCCCTGGATGGGAGTTTGGGGCAAGTCAGGGGCTTCTCCTTCTGTGCCTGCTGCATGACAACTAACATGTGAAAACTCAAGGAATCTCAATTTTAAGCACTGAATCTCTCTTTCATCAACAGAAAACCCATTCATTTTCCAAACTGCTTATCCTTCTGGGTCGCAGGGAATCTGGAGCCTATCCCGGAAGCTACTGGCACGAGGTAGAGAACAACCCAGGATGGGGGGCCAGCCCATCGCAGGGCACACTCACACACCAGTCACTCACACATGCACACCTATGGGCAATTTAGTAACTCCAATTAGCCTCAGCATGTCCTTGGACTGCGGGGGGAAACCCCCCGACGACATAGGGAGAACATGCAAACTCCACACACATGTGGAACCCAGGCGGACACTCGAACCCAGGTCCCAGGGGTGTGAGGCAACAGTGCTAACCACTGCACCACCATGCCATTCCATGAGGAACATAACAGAAGAGCCCAGTGAAGCGCCACTGCCGATCAACATGGTTCAGATTATGACGTATTTTTTTTTTTCTTTTACAACCAGCCAATTCAATCCAATTCCACCTCAATGATTTCCAGTGTTGCTCCCTGAAAGTGAACTTTGTGTCATAGCCAGGCATAATAAAATGTTGCCTTTCTCTACTTACTTGCACATACAAAATTATCCACAAAGCACTTTGAATGACTGCATTTATTTCCCGAATACCTCTGGAGTCCCACGGGGGCGGGCAAATTGAGAGTGCGCCCCCCTCACAATGGTCTTTTGTGGCCGTATGGCTCCACTGGGGGAGCAAGTGTGGGACGCTGCATGGGACAGCTGCCCCTTCCCACTCTGTGGCAGGCAAAGGTGGAAATTTCAGGTTCAGAAAGTAAAAATCCAGATCAAGATGTTTCCACAATCCATACGAGTGCTCTGTGACTGTGACTCTTCATACCTAGCTGGAAGGTTGAAACAAAATTGTGGTCTGGATTTTTACTTTCTGGACGTGAAATTTCCACCTCTGATAACAGGGCTCCTGAGACAGCACTCTTCACAGACCACAGGACTCCAACAAGTGTCACCAAAAAAAGACACTAAGAATGTTTGCCTTGAGTGCACCCTGATAATTACAGATTTCTGTGTTTATTAACTGAACCACTATAGTGGTTTTGGTACCATCAAGAAACAGTTTAAAATAAAACATGACGTGTGAAAAAACAGGAACTATGCTAAATTCACACTCATTAAACACAAACTGCGCATTTTAATCAGCCTGTAGCGTGCATACGTTAATCCATTTGACGTCACTCCAAGCTAATACCGGTAAGTATTGCTGTGTGTTCAATAAAAAATGCAGTACCTACATATTGGTCTCATTTGAAACAGCTGCAAAATGAATTATTTGCATACGACGTAGTTGACGGCTCAGAAAGAACGGGGCGGGGATTCGCTCTCCTGTCCCAAATCTGAATGTGTGCGTGGCCTGTAGTTTATTTTAAAATCTTAAAAGATAAATGTTAAAAGCACGTGGTAGCATTAACTTAACTGCAAAACCCTTTTAATGGAAATAAACCTCATGTACTTTTATCAGAATATTTACCAGCAGACCACACACGCGCATCTACAAAGTAACATCACCCACAGATGTCACAAACTGCCCTAACTGCGGACGTGTGATTAGTCAGTCATAGACTTTAACAACTGCTCGTCTGTTCGCACACCGATCACCTGCCAAAATGTAAATGCAAGAAAGCAGTTACATGCAAATGCAACGCGTTGCTGTTCTACATGCAAATCGGCGCTATTGACCGTTCAGTTCACACCCCGGCGGTACCGCTTCGTTTTATACGAAGTGAGAAATGATTCGAGAGGTGTGTGCTGGACGTGTCCACCTTTGACGGCACAAATTTCATACATTAACACACTTTTTAAAGGCGACTTAATAAATTACATCGACTTTGGTCTGCTCCGGGTTCGCTGCTGTAACTGTTTCTCGTCTTTACAAAATCCAACCAGGTTTGGCTGGTAAATTAAAAATGTAAAAGTTCAGCAGTGTTATTCGCTCTCGCACAAATCACATTTTTCATAGAATCTTAAACATAGACGAACCGCATCCGCCACGGGATCACTGTCGATAATCATAACGGGCTGCACGCTCCGCTGCTTCACACGTGAGTTCAGCTCGCGGGACAGAACGTGCATGAAGCCCGGACCCGCTTACGGCTGTCAGAGTCACGCCAAAAAAACGGGGGTCACCGAAGTAATTTAGTGGAGAGGAAGAGGTCTCACTGAACAATGTTTTCCATAAACGACTGGCCACCTCTAGCAAAGAGGATGTGGTTTAAAAAAATAGTAGCCTGCCATTGTTATGCACTCCAGTGGAGAGTCATCCGTATCTACGGCCAGCAATTACTGTTTAACGGAGTAGACAAGTCGGAAATGTTAAATGAACATTCTACATTTAATACAGCTCGCGGTATTATGGACAAAATCTAATTTTAACAATGGCACTAACTATAATAGAACAAGAAAAGTTGCAAACTCATCCGAATAAACATTCAACAATAAAGAAATGTTCGAAATACCTTTCTATAATTCCGGGGTAACGTTCCTCCAGAATAAGCGAGGGACTTGTAATTGTAAATATCAGAGGAACTAGTCGGCCGGTCCATAACTAAACTGTCCGACTTTGAAGAGGAAAAGTAGATCTCGCCGCTGTCCGAGCGCGCATTTCCACAGTCCGTGTCATTTGAACTAAACTTTTTTAGCTTTCTGAAAGTCATATTCTTCATTTTAATCACAGATGGCAGATGATAAGGATGCGCGTGGGACTGACTCACTGATAATGAAACAGCTCACATCAAAGACGACGCTATCGCTGTGACCACGCTCCGCGTGTAACTTACTCTCGCCTCGAACCGCTACAACTAGTTTACTAAAAATGTCTTGCCGCGGAT
This sequence comes from Brevimyrus niger, assembly GCA_015164015.2. Taxonomy (NCBI): domain Eukaryota; kingdom Metazoa; phylum Chordata; class Actinopteri; order Osteoglossiformes; family Mormyridae; genus Brevimyrus; species Brevimyrus niger. The sequence goes on along the minus strand of JAABNY020000108.1, from coordinate 27,841,010 downwards.
AGACATTGAATGACCCTTGTGGGCGGGGGCAAGTGAGTAAACATTTTAATTGGCCGTTGGTGGCGTTTTTGCGATTCTTTTTGCTCATTGGTCCGAATTAGTGTAATGCCGCCCATTTTTGGATGGCTGCCGACGAAAGCGTGCGTGTAGGCTTCATGATGTATTGCGTCTAAAGTAATAGTTAATATTTTGGAGTAAATTGGAAACTGCACTGAAAATACCGCGTGTATCATTAGAAGAAGAAAGACAGTGCAATACTATATAGAGTGAGGATCAAATAAATAAAGAAGTATAGATTTCCAATCCATTTTCTGTAACCGTTTATAGTACTGAGGGTCGCAAGGGGCCCGGAGCCTCTGAGTGCAAGACAGGGAACAACTGAGGATGGGACGCCAACCCATGACGGGGCACACACGCCATTCACACCCACGGGCAGTTTGGTAGCTCTAATTTTGGATTCTAAGTGTGTATGTGGGTGGGGGGTTACGGAGTACCTGGAGGAAACCCCACGGCAATGGGTCGACCGTGTAGCAGTATCTCGCAGGATGTTTGAACGTGGACTGGAAAACTACTGGGGTCTCCCCACGTAGGCTGGGGAGCGGCGTGCCTGTGATCGAAAGGTCACTGGTCCAAAGCCTAAAGCCAGCTTCACTACTGGGGTCTTGGGCCAGTTGAAGTCCTAATACAATTGCCTTCTCAAAACTGTATGTCGCGTTGGAAATGGCGTCTGCTAAATAAGTAAAATAAATACTGAATTTCTTTTCCGTTTTGCTTTCAGTGTGTAAGACCCTAATTAATCTAGACCTGTATCGGTTCTTTTTTAATTAATATTTTAAGTGAACAAAATGATCTCGGTTGCTCCGCTGATTTGTCGATAAATTCGTTCTTTTCGTTGAGTTATATCAATGAGATTAATTATTTTATTCGCTCACGGCCAATAGGCCATCTCTTTCGCCACCCACTGGTGTAGTGATGTACGGACAGTACGTAGAAAATACGATATGTCATTATGAAAAATATAACATATAGAAATATGAATTATTCTAATTATATACAACTATATGGTAAGTTTGAGTAACCTACCATTAAAATCATTTAATTTAAATACTATTCTAATAACCACTACGGATAAAAAAAATAGCAACACTCTTAATCACCGATGAAACCCTAACAGCGGTCTACCGTTTTCGGAAGACTCCTCAACAAATCTTTTACTGAATCAACTCAAAACAGTCGATTCACCTAAAGGAATTGCTTTCAATCTATAATTATATTACCTAATTTGTACGGTTTGTGTTGGGCTAGCGCCATCTGTTGTTTAGACAATTAAACAAAATCACGTAGTAATAAGTATGTAAGTAAAACAATTCAGAAAAATTTTAGAAATTAAACGCACTTTTAAGCGATACTCTGTAAAGCCAACGGAAATTTGTTGCATTTTAAAAATATTTATTACATTTATGACAATTCCATATATCAATACTTTGATCAGTTATATTTGATAAAATTCAGTGACAATTTTATGTTAGAAGTCAATTTTGAAGTATATGATACTTTATAATTTTACAGCTGCTCATTCATGCATATCTAATCGTTCAATCGTGTGGCAGATGTTCAGTGTAGTCTAAGTGACTTTGACAGTGACATGGTTCTTGGTACCAGACAGGGTGGTTTGATTATTTCTCCTAGGATATTTATACATAACAGTCTCTAGAGTTTACACAGAATGTTACAAAAAACATCCAACAAGCGGCAGTTGTGGGGGCAGAAACTTATTTGTGATGAGAGAGCTCAAAAGACAATGCATGGACTGGTTTGAAATACCAAGAAGACAACAGTGAGTCAAATAATCACTCTTTGGAACAGCGGTAAACAGAGAATTAAGTGTGTCAGAATGCAGAAGACTTTGATCCATGAAGTGGATAAGTTACAAAAGACTACATTGGGTTCCTCTCCTGTCAGCTAAGATCAGTAAACTGAGACCACACTGTGCACAGGCTGCTGCTGAGGACTGGAAAAATGTCACCTGGTCTGATGAATCGCAATTTTTGCTGGTCTGAATTTGGTGTAAGCAGCACGAATCTATAGCAGGATAACTTGCCATCTCAAACTGATTCCATGAACATGACAATGAGTTGATTGTGCTTCACTGGCTTCACCAAATTTGAATCCAAAAGAGCACGGCAGAAACGGCGTGGAATGGGAGATTCTCAGCAAGTCAGCAATGTCTCCAGTTCCTTGTGGTCTCCATACAATGACACATTCTGGCTGTTCTGAGAGTAAAGATGGGTTCTACCCAGTATTAGAATGGTGTTTCAAATAACAGAACACAGAAACTTTATTAATCCCCATGGGGAAATTGTTTTTTGGCCGTCTTCGTTCTCCACGTGACACACAAATGCAGGTGAGAATAGGGACGTGGAGGGGGCGGTTCAACACCATCCAATTTTGCAATTGTAAAAGCCCCCCTTTGAGGTCCTAAGCACCCCTTTTCAGTCATGCAAATTTACAAGGGGGGGGGGGGGGAGAGCCCAAACCCTCAACTGAGCCTGTCCCTTGAGAAGTCTCTGCACGGTCTTGGGTGAGAGCAAGCTTGAAGGAACACAGTGCCAGCTGGCAGCGTGCCATGCCCCCGTACCAACCGGGGGTAAAGGCCCAGATCAAGGGCACAGCGGTGGCATCGGTGTGCCAGTCTGGGGATTCAACTAGCAACTGATCACTGGCACAGTGGGTGTGTATCAAATCCTTACAGTTGTTTTGTTAGTATTTATAAATGGAAATATATCTAATTATAGCCAACAAGAGTATTTTACTTGTAAGAGTGTTAAAAGTGAATACTACTGCCTTGTATGTATTGATACCCTGTGATCCCATCAAGACTGTACCCCAGGCTTATGGTATTTGGGATAGGCTGCAGAATCAAAACAATACTAATCAGGACAGGAGGTTGGAAGATATTTTTATTGTGTGTCTGCTGTGGATGTCACAGTCACTGTATAGTTTTGCAAGTTTTGTGCTTGCAGTTTAATATTTGAAGAATAATTAATGAGAATGAGGCCATTTAAAGAAAACAGGGGTAATGTTATGGACAAGGCTTCTTTATGAAAGCTTTGCCTAGTTCAGTATTAACACTGTCAGAAGGGACTAGAAAAACGACAAACCAATAAAACATTTCATAATCCTTTAATTCTAAATGAAGACCTTTTAGTGAGAAAAGTTACACCACAATCATTCTCAGGATTTGCAAAGGGTCATTTTCCAAAATATACAGATAAGCAAATAAATTAACTGATGCCTTACTACTGCAGTCCAGATCAAACATACAGGTGTAATTTTAAGATAAAGATCTAACACTAAAATGCACTAAAACTTTTAAACATCTGCTGTTGTAAATGGGAAATTGCTAAAGATTAAGTTGTTTTACATACAGTCAGCAGGATGCAAACCTCTTCAGCATAAAAGCTCATTACACAGCATAGCTTAAGACTGTAACACCGTTCCTAAAAACAGAAGACTGAGATTAACCTCACAGCCCTAACAAGCATGTGCGTCACATGCAATAAAGTGGCACTCGGTGCTCGACAACCTTTTGAGGTTGAGCTGAAGGCTGCATATGGCGTTCAGAAGCGAGTTCCAGGCTGGCCAAAGCGCGGCGTCTCTTAGCCCATGACGAAGGGGCTCTTGACTGGTTTCTGGCACATTTTTATTTGCTTGTATTTGAACCGCTCGCGGTTTGTCTCACATGCACAAGGACAGACTTCACAAAATGAGGCAGCTTTAATATTCCAGCAATACTGTACAGGGTGAAGACTCAACTATGGCATGATCCCAGGCTTCCATTTCTGTTGACGGATCTACTTGAGGTTGAAGAAACTAGATGATCTGGCAGGTGGGGCCATTAGCATGCGGGCCTGGTTCTTGTGTGTGATGTGTATCTGAAATTATGCGGGGGGGTTGAAAAGAGAATGACACACTGTGTCGCTGCCCTTGGTAGGTCAGAGCGGGCGGCACGCGGCCTCTGATTGGCCATGCACCTGACACTCACCGTGCAGGGCGGCTGCATCCATGGCTCACCGTCAATCTGCATGGGCAAAGCCTTCTTTGTCCTGCAAGAGGAGGGGGCCTTTGGAGTCAAGCAACACGAGTCAAACTGGCAACACGGCTGCTTGAATATATAAGAGGCATCAAAATGGATCAGAGGTCAAAAGTTAGTTTATATGTAGTTTTCCAGCTGTTCTTTCAGTGTTTGTAATATATTTCAGTGGTTGTTTGTTCAATGTTCAATAGCCCAGCTGCCTTGCTTAAAGCCACTGGTGATGAACTGATACAGTGCAATTATTAATAAATACATATTAATTAATATGAATAAATATGCATAAAACCACATAATATTAAAGTTACATGGTTTATATTGTCCCCCACGGTTTAATTCTTAAAGCACACTTTACAGGGCATATCTGTATTATTTAGGTTTATCCCTGTGGTCATGTTGCAACAAATAGTAAATGGCCAAATTTAGTGGAATCGCAAATCTATTGCGAGGGAACACAAAAGTATGGTGAGAGAACACAAAACCATTTCAAACAATATTTTCCTGCCCTGACCTTTTAGGGGCAACTTTAGATGGCAAGCAACAAAATTAAAACAAACCGTCTAATACGATTGTAGACTACATTGACACTTCAAATTCAAATTGTAGTTAATTACAGTTTGTATATGAATTTGTCACATCATGTTCACTACCTGCTCTTCCTTGCTTGGTGTTCGTACAACTATTTAAAAAAAAATAACAAAAATTGCAATGGCAGAGCAGACATGCTCCATCTGGGCTCCGTGGTTGAGGTCCAGCATGTGGGCGTCAGCAGGGTTGATATCAGTACAGCCTATCACACAGTGTACCTGATAGTGATCTGCGAGGTCTTGGCTAGCCTACGGCCAGCGCTTTTCAGGCCTGTGTAGATCTGGCCCATCTCCATCGCGCCCTCCAACCCCACCACCTCCAGACGCTTGTCACTCAGATCTAAGGGAAAGCAGGAAATACTGTGGGAGAAGCACCACGTTGATGAGAGTTATTCAAATTGATCTGCAGAGGTGTCTGCATACCTTGGTGGCTTGTTTTAAGGATATCGGGGTCAACGATGACCTCTGGCAACTCCCGTTCAGCAGAGCTCTTGCTGTCGACCTTCTTGGGCTCACCCCACAAATTTGAGCCACCATGCATGCTGGGAATATTAAGGATGGCAATTCCTTCTAAAGAGAGGCTACTCAAGTCAATAGGTGTTCCACAGCACTAGAAAAAAAAAAAAACATGACTAATAGATTTTTTCCTTCAGAGTAAATCATTCAGCCTGACATGAGACCTTATAGCACTTCAAGCAACAGAATGCAAGCAATTAGTTCAAATGAATCATTCAATGATTAACAATTGGGGCTGGTCTTCTCAGTTCTCTCAATATATGCTACATATGTAGCAGGCTGCAGAGCCTCTACAGCAGACCTGGGCATTTTACGGCCCCCGGGCCATATCCGGCCCTCTAGATATCCTTGACCGGCCCGCGAGAAGTAAT
>JAABNY020000108.1:27813112-27828811 GCA_015164015.2 Brevimyrus niger | reverse complement strand
TTTTTGCAGATGATGTGGTCCTGTTGGCCTCATCGGACTGTGACCTTCGGCTCCCACTGGAGCAGTTTGCAGCCGTGTGAAGCAGCTGAAATAAGAATCAGCACCTTAAAATACGAGACCATGGTCCTCAGCCGGAAAAGGGTGGAGTCCTCTCTCCGGGTCAGGGAGGAGGTCCTTCCCCAAGTGGAGGAGTTTAAGTATCTTGGGGTCTTGTTCACAAGTCAGGGAAGAATGGAGCGGGAGATTGACAGGCGGATCGATGCGGCATCAGCAGTGATGCGGGCGCTGCATCGATCTGTTGTGGTGAAGAAGGAGCTGAGCCAAAGGGCAAAGCTCTCGATTTACTAGTCGATCTACGTTTCTACCCTCACCTATGGTCACAAGCGGTAGTGACCGAAAGAACGAGATCGCGAGTGCAAGCGGCCGAAATGAGTTTTCTCCACAGGGTGGCTGGGCTTTCCCTTAGGGATAGGGTGAGGAGCTCGGTCGTTCGGGAGAGACTCAGAGTAGAGCCGCTGCTTCTCCGCATTGAGAGGAGGCAGATGAGGTGGTTCGGGCATCTGCTTAGGATGCCTCCTGGACGCCTCCATGGTGAGGTGTTCCGGGCATGTCCCACTGGGAGGAGACCCTGGGGATGACCCAGGACACGCTGGAGGGACTATGTCTCTCGGCTAGCCTGGGAACGCCTCGAGATTCCCCCAGAGGAGTTGGAAGAAGTGGCCGGGGAGAGGGAAGTCTGGGTTTCCCTGCTGAGACTGCTGCTCCCGCTACCCGACCTCGGATAAGCGGAAGCTAATGAATGGATGGATGGAGATTAAATAATCATAATACTTGATAACACACTGGAAAATTTAACAATGTGGGATAGTACCAATGGAGTACAATGCACATTTCAGGGTAGTACCAGTGGAATATACTGCCCATTCCAGGATAGTACCAGTGGTATACACTACAAAGCTCAGTATAGTACCACAAATATTGACTACTGAGTCCATGTTTCTCAACCCTGCATTAAACTTCTGTTGTGTGACGGCACCCAGACCCTCCTTACTGCGGAGTTACCTTGATGACCGGGTATATGGCCCAGGGGGGAAGGATGTGGTCCCTCAGAAGCCCGCAGTTGCACTCCAGCGGCTCCAGGTTAGCACACTCACCGTGGCGCTGCCACAAAACAGTGCGGTCAGCCAGAATTACACTTACAGAGATACACATACCATACATACCGTAATTAAGATATATGACCGCAGATTTAACAGCGCATGACTACCCCACTCCTCTATTCACAAAGTCACAAAAGCTTGCTGGGTTTGTGTATTTCTTCCACCCCGCTTTGATTTTCTGAGCCCAAAGTTTCCCTCTGGCAGCGACCCAAATCAGAGGGACATCAGTTGGCTGGTAGGCAAAAGCTTATGGCTCTTATGGCTCTCACCATAGTGTGGCACCAAATGCAGTGTTTGGCCGTCAGTCCATGGGAGCTCTTAATCTTCTTCTGGCACTTGTCACACTTTCCCGAGTCGCAGTTCCCACTGACCCAGTCATGAGAGGACACCTAAGACAGATACGGATGTGCAGTGAGACAAAAACACACCGACAGTGACAAATTTCAATGCTACAAATGCTACATCTAAACTCACAAGGCACACCTGACATTATCCCTCATCTTAATGGAGATTAAATCAATCACAGCAGGGAAAGGGCAACCCAAAAATCTCTGTCAACCTACCCCTGTGTCTTTTTTGGACTTGACATAGGTACGGGTACAAGGAGCAGGATTTTTGTTGGCACAGCGCCCATGGACAGTGTACCTGCAACCTGACAACAGGATGAAGTTAACACATTTACAACAAAGCGAAGGCAAAAGTTTACAAAACTCGCCATCTAGTGGCAGAAAATAAACTCACTGGTGCAGCAGAGGCCCTGTTTGCGGAGTCCGAGCAGCATGCTTTGGCACACGTTGCAATAAACCGGCTTGTTAAAATGCTTCATCCTCCACAGGTGCTGTCCATCCCTCTGGGTCATCTGATATGATGCATAACGCAACACTGAGTGAGTGTACTAAGGCTTGAAAACAGACACAAATTTTCAGAAGGCATTCCTACCATTCAAATTGTGGGGAAATTGTTTAAAGCACCTAAGAATCTCCCCAGCTATCTGCAAAGAGTAGTTTAAATAGTCGATTCAACGGTCAAACTGCTTGTCAAACTATCTACACACATGAATGCATCTTAAGCTTGTTGGTGTTCACAAGCCATTATTAGTTGCGCTGTTTCGGTTCACGATTGCACGATCGTTTCCGCCCTTTGATTTCTATTACAGCTTATTCCCTTGCTCCGCATTAAAAAACTGAACGACCTAAAGAGATAAGATCAGATGGTTTTTACAAGGGTTGTATTTTACAACACAGTGGTAAAGTCCACTGATTTTCTAGACTGCGACAAAGTATGCAATTCAGAATCGAGGAGAACCACTTTCGATCTGGGTATTTAAGTAGCGCGATTAGATAACACTTAAAGCTTTACTGTCACCGCATCAGCGCCCCCGGACGGCTTTAGCATAAAGGAAAAAAACATGGACTAGGAATGAACTGCACTGGGGGAGTGTTGCACCTGAAAAATATTACTGTGGTTTTGTGAATTTAAAAATCGTCCCTTCAAAGGAATACGTCGATCGGTCGCTGAAGGGATTCTCTGTGAATCGTGTGACAGCGATGAACTCCGTAATCCATCTCCCCTAATTAATGTGATAAATAAAAAATTGGAGGTGATAAATCGGTGCTTGGGGATTATTTTGTGTAGTTCAAATTACTCAAAAATACAATTATAGTTCACTTACTCCGTTAAAACAAATAGTTTGTAGTTTATATATTGGCGTATAGTACACTGTCTTACAGAATGACTATCGCATTTTAATTGCTCTGCTTACTCGTGCTCTGCTTTTCGTTGTTATATGCAGGCATGGAAATGAAAATCGCCCACTCGCCTGTAGTAATTTAGACGAAGGGAGAGTACAAAGACGAAACACTAGCCCGCTGTCCAACAGAAAAATATAGGTTGACGGACTACTGTTCTTACTGAACTAACCCACAGATTATACGCATAACAAAACGAAGTCTTTAAAATAAAATTGCGGTATTCCGCATACCCTTTGATGTAAGAAAGCAAAATTTGAATAAGCTGTAACAAAAGAGAATAATTCAATCGTGTCTTAAAATGTAATGTTTTGCTAGAGTCCCTGTGAAGTATGAGTTCCAACGAAATCTAATATATCAACTCGATCGTCGTTCTTGCACGCTTCGCTGTGTGAGCTCCAGATATTCTTTAAGGTTAAAGTAAATGCATTCCATAAAACTTTCCTGAAGGGCGAGACGAGTAAAACTATATAAATGTAATACAACTGAAGTTATGGATTGGTCTTACAAAGCTGCAGCTAGTGTTGCAATGACCCATTTACTGTGTTTTAAAAAAATCTCGTATATCCCTAACCTGCTTTTTCACAATACTTTATTTCCGGAAATGACTTGGCACACAGTTTAATTACATGCTGCATCTTTCTGACATGTCACTATTAAGGACAGTACCCTCACCTACATCGTGGAAAAACCTGTTTTTCAAAGTTTTACTGCTGTGTACTGGATGTTCCTCATGCCAGCTGTTGCTGCCCCTGGGTTGGGCTCTAGATCTCCACGCTAGGGGCCCTTGCCTCAGACTTCACTATTCCACCACAGTGAGTGCAGAGACCCCACCACAGGTCCTGCTTCCCCCCCTCAGCACCACACAAGCCGAAAATAGCTTAGCTGGGGGGGAAGTCCCTGGCATGTTGGCAAGTTGTGCGGTGGGCGCTGGGGCAGGGGGCCAGAACGAGGATGTGGCCGCTTCTTCCTGACTGCACTGAGTGACGTGGCCTTGCTTTTTCGGTAACTGGCTCTGTCTGTCATGGAGACGTGATTAATCCGTCCTCCCCTGCGCTGGCTGAGCACAGATGGAGAGAAATCTCTCAGAACGGACAGCTGGCCCTTGTGGTCCCCATCTGCATATTTAAAATTTTTCACATGCTGTGGTAAACATTTTAGAAGCTGTGAAGAAAAAAAAAACACCGCAGCTACAGGCTAATGCCCCCTTTGGGGTATCATCCAGGAAGCTAACAGCCAATGTCCCCTTTGGGGTATCATCCAGGGAGCTAACTGCCAATGTCCCCTTTGGGGTATCATCCAGGGAACTAACAGCCAATGCCCCCTTTGGGGTATCATCCAGGGAGCTAACAGCCAATGCCCCCTTTGGGGTATCATCCAGGGAGCTAAAAGCTAATGCCCCCTTTGGGGTATCATTCAGGGAGCAAACAGCTAATGCTACCTTTGCTAATGGCTAACTGCCAAAAGATCATCTAATCCTTCCCCAGGACTGAGAGTGCCAGCGGAAATGGAATAAAATGTAGAATACTTAGCAAAAAGTCTGACGGCTCCTGCACCCTCATTAGTGAATCTACTTGTGTTCCATTAGTGAAATGTGCCTTTGTACTGGGAGGGGAAGTTAAAGTAGAATAGAGTGAGCTCCAATGTGCGGAAGACAGTAGGAATGGGCACCAGGGACATAACGCACAATGCAGCTAATGTGGAACTGGAGAGGGCACCTGAGATGGATCCCAAACCTGATGAGCAGAAGACCGGCTGTCAAGTATGTGCTGAACCCTCAGATTTAAACTGACTGCGGGGTGTAGGAGTGCATGTGTGTGTGTGGTGCAGTCAGGACTGCAGTCAGGTGGCAGTGGGGTGTGGGGGTCCTCCCTGGCTCACCTTCAAGCCCAGCAGAACCAGTAGCGGCGCGTTCTTCATCCCACCCTGAATCCACTCATCCAGCGAGACCGTGCCATTGCCGTCTGAGTCGATGGCCGTCATCATGTCCTTCAGCACCTGAGTGTGGCCAAGGCCGTGTCACCTGCCGTCCTTAGCCCAGCGCTCCACCGCTTGCTTGCTGGCGCCCCCTGGATGCAGCTCTCTGAACACGGTCCGCAGGGTGCCGCTCGCGTACTCACCGGCCGGAGCTCAGTTACGTCCCAGCCCAGGTAATCCGCAGCATGCATCATCTGGGCAATGATCCGGTCCACTTCCTGTGGGACGGGGGACCGGAATGAGGTGGAATCACACGTTTACCAACCTCCAGCTCAGCCACAAATGTTAAGGAAGTGTTAATCAAGCTGTGTGGACCAGCAGGTTGTAGGTTACAGGACTGTTCCCCAAGAGATAATCACATGAATTTTATGTCAAGTGAGTGAAAAGGTCTTTATGTCATCGAGTCAGTAAACATAGCTGATGCATTATCTTTAGATATTAAAGGAAGCTAAGTATGCTCACAATGTGTTTGTGGTAAATATTTTTTAGGAAATTATACTATATGGACATAAATATTGGAACACACCTCTTAATCATTGAATTCAGGGGTTTTATTCAGACCCATAGCCACAGGTGTATAAAATCAAGCACCCAGCCATGCAGTCAGGTTTCCAATCATTTGTGAAAGAATGGGTTGTTCTGAAAAGCTCAGTGAAATCATGTGTGGTGCTGTCATAGGATGCCGCCTTTGCAATAAGTCAGTTCATGAACTTTTTTCCATGCTTGATGTTCCATGGGCTACTGTAAGTGGTCTTATTGCAACGTGGAAACATTTAGGAACATCAGAAACTCAGCCCCAAAGTGTCAGGCCATGTAAAGTAACAGTGGGGTTGCCGAGTGCTGAGGTGCATAGTGTGTAAAAGTTACCAATGCTCCAGTGACTCATTAACTGCAGAATTCCAAGCTTGCGCTGGCATTTTACCCCAGCAGGAAAATCGTGTGCCAGGAGGTTAAAGGAATGGGCTTTCATGGCTGAGCAGCTGCTCGCATCATCATGCACAATGCCAAGTGTCGAATGAAGTGGTGTAAACCATGCTGCCACTGGACTCTGGAGCAGTGTAAACATGTTCTTTAGAGTGACGAATCACACTTCTGTCTGGCTTGGTTTGGCAGATGCCAGGAGAACATTACCTGCCTGACTGCATTCTGCCAACTGTAAAGTTTTATGGAGGAGGGGTAATGGTATGGGATTATTTTTCAGAGATTGAGTTCGGCCCCTTAGTATCAGTGAAGGGAATGCTTCTTCAGCATACCAAGACATTTTGGATGATTCTCTGCTTCCAGAGAATGTGGGAGCAGTTTGAGAAAGGCCTGTTCCAGCATGACTGTGCTTCAGTTCATAAAGCAAGATAAATAAAGACATGATTAGGTGAGTTTGGTGTGGAAGAACTTGACCTTGCCCACAGAGCACTGACCTCAACCCTTTCAAACACCTTTGGGGTGAACTAGAAAAGTGACTGTGAACAAGGCCTTCACATCCAATATCAGTGCCTGACCTCACAAATGCTCTTAAGGAACGGGCAAAAATTCCCACAGACACACTCCAAACTCTTGTGGGAAGCCTTTCCAGAAGAGTGACTGCTATATTGCTGCAAAGGAGGGACAAATTCCATACTGATGCCTATGGATGTAGAATGGGATGTCATAAAAGTTCCAATATGTATAAAGGCCAGGTGTCCCAATAATTTTGTCCAAATAGTGTATATTAAGCGCAGTATGGTTACTGTGAGGAAATCTATCCGAGAAATCTATGCTAACCCTACAAAAGCAATAAATGACCAACTGAAACTTTTCAATATAGAAGAAATAACTGACTATGAATGTAAAAATTAATATTCTGTACTGTTAAATGTTATGTTGGGCAAATCTATTAAACAAGTGCATGATAATTTGGGTATCATACATTTCTAGCATTTTAGAATGTGAAGGTGAAAACTTTTAAGCTGTTAAAAATTCTGTTAGCATGGGACTATCAACAGAATGACTGAATGAGTGAAATGCCTGGTTTGTCGAGTAATTTCCAGATTACCGAGCTGTCCAGAAGTCCGTTGCCATCTTTGTCGTACAGCTTAAAGGTAACTGGAAGTGGAAGAGGAACAGTGTATTGAAAGTATGCCACTTAGCTAAGCCACGGAACAACAAAGACGCCTGGAGTATATAGTCAGAAAGCTCCTGGGAATCCACCAGGGCATAGACAGGTATGCGAATGAGAGATTAACAGAGATGCTGCCACACACAGGTAAGATAACAGCCCTGTCTTTGAAACCAGGCCAATACAAGACTCACATTCCAGTTTTTCACGAGGCTGTCCGTCCTCCAGCAAGGAGAAGTAACATGACACATCCTTAAGACAGACCTCCCCTTAGAGAGAGAACGAGAATGAGAATAAGGCCAAATATGTGTCTATATTAGATAGAGAACAGGTGATAGATACCTTATGTAATCAGAATGTTTCTTTCAATATTTGGTAATATTTAAAGGTGTTATCTGAATGTCTGTCCATTTTTATTAGTTTTTTTTTTTTTTTACCTAGAGTACACTCCCCAATACAGATATAACTAGCAGAACAAGAAAGTTCAATACAGGCATTTGACCATGCTGGGAAGATTCCATCTCAGGGTGATCATAGCCGCTGAAATGAGGCATCAAAGGAGGCCTGAGGAGGCTTACTGGTGACGGCAGGCCTGCTTCCATCAGGGTGCTCATGCTCATCATTCTGAAAGGAGCGGAAGAGGCGCTGGCAGAGGTCTGCTGGGAAATCCTCCACTTCCAGCAGAGTCTTGAGGAAGAGTCGAAAGCCCTCCTCAGTGATGCACTGCGGGACAGGGGGGGGGGGGGGGACCGGGAAAGGGGAGAAGGTGAGAGACACATGCAGGTCCATTCTGGCCTAGGCGACGGGTGGATACAGATCACGGCTCCTTTGAATAATAATGCCACTCAGGACAAGTCACTTAGTAGGTACCAAAGAAAGACAATAAATTAGGTTAAGAACATTCTCATTCAAATGTTCACCAGTTAGGTAGACTCTAAGGAGGAAACCAAAGTGAATAAGATCACTTATAAGTCCAAACCAGTATATCAGTGTGGCTATATTGTGGTAAAAATCCTCCCATCTCTCAGGAGTACAGACTAAACTGACCCCGAGCCCAATAAAGGCTACAGCTTCCGTGTTGATGGAGTGGCCCTGGAACAAGTCCGGTTTGCTGGTGAACGTGAAAGCACTCTACATAACCTCTCTGCCACTGAGAGTGTCCAGAGCACAACAGAAGAACAGATAATTCACCACCCCACTCCACCAGGGACGTCACAGTTAGTATTACCAAAGATTCTCTCTGGCCTAAACACCGAACATTTTCAATTAAAATAATTACAATTAAATGAAAAACCAGAATCCGGCGGAAGGAAAAAATTACTTAAATGATTAAATTAGTGATCATTGGCCTTTGAGTGGAAAACATATGAAAAAGTGATTTTTTTTTTTTTAATGAATACATTCATTATAGTATATCAGATTAGTGTCTAAAGTTTCACACAGGTCACCCCAATACAATACAGCAACAGGTCTTTCAGCGTGTGAAGGACTGACAGACTGCTGTTTTTCTTCTTTGTGATTAACACAGAATGAATGCCTTTAACCAGTGAAGTTTTCTGAGCAATTTGAGTAATTATTGCTGGCTAAGACGCCAAAAAGTTCAAAAAGTCTTGAAAAGTTCAAAATTACTCATTGAGTGAAGCACAGTGGGATATTCATGCTACCATATTTAAATATTCGGTTTGATTCACTTAAGTTTTTACAAATTACTAAATATTAATCAGTCTTTCACGTACTTTGAGTAATCAATTAGTGACTAATTAGTCACTGAGCACCCTGTGACTGACCAAGTCAAGTTGGATGAATTCAGAATAATTAAGTGTATTAACTTAATATGAACTTATTTAAATTAATGTCAAACATCCGACAAAACAATGCACATCACAGTAACTTATTTTATGGAAGATACTCTATTAGTAATAATATAGTTATTCTACTACCCTGTCCAGTATAAGCGGTAGGAAGATGGATGTACAGATTAGTAACCTTTATAAACCCGTTCCTTCATCTTCAGACCTTTCCTTCTGGAATGAATCACAATATATTAATATAAATGTTGCTAAATATTGTAAGGTTAAATAAAGGCAAAATGTCTGTTTCAGTGGATCATTATTGAGAATATGGCATCCAGGTTCAAACTCTGATTAGTGTTGGTTGATGTGGTCAGCGACACAAGAAATATTCATTATCTGTGATGGTGGCACGCAGTGTTTTAAAAACGCTTTTTCTGGACAAGGTTAAATAAGTACAATATAGTTGGTCAGTGGGTAGCTACCTCACACCTCCAGGATTTGGGGTTCAAACCCCACGGCTGCTATGCACGTGGAGTTTGCTCTCCCTATATCATGCAGGTTTCCATCCAATAACGTGATTAAGCTAACTGGTGTTTCAAAATGCCTGTAGTGAGTGCATGTATCTGGGCTGGCATCCCATGCAGGGTGCACCCCAGCTTTGGGTCTTAGGGTGCCTGGAATGGATTCTAGGCCTCCCAGTGACCCTGTCTGCAAAAAGCGGTTAGAAGTTAAAAGGACTTATTAAAAGTTGAGGGGGAAAAATATTAGGACACAACATACATCAGACCTTATGGAAATAAGCACTATATATAACTAACATTTAACCCTATGACGAGTTGAGCCGTGCAGCAAGATTGGCGTGACTCACATCTCCACGTCTGTGCTGGGCCAATCTGCCATCTGCTTCAAATTCCCTCACCACGTCTTTTACTTTCAGCCGGCAGTCTGTATGCACAGGAAGAGAGCGCCGTCATCAAGAAAGAAGGCCTTCAGAGAGACCCAGCGGGGGGCTTGGGCCGCCTTCTGCAAGCGCAGGCCGAGGTCACATCTGCAGCTCTGCAGCAACTCTGTTCTCATCAATACCACAGTGCCCATGGCTTTACAGAAAAAAAGCAACAATTCCTGTCTGCATGACAACTCATCGTGGACGCAGCACACTGCTAACCTTATCTGGCTGCGTAACCAACAGAATGCACAAGTGTCAACCGTATGCCCAGTGTCTGTTGGCATGCCCGTACAAAAATAGACCAGGCACTTCTGGTTGCGAACCGCTATCCTGCCACTGGGTCCTGATGGGCTGTACTCACAATCGATGTACTGCTGCAGCTGGATGAAGTCCACGGGACTCAGCTCTTTTTCATCCATGTTAGCTGGAGAGGACATGCTTCCTGAAGTGGGGGGTGGGGGGGGGGCGGGGATTACATCACATTCACAATTATTAATTTGGCAGACACATTTGTCCAAAGAAGCATATAAGTGAGGCATCCATTCCAACTGCCTGGATACAAGTGGCAACATGGAAACCTAATAGAAACTACAAACGTCAAGTCAGACACAGGAAATCGCTCAAACAGTGGCACAAAGTTCTTCATTTCTGACGTGCTTTCCTATAACGTATGTGGTCAAAAAAGGAACTAACAAAACAAAATGTTTTTTTCAGGTTTAAATGAAAGAAAAACTGGGGGGAATTCAACAAATCTTTTTCATTCCGTGGTATAAAATACATTTGAAGCTTCTAGTGTATTCAATAAATAAAACCAGGTTCATTTTGTTTAAGTATACCTACCTCACACAGGCTACTAAAAGCAATAACAGAACCATCTCCGTCAGAAATTCAGCTTCCATGCCAACTGAAGAACCGTTTCATTTCGAACAAGCGGTCAACTGGGTCCTACTGTCCTCCCTCAAGGCAGGAAGCAGAAGGTGAATTTACTGTAATGCCTCAGACGTGTATCGGACGTGTCTGGAGCGCGCCGCCCAAAGTGGTAGAGGTCGTGTTATACCACATGTCAGTGATGCGATGGGACTTCCACACCTATAAGTGACATTTCACACTTGAGCTCTCTTCATCACTATCTCCTCCTCTGACATCGAGACTGTTTTCGCCTGTTTCATAGTGCATAGCGGATGTCCGCACATTAATACTGCAGAGCGGTTTTATGGACCGACCCTGCAGCAGCAGGGCAGCCTGCCTTTGACTACAAGCAACACCAGACCCACCGACCTGAGATCGATTCCTGCAGCATCAGGTAATGTTGCTTAGCGTGCACATTCTGACCCCGGGGAGAAGCAGACCATTAACATGCATCCATCTATCCGTACATCCATTCATACATCCGTCTTCCAGCCACTTATCCTGATCCCAGTTGTAGGTGCAACTGGAGCCTCTCCCATGCAGCATGGGACACAAGGTGCACCCTGAACAGGAAGCCAGTCAAACCCGTAACTGCGCAGATACCGAGAACTTGCTAGGACGGCTGTCAAGGGAGCCCCAGTGCTTATCGAACATGGCAGGACGCAATGATGGAAATCTATGAATGAAAAATCACTTTCCTGTATGTATGGGAAACCCAGCACTTATTAACTGTGAAATAGCTTCTCTTTCTGCCTAAAAACCCCTCTTTGCCTTGCATTTGGTTACTTTCAGTGTGTTTAGAGACAGGCCAATAACCACACCACAAGCAGCTTAGTGTCATATGATCACATCACATGATGATTTTTTTAGCCGTGCGTGGGCTTAAGGCACAGGGCACAGCAGCCCTGAGAAAGTAAGAGCAGACCCTACTGGCTTAAAAACTTTGCGGAGCACGGCATTTTGCAGATCTGAAAAGCATGCTGTGCACATAGGCAGAAGGCCTCAGCCATGTACGTGGCAAAGGAAACCCGCCCACCTACTCCCTGCTATGCCAGCCAACAGCCAACCCCCCCACCCCCCACCCCCCACCAGCTCAGACTGGACTAACAAACGGTCGGGCTGCCCCCGCTTAATTCCCTTCAAAGGTTAGCAGCGTTGCCTAGCTACGCTGTTTATGGAGCCTAGCAGGTGGGGTGAGTTTTTTTTTTTTTTTTGGGGGGGGGGGGGTGATAAAGGAGAAGGTTTATGAGAGGAAGCCCCACAAAGTGGGTGAATTAAGGGAGTTCATCCCGCAAGCATTTGTGGGCATTGATGCTAACCGGGATTTGTGTGCTAAAGTGTGTCAGTGTCAGAAAGAGACCTAATTGACTTAACATAACCCAGTCAGTACTGTAAAACTAAAACTGTATGTGTCCCCTGTATAGAGAAGAATATAAACATTCTCCCTTTAACAATCTCAGAAGAATAAACACCAGCAAGCAATAATAAAAAGGGCTTTTCGGGTACGTTTTGGCTGACATCACCGGTGTGATATGTACCAGTCAGGTGTTCGGTGTCTTCCCTGGTGAAAGACTTCCTTTTGTCAGTCGGCAGTGTGTAGTACTTGCCGGATCCCCTCGGCTGTACCGACAGAGAGCGAACGCGGCGGAGGCGGTCTCTGACACCTTCGCAAAGCCTCGGCAGACTCCCACAGAGGAGGCACCGGGATTTGAGTGGAGATGGGGGGGAGGGGGGAACGGCTGCCTTTGATGCCGGTGAATCAGGTTCTGTTTGCTAAAAGCAGCAGGGGGTAAAAAGGCTGGGAGAGTTTGCCTTTGCGTAGCTTCCGCTGCTCTGGGCTCTGCTTTGCTAGGTTACTGCCATACTGGGCCAGGTGGAGTTTTTGTTTACATTCACACAGAAAGTCTCTTGTCTATCTCCTCTCTCTCTCTCTCTCTCTCTCTCTCTCTCTCTCGCTCTCTCTCTCGCTCTCTCTCTCGCTCTCTCTCTCTCTCTACCCTACGTTTTGGTGGTCTGGAGCCTACCTATGTGCTTGGCAGGGAAGACCCAGGATGGGGCACCACCCCATCTCAGCTAAGTCAGGGGTCCCTAACTTGCGGAAATACAGCTTAATGTGGATCACGGTGTCTGCCATGCCCACCCCCACCCCCGACAGTGGGCCTTGGGCTTTGTGTTGCTGATGGAATAGTTGAGGACCCCTCATACAGATTATCTGTCACCTCACAATAACTTGGTGCTGTACACTTTAAGACTAATGTTACATTAAATGATTCATTTATGGATAAATTAAATTAGTTGTCCAAGATCTATCACCATCCTCCGGCAAGATTTGCAGTTGGTATAAGGAACATCTCTGTTGTATCATATAGCTTGTGGTCTATGTACTGATGAATTCAGCTGATCTTTAGTTTCCAGAACAAAGGAATAGCCCTCAGTAGAAGGTGTAAGATAGTCTAAAGAGGAAACTTCCTTATACTGTGCGATTTAAATGTAGAAATTAGTTATTATTCCTATTCATTAAACATCACCATAATAATTCAACTCTTATCATTGTGTTAATGTATACTGCAACTGTATAAGTATTTTTACTTTAATATGTTTTATAGGGACTTGTCTGTTCTATCTAATATGCTAATTAGTCATGTGACCCAGTCTGAAGCCTCAAGATCCCAGAGAAGCTGATCGTTTTCTGCTAATGGCTAAATGGAAGGTGGTACTTAATTAATCAGCAGTGCAGCGCCCACTCTGCGCCTCTCACGTGACGCGTCGGTCCTCCGTAAACGCTCTGTCTGTTTCCCAACACAGTAGCAGCAGGAGGGATCGATGACCAGTGTGCCTGCCGCTAATATGTCCGGGGTAATGAATGTGTGAGGAAGTTGGCCCAACCCCTCCCCCCACCCCGGCAGTGGACCGGAGTGAATAAAAAACTGGGCCGTAACTTTATCTGGGTCACGGCACACTGCAGGTGAGAAAGAACTGATTAAAGTAGAATTGGTGGAGACCAAGTAATCTAATCAGCTGGCTCTCTGCGTGGGGGAATTCGTATAGTTGAGCAAAGGGCGAGCCCCCACTGCCACATGGTAATGACCTTGATTAGTGGAGTGGCACAGGACTGGGGAGGTACCTAATAATGGTCTTTCATAGTGAAATAAACCAGACAGGAAGCGGTTTCTTAATAAAGGTGATCAGGCTAATGTGAGGCGTAGTCCAGAGTCAAGGAGCAACATCTGAGTATGCAGAGGGATTAAGGTCTTACACTGAGGCACCAGTCTTCCTCCAGATTACTGCCAGAACTTGCCTTAGGAGCAGAATTAAAAGGTAATGCGAGTCACCGGCAGGGAGATGTCAAAGCGTCAAGACAACCCAGGTGTGATTTAATGCATCTGCAGGGTATCGTGCGTGACACCGTTGAATGTGAAGTATGATTTGTAGAAGACAGGCATGGCTGTGGGGGTTTTCCCGTGACTCTCACGTTAATGAGGTGAATCCCGACCCCCATCCCAGCAAAACATTAACAAACGTAGCAAACACCGCAGAATTTTAATTTGTTACCAAAAAGCAGAAGGAAAAGGTTCAAGGTTTTCTTAATAAGTGATTCATACGAGGAATAAAGAATCTTACAGGATTTCGGTGTGTAAGTCTGTGGGGATGTTTAAATCTGTGTTTGCATATTCTATGTATTCAAAAAAAACAGCATCCGCCCGCAAGGGTGCATTTCATGTGCTTTATGTCTGAAAGTGTGATGGTGTAATAAAAAGGGGGAAAGCTGGGACCTGCTGTAGAGGAAGCCTCGCAGGTACACAGCCGGGCTGTGGAGCCTCCAGCCGACTGGGCTCTGTCAGACCGTCTCCGCTGAGAAGAGTGAGGCATTAGTCACGGTGGGAGGAGACGGGCCTGGTGCACCATGGTGGTGTTCCTCCCTCCCGCTGCCTTCTGGAGCCCGCTGTTAGGGCACATTTTCTGCACACTGTCCGTGCCGCGGTGAAACCCGGTCCTATTCACAGCCGTGTCACTATGTCACCGTCTGCGACGCGTCAGACACGGTAACACCTGCTCGCGGGACGCTCGGAACGCGGCGCTGACTTTCGAAATGTCGCAGATGCTCTTGTCGTCGACGGAACGCGGCGTATTAGCTAATGGTGAAATGTAGTGTCACCGTTGCGATTTTGAAAAAATGGCCTCTTTGCACGAAGATCTAAACGGATCTGATTTTTTCCTTCGAGTGCATTGGAGTGTATCTCTAAAAGTAACCAGTTAAAGTTTTAAATGTTCCAGAGACAACAGTTTGATGCTGTGGCCTGTTTTGATGGAGGTCAGTTCTGATCTCTGTCATGGTGATAACAGATACTCCGCATACTTCAGAACAGAGAGGGGTTACCATGCCTGTGAGGAGGCACCTTCTTCATTTATTATTGAAACAACAACCAAAATCTATCCCTCAGATTATGAAAGAGAACTTTGCATCAAATTCTGAGTCAGAAAGACTCACTTACGTCTAGCTTTAGCAGGGAGTGACATTGGTAAATATCCTGCATGTTTTCTATGAAATTTCTGTTCTTCAGAATCCCAACACTAAGAAAATGTCACTCAAACGACAAATACAATCACCCACCCCTCAGAAGTGTTATTTTTGTTATTCCCAGTGCTTCAGAAATGCCGAGCGATGTGTGGGATCACGCCGGTTTATATATCGAATGTCGACGTCTGCGGGTCAGTCTGCGCTGTGTCCCGCGAACGCACGCGAGCTCCACTTCTCATTAAAAAGATCTGAGGTGCGGCTCTCATGTCAATGTTTTTGGCTCGACGTTTTCGGTTTGCTTCCCCGCTGACTCCCTCATCAACCACCAGCTGCTAAATGTTCTTCTACAGATACGCCCCGAGATCTCATCTTGACGCCGTGGTGTGCTCGGAGGTACCGCTGTAAATGTGCGTGTCTCTCTGCCTGTGTGTATCTGCACATAAGCATGTTAAGGAATTGTCGGGGGGGGGGGGGGGGGGGGGGTCCCACCCAGTTTCTATTTGGGAGTAAAACCACCCTCTTATTTTTTTTTACGGGCATTTTTTTTTTTTTTTT
>JAABNY020000108.1:27714261-27801523 GCA_015164015.2 Brevimyrus niger | reverse complement strand
TATATATGTGTGTATATATATATATGTGTGTGTGTCTGTGTATATGTATATATATTTACATATACAAACACACACACACACATAGCTGTAACTTTCAATCACTGCCAAAGCAGCCTTGCCAAACGCAACTACCATGACAGCAAAACCAGAATGGGCCGGTCTGAGTTCATCCCTAACTTATCACAAAAGCAAATCAAATGCATGGACATGATCCGCCAGTCTCATGTCAGTCAGTTTTTTTCCTTTCCGAGCCAATATCTAAATCCATTGGAAGATTATATCCAATGGCAGAACTCCAAATTCTGAAACAAAAAGCACTTCACCGAATGCATAATCAGACAGCACGTCCCAAATGTTTTAAAGTCTCTTAGGTTGTGCAACTGTCAGGATCTTACTCATATTACTAATCGATTAATGTTTCCACAAAGAAAAAAAAATATATACGATCGACTACCGCAGCCCCTGTAGCAGTCCAAATCGAGATGAGACTGAGAAACAGGATGCTCTCACAGTACCATACGGCAACGCTTTATCCGCATCAAGAACTGTTATTCATCATACTTGACCTGAAATTTAACCAAATGTAGACTATGTGATCGTCCCTCTACCCTAGTCAGAATTTTTTGGATACAGCAGAATTGGATTAGTGTTGCTGATGGAATTTGGCCCTTGGGGGAAAATAGTTGGGGACCCCTGCTCTACAACAGAGATTCTCAACCCATGCAACAAGTTCTGAAAGGGTTGCCAGGCAGAGTGGGCAATGTAAATACAGTGGTACCTCAGTATACATCCTTCATCCTTTCCTTTGGACTTATACCAAACAGGACGTATACCAAACAATGTTTTTCCCATAAGAAAAAGGGAAAATTATTAATCCATTCCCATGGGAAAAAATCCTATTGTTATTGGCATATTATACTTGAATGGGTTTTTATAAAATAATTTAAACACTGCTTAATACTAAAATACATAAACACAAAACAATTAGATGAAATAAATAGAGTTATAGTGCAGGTTGTTCACTGAATGCAACTGGCGTACTGATGCTGGTGGGCATATACCGAGCTAAATTTTTCGCATCCAAACAGGATGTATACCAAGTTGGACTTATTCCAAAGCGGATGTATCCCGAGGTACCACAGTATTTTAAAACCAGCAAGCTCCTATGCTAACCCGTAATCAGATTTCCCAGCCCCAGTCCTAGAATTAACCCATATTAATTGATCTGCAAACGCTTACCACAAAACTTAGCCAATCCAAGAAACCAAACCACAGATGCTTAATTTAAAATTCACTGGCACATCCAATCAGATCTGTGTGATAGGCATTGATTGGCATAAATTGCAGAGTGCATTGCATCCTTGATCATAGCTTTAATTTAAACTTATACTGGATTAAGGGCCATGACTGAGCGGTCATGGTAAAAATTGGGTCAAAAAAGGTTGAGAACCACTACTCTAGGATATCTACATTGACTGCAGCAAGGCCTTACTGAATGTAAAACAATGATTTAAGACTTATCCCCTACCTAGATTAAAGGGGGAAATTCTTTTGGATTTTTTTGTACTATACTTTAAGAATACATCCACACTGATTGAAGGCTTAAACAACATAGAGAATAGCAATGCGAGTTAAGATGTACAAAAGAACAGAAACAGTTGCAACCTGATCCATTTCTTCTGAAATACAAGGAAAAATACAAACACACCTTTGTTTACTGCAAGATGAATCAACTGCACACAAAACAACTTCATACACAAAAATCAACCTTGATAAGTGTTCATGGAAAAATATAGCTTGGCAAATGGCCATAACATTTTAATGAACAATACAAAGACCACCTACACTCCACTGACTGAGGTGGGGGGTGGGTCCACCGGTTCCAGATTCCCAGAGACTTCATACTAACAATTCAGTTCACGTCAAGTTTCCCCATTTTAACCATGGATTACAACGGGGAAAGTGCTTCATCTCAGAGTAAAAGGCATGTTAGGTTTGGCTCATTTTCCGCTTGGCTTGCATCACACGTTGAGAGACTTCATGTTGGCTCAGAGAGACAAACTGTGGCAGACAGAGATGCAGTGAGATGCAGTGACCATTTTCCCAAACCCTTCACAACAGTTTTGGTGAGAACAAGACAAAAACAAGAATCACATTCCAACACAAAGATTCCAAAATGGCTACAGGTGACAATGCAATCTTCCTCAACCTATAGTCACTCTTGGAGGGGATGGACCCCAGCCCTGTTCATGCTACCCATCTGCTGCTTAAATAAGTGTTTTCTGATATGAAATAAATAGAATATTGGATAACACATGGGGGCAGAGTCTGTGATTTGTGGTAAAAATAAGAAAAGATAAAAGATCAAAATTACTACTATAAAATTCCTCCTGGCAGATCTAGGTGGGTAAAATCCCAGTGGTCTCTTGAGAAATTGGTTCAACACAGACCTCAACATAGGCCGGGTCAATAAAAAAAAATGGGCTGGGGAGAGAGGGGTCACACTTTGGTGCGATTTCCTCATTTTCATTGCCTCTTCCTCTTGTCATTCTGCTGCATTGCAGGCCCTGCAGTTTGCCAGCCGTGAGCAGCCTGTTTCTGCGTTACGGTGGAGCCGAGCCGAGAACACAGAGCTCCTCAGCCTTCAGCATCCAGAGGTCCTGCTGCACTAGTGTTCAGAAACAACAACGCCAGAATAAGAGCCTGATTAGATTATATTGAACATCTAGTGTAGATACAGCAGTACTATGCATTTAGTCCCTTATTGTTTATTGTAATGTTTTATTGTAGCCTGTCCATGTAACTGGAAGTAGGTCATAAAAATAAAGTACTGCAAGCCTGAGTAGACAGTAGCTGGAGACAGCTCTAGAGAGGTACAGAGAGCAAATCAAGCTTTAGTGTATGTTTCACTGTCAGTCATATTACTCTGGTTCACATTTACTAAAACTGCATGTGCATAGAACAAACGCTAGAGACATTGCTGTATATTCAGTCCAGTTTTATGAACATTTACTGGCTGAGGGGGGAATGTTGCTCTTCCATCAGTGCTGTCCGGTTGCCACCCTCATCCTTCATTCGGCTGACCTCCACGGAAAATCAGAACCTGGGAGACTGTTACTGTTCAATGGAGAGGAGCATCGTGTTCTTGACCTGCCTCTCCCCAACCTTCCTCCCATCTGCCCTATAGGATCTCCTCCACCCCGTGGGCGAAGATCATGACCAGGCCCGGCTCCAGGATCATGTCCTCGCCCATGTGCTGGTTCTCGCAGGCCATAACCACCACCGCCTGCTTGCCCGGGATGCGCTTCGCCACATAGTTCTCGTAGTAGCGGCGGTTCATCTGCCGCGTCTCCAGCGTGGCCAGGCCCTGCGGCCAGCTGCGCTCGTGGGCGTTCTCGATCAGGTCGTTGACGATGGACAGCGGGCAGCCGCTGTCGATCAGGGAGCGCTTGATCACCGCCTGCAGCACGGCGTCTGGCGTGGAGATCATGCCGCCCCAACGTGTCACCCGGGCCGGCTGGAGGGAGTTCACCCACCTTGGATTAAAGAAGAAGAGGGTATGGGGTGAACAGGGCTGGAGAACCAGGATGCGCACGCACAGATTGGGGTTAGGAATAAACACCCGCTAATATATACCGTTAAGAGAGTAAAGTTACTCACTCCAGGATCTCGTTGTACTCTATAGTCTCCTCCAGGTTCTGCAGGTTGGGGTTGGCGTTGCGTATAGCCCTCATGTAGGCCTTCAGCAACTGGATGTCTCGTTTCTGCCCCGAAGTAAAGTAAAGTAAATTATGACAAACATACATCAAAAGGACGGGGACCGACATGATAAGAAGAAGCCTACGTGTGGCCACCAAACCCCCTCAAGTCACATCTGTCGCTGACCTGCTCTGCCAGCTGGTGTTTGTGCTCAGCCGCGGTCTTCTCCAGCTCTGCGATCTTAGACTGCTGCTGCTGCACCATGCAGAGCAGGTGCTTGATGCAGTTGTGGTTGGGCAGCTCGTCTTTCGGCATCTCAAGCCTGTGCGGGTTGATTAACTAGTGGAAGTGAAAGCTCACAGAGACAGCTAGAATGTTCGTTGTGTTTTCATATATGGTCTAGTCAAGTTTAAGGTCCCCGCGAACAAATAAACCATGAACCATCAACCCTCCAGAAAACTCACCCACAGCCCTCCTCGCAGGTGACGGGCCTCTTGGGGTTGTGCTCGCAATCCTTAAGGTGCGACTGCAGCTGGTCGAGCCGTAGCACAGCCTTGCACCCGAAGCCGGCGTTTTCGCAGGTGATCTGCAACTTGGACAGCATGTTGCGCATGATGCGGGGTACGGGCCGCAGGTGGGCCAGTGTGACGACAGTGCGGTCCACGGGACAGATCTGCTGCTGTGTGAACCACTGGGTGATGCAGGCGTTGCAGAAGGCATGCTCGCAGTGAGGAGCCTGCAGGAGGAAGAGGTGTAAGGGAGCAGCAGGCTCTGCCTTAAAGTATGCAAGAGTGCAACTCCTCCAAACAAAGCACCTTATAAGCATTACAAGAAGTCTCCTCCCAACCAGCAACTTCCTCTGTATACCTGGGACCCCAGACTCAATTCTTTGCAGGCCTTGTTTTCATTCTACACCGTCCCTCTGGCTTAACTGGTCCAGTTATCTGTACTATTAATGCAACCCTTTAATAATACTGCCAGACTTCGTTCCCTAGAAAACACACCCACCGGGACCTGAGTTTCAGACCCGTGTTCGGTCCTTTATAAATAACCCTTGAATACACCACTGCTGTACTTAATAAAATAGAACCACACACAGCTCAGGCACTTCAGCCGAGAGGCCGTTTTTATTTCTTTAACTGTAGTTTCTTAGCACTGTTTATGCTACAGCCATGTTCTGGTGTGTCTGCCCTCTGATTTCTGTCATTTCCTGACACGTGAAATGACGATGATGATGAAAGAACAGAACCCTCCCAATATAACATTTATGTAAGCATGATCTAATTTCCCCCGTCAACAAATGAAGAGGGCCTGTGAGGCATGCTTTAGCTAAACCTGCTGGCAGTTGGCTGAAAATAGCAGTGATGTAAGTGCTTAATCACACTAACAAGAGGGCTAAGGCCAGAACAAAGCCTTACGCTTTACTCAGCACCTTTATTTGCTGGGGTGGTGGTTCGTTAGGAACCCTGAAAGAATGTAACCCCTCCAGCAGTGAAATGCAAGGGCAGATAGACTGGAGGGGGGGGTAAAAGCAACAGTGGAATTGAATATTCACAGCCATTTTCCTACTTCCTCCATTTTTTTTACCATTCGAAACCTCAGCTCTTCTGCCTTTGAGCCCTCACGAAACTACCCCCTTTTCCTGTCTACAGCAGTGGCTGACATTTGCCATTTTCTGTGAATTCAGGGACCTGTGTGTGACTCTACTTACAAAAGTCTGTAGGCATGAAACAAAAAGGAAGTGGATGGTAACACTGCATGCGGCTTCCTGCACTTGCTCAGTCTCACCCGCTGTAGGAAGCCCTTTAACAACACTGAAGACTGCAGTCACCCTTGTAGTTGGAAGCCAGACGCACGAATGAACATGAAAGTTACATATACAGGCACCCCACCCACCCCCAAAACGCCACTCCGCCTGACTTAATCTTGAGTGCAATTCTTAATCTTTCTAGATTGGAAATTGCAAGTAAAATATAACCAACAGAGTATCAGAGACTGAAAATACAGTAAACTCATGGTTTCATTATTGTCAGTTCCCATGAACAATAGAATTACTAAAAAAAGGAATTATTTCATTGGAAGATAAACCATTTTCTGTAGTAGAGGACCCACTCATTACTTAGCAGAGGTCTCATAGTACTGGCCCATGGGAAAGATCAAGCCTGCAAGATGGTCCATTTGCTGCACCACCACTCGGTAAACATGGTCTGCCACTTCACAACAATGCCGCTTACAGTTGACTGCGGAATATCTAGCAGGGAAGAAATTTCACAAACTGACTTACTATAATCCTATAACAGTACTACAGTCAAAATTTCCACATCAGTGCACCATTAAATAAAATAAGTTCCAACCAATTAAACTGTCACATGAAGACTCCGAGATCAAATAATTCACTTGTATAAAACAGGAATATACTAAAATAGTTGAATAAATGTTAGCATTTAAAGTGTCGAGGACATTTAAAGTGATTAGGAGAACCAATAAATATTTGACAGAGCTGCCAAAAAATGAATGTAGTTGGTTTACAGTTCTCAGTACAGTGCAACTTAGAAAATACTGGTCTGGCAGAGGAACCAGAAGGAAGCTTTTTCTATGACCTGATTACAGAAGTGTAAAATGTGCAAAAGAAAACCTTTGCACACCTTAAGCTTTGGAGAACTACTTCGGCCTAAGACGACATCGCACTGAACATTTAGCTACACCTACTGAAGAATCATCTGAAGAAAGGAATTTAAAGAAAGGAACACATCGGTAAGACAGTAATGCACAAATATGTTAAACGATGTGTGACAGCCAGCAGCACAAGAAATGTTGCCCCAGCTGAAGGAAAAAATATATATATATATGCAGCACATTCAAAGATATTATGTGGCGCACAGATATGATACACAAGATACGTTTTTCACTAATATTACCGATACAGATAACCGGGAAACCTTGGAGCTCCACAAATCTATAGTGAACCTGATGCTGGTGACGTTACTTCTGAAGGTCTCATAAATATGTGTAACAACCACATCACATAGTGCTGGTGATGAGACATCAGCAAATTAGCACCAACTTGGAAGACCGTAGCAAGCTTTCAAGTGATGAATGAGCCGACAAAATCCCTTGTCCCCTACTATGGGAAATGTCCGACAATGCAACCTATATATATATTTTATCTTTTTAATTTTTTTTTTTTTTTTTTTTTTACAAAATTACCTTTATTTATAAAATGCTACAATTCAGTACAACAAATGTTTTCCTTTAATATCACAAAATAATTATGAGAGTAGTTCAAATTATCACAAAACAAGGGTGGTTTTGCACTGTGTAAAGCGTGATGGCATGCAGTACCATAGTGGTACGAGCCCTATGTATGAGCACCTGGAGAGGAAGCACACAGGCGCTATTCTGGATGAAGGACCGCCAGAGGAGGCAAAACCACCATAAAGTGTTCACTATTCATGTTTATTTAGTAAGCATTAGAACGGAGAGCTTTTTAATATCTTCATCCTTGTAGCTGCTAAATACACTCATTATTAAAGCTATAAAACTGCTACATTAGAATCTTCACCGAGTAGGTGTTTGTGAAAATGCTTAAGATAAAATCTGGGCTTATTCTACATTGATTGACTGTGCCAGTGTGTGCATTTGTGCGCGCTGGACTTGTTGGGACAAGTGTTGTTATCGCAAACCAAAACTGAAATGGAAACAGAAACTAAATAAAAGAAAATAATTTGTGAAATGAAATAAAAATTAAACTATTTACAAAAAAGAAGTGTTGGACATTAATCTGCAAAAGGAACTGCCACACCAGCAGGGTCTTTTTAGTCTTTTTACCTTGCTTAACCACAGTATCTACTCTTTTAAAAGATGGCTGCTGATCCATCCCTTCCTTCATCACGACTTCAATGTTTAGCGCTTGTGTTGCTTGTGGCATGCTCCACTAACTAAACTTAAGCATGAGGATACTACGAATTTATACTGTTTACTAACTTTTGGGCACTGCATTCGATTAATCGACCAATCGATAAAACAGTCAACAGATTAATCTATAGAAAAATAGTCATTAGTGGCAGCCCTAATACCAATATGTTAACATTAATGGGGAACAAATACAAGAAGAATAGACAGATCCTTGGCTGGCTATTCAAAACATTTAGAAATGGCACATGTGGCATCCAAATTTGCAGGTGCAAATAAACTCCATAAACTGCTGTTCATTTGATGGATTGAAACTTACTTTAAAGTAAAATGTGCATGCAGTTGAACATGCACAATAAACACCAGGACTTTAGATGACAGGCGTAAACATTTGTTACACAGATTACTAACTTTTGAGCAGCACAATAAGGCTCTCATATAAATATATTAGGCATACTACTAATCTGCTTACCAAACTATGGGCATAAACATCCGCTACCAAAATACCAAAAAGCCGGCATCTAGACAAATGTTTATGGCCATCATCTGAAGCCCTGGTGATTATTGTTCATAACCCATCATGATTATGCGGCGCATCTTGCAGCCCTATTGATTATTTTAAGATATAACGGAGAGGATTCATCCCAGATGAAAAGGACAAGGTGAAGTCAGGCTGACCTGTACTGGCTCTTCCAGGACCCCGCTACAGATGGGGCAAAGCAGGTCCTCATCCACCTCACCCTGGAACCTGGTGACGTCGTAGCCCATGGCCCATCCCTGACAGGATTGAAGTGTCCAGAAAAACAAGTTAAATATTCAGATTAACAAACTACTATAAATAAGGTCTAATAAGATGAGGCATTACATTTCAGTAAAATTGGATAAACTATTGCAAAATTACAACACAAATTTTCTTGCCAAAAAAAAAAAAAAGTACACTCACTACAGTCAATGATTACATTGTATTTTTCTCTGTATGCCAATTCAGTACCCCTGCCCTACAGAAATACATTTTTACGGTTATGCTAACACTTCTCTCAGTCATGTTGTAGCAGTGTCCGTCTGTTCAAGGAACATACTGTTAATTCTAGCAGCAGCCAGCAGTATAAAGGCCAGCAATTTACACAACCTGCTTGTCATTCTTAGCGGCAGGAAGGGGGACCTTTGCAGGGGGTGCGCTTATAAATACAGAGATTGTGGTTTACCCATTATAGATATGTACGCGTTAACTGTTACGAATGCTGGAGATGAAACTAGTCGAGCTTACGAAATAACTTCACATCGTTTTTTTTATTCTGTGGAAAACAAAAGATCAATCTGCTGGCCAGGTTTGATAGTACTTGTGACATTTCACAAGTGGTGAATGATCTGATATAATCCCTCATGCTCCATTACTGAAAATGGCTGGTCATCCAATGCAATCATCTCCATTACCATTGTTATGCTTTTAGCTCTGCTGGTGAAAAAACTTTGAATATTTATAAAGTTTAGATATCAGCCAAGAGTGACACATCGGACATATGCTGATAACCTGATTTTTAATGGATATCAGCTGATACCGATATTTTAATTGATATATATTGTGTATCTTTAAGGGCCATAATTACTAAATAGGGTAAACTGGCATGCGAGTACAATAAAAAAAAAAGTGCCAGTGAGAGTGGCCAGTTCTGCCAGTGATCTACTAAAAATACACAAATTTATAAACACATTTAAATAATGACCACCTCAATCTACTAAGGGCAGCACAAATTATTGTAGGGTTGCAAACGAGCAGATCTGGTGAGGATGCTGGTGATCTACTAACAACACAGACACAGCTTGTTGCAATCAGACGAACATAAGCTAGATAATTTTGGCCGATATACCGGTTTTAAGCTCCCGTATGGTATGAATTTTTCATAAACCGCCATACCGTATAGCTGAAAGAACAGCTGCAACACTTCAATTGGTATCTGCCAATAATATCATATTGTTCACTGCTTGAAGTGCTATGTATAACTGTAGAATGCATTTAGAGTGGACCCTTATTAACTGTGAGAACATTTCTTACCAAGAACCTTATGGCAACAATTTTTCATACAACTGTTCAGCATTATAGTACTTATAGCTTCTGCTCCAGTCTGTGCCTGATAATTTCAATTGTATATCATGATTAGACCTGTAATTAAATGCATATTGGTAAAACCCTAGTATTATCAATTAATCATGGTAATAAATATTAAAATCATGCCAGTTAAGCAGTTAATGTTGTTACCAAGCTAAAGATATGGTAATAATCGATATGACATGTCTTTATGGTGCTAAATATACAAGTAAAAAAAAAAAAAAAAAAAAAAACATGTTGCTGTTGAAATTAATCTAATCATACAATTCCTGTCAAGCCTGGGTATTGGGTATTGGCACAGATGCCTGGGTTGGGTATTGGCACAGAGCTGGATATTGGCACAGATGTCCCAATTCAATTAGCTTCTGAATCAGTAGATGATTCGATTCAGTTCAATCCGATTCCATTCAGTATAAATTCGACAGGAATAAGATATGAAATGCAATTTAGCACCATTCCACATATTGAGAGATGTTTAGAAAGCTCTAAACTGATCACAAATTTAAAATTGCGATCACTGAAAAGAAATTGTGTAAAACACTTAAGAAAAGCCCAAAGGCTTGTATATCAAAATCTTTTTTTTTTTAAGAAACATCGGGTTACAGCTCCTTAAAAAGAAAACCAACCTGTCTTTTTCAAAACACAAAGACACAAAAAAAAAACAGTTGAAAACAAAAACGAGCAAGCCTAAAACTCATGTCTCAGAAGGACTAAATTAAAAATACATGTCAAAACATAAAGTAATGTGGAGTTTGTAATTGTTTTGCAGGGAGAAGGCCCACATGCATGCTTTGACAGAAGGGATGGCACCAGCACATCTGGATGACGTCTTGTTAAATGGCTACACATGTCGTGTTAACTACTGTATATGACTTAATGTCTTAACTCTTGTGTACATAATAATTTTACTGTTATAAGACCACAATAGTTTGTGTCCATCTTTAATAATTTTCTGATGAAAAATAAATACAAATGATATTGCATAATGCAACACGCAGCATCAGAATGGGAAGCAGCGGAATGAGAAGCAGTGCAAGAGATAAAATGGCTCAAAAAAACTCAGAATGCCCCTAAACACGATGAGAGAGAGAGAGAGAGAGAGAGAGAGAGAGAGATTAATGGTTAGGGAAGCGCACTCATAATTAAAAGATTACAGGTTCGAAAAGCTGTGCGGTAATTAGCACAAGGAGTTGAATCAGGCGTGTTAATTGAGGGTAAACCAAAAACTGTGCAGGACTCCGTCCCCCCAGAACCGGAGTTTGACACCCCTGCTGTAGACCATCTGCTTACCCAGGGATTTGTCACTCACCCATCAACAGCATGTCACAGACTAGCTGATGGAAAGAATCATTTGTATTTGTTTTATTTAGTTTTAAAACACTGCAGAACAGCTCACATGTTAACTGTTGATATTGTATTTTGCAAAATGTATTTTGTTGAATGGACCGGTTTGTTTTTACAGTTGTAAAACGCTGCCTTTATTTTCCCAAATATTTTTAAGAGACCTTCAACAGTTTCTAACGGGGATGTTTAAAAAAAGAATGTAAACTAGTTCATTTGAAAGACTGTGATGAAGCTTTCACTTTATCTGTAAAATGATGCACAATACATATAAAAAGGTTATTAACACCTAAATAAAAGCCTAAATAGTTAGAACTGTCTCCTGCTTTCTCTCACAAACAGATGATCACACACTTCTCTCACTGGGACAGCAGCAGTATGCCTTTTATTTACTCATGTTGGCACAAGGTGGATGATTACGGTTTGCATTTAAATCCGTGCACATTTCACATTAAAAACTGAAACATTATGCATTAATTACTATTTTTTGGCAAATGAGTGACCATAAAACAGGTTTAAGCTATTTTGTCATTAGTACTAAATTGTTGTGGGCGAGGTCATTTTAATAGTATTTGAGGGAGCTACTAGCTAATAGTAGGTGTCTGCTGACAGAGCAAGTGTAACGTTAACTAGCGATGGAACATGAGGGGTAATGATGCTGCTATTGGCTGAGCACCAGAGGGCAGATATTTCAAATCAACAGCTCTGACATTTAATCTGTCTTGCAATATGATCTGGTACAACCCTGTTTAACCATAAATGCATATTAGTTGCCATCTAGCTGAATGTACATTAATAATCTAGAAAAACATGTCTGTTTAAAACCATTCGGAAGCAGAATTTTTTGGTGTAAACGCTTGATGCTGTGATTAGGGTGAACTTGGGTGGAAAAAACAAACATGATATACCATGAAACCACCAGAGTCATTAAAAACAAATAAATTTTTGGTCACATTGCCCATTACTAAACAAAGGTTTATGCTCATGTACACTTAGCTGTGTGGATAAGCATTAAAAAAGGCTCAATTTGCAGTAAAATTGCCTACCGCAAACCCAAATAAGTCACATTGCGTGATTCATGTCTATCCTCCACAAATTTGGCGTTTTGAAAGGGAACTCTTACAAATGTGCATGCAAAATGGTCAGTTGCAAAATTAACTGTTTCAATGCCTTTCCACTGCTAATTTTTCACTGCATGTCTTTAGTAAATCCCAACAGTACTATTTTAGTAACAAAAGAGGATTGGGGCTTGTACAAGCAGTTAGTAAATCTGGCCCGAAGTCTTTCCCAGTGGTATCACCCATTCCTAATCTAATCATTTCACCTGACATGCAGGTGAATTTCTAGATCGCTTTAATTATTTTTAATTGAATTAATTACATTACATTATTATATGTTACAAAACGAGACAATAAATACGCAAACATCTCAAGGTGGTCTATTTGAGACGCTTATCAAAGGCTACGTTCACCACCAATTATTTAGAGAAGAGACGTGTAGCAGCCAGTAGCCTATAAGCAGGGCTTTAAACTCAAAAACAAAAGTAAGAATGGAAACATTATCGTTTCTACTCACGTTTATTTTAGTCAGTTTCGGAGTTTGTTCATTTCATTGTTTAGTTTAGTTTTCATGTTTCACTTGTGCTATTAGATTTGTTTTAATTTAGAATAATATATTTTTTATTGTTTTTGTTTCAGCATTAAATAATGATAATAACCTTTGTACTAACCTAATATAAATTTCGGTAGTTCAGGGAAATAAATCAGGAAAAATCCCAAACACTAGGAAATTAGATTTAAAAACCTATTCATAGCAGTAGGAAACTTCTGGTTATTTCAAGATCCTACACATTTTCCGAATATACGTAGTACAACACTGGTTAAATAATATATGCTGCATTCACCGGGATGGCTAATTGTGCAAAAACAATCAGGCTTGAGACTTAAAATGTGTACTGTCATTTGTCAGTTACACACTAGATTTTAGTGGCACCATTTGCTGGAGAAAGCTCTCTTAGCCAAGGAGAGGGGCTACTTGAATCCTAATGTAGAGAGATGTGACTAACATCCTACCCACCCCTGTCAATGGCCCAGGGATTCTGGCAGAGATTCAATGGACATCCTCAACATATAGCTTCTGTCCCATGAAAACCACGTGTCAATTTTTTGACGATCGTGACGTTCTACTTGACTGAAAATTCCCAATCTCCTTTGTCTACTTATACAGTTTGACGTGTAATTTACCAAAAGAAAGGATCATAGTCATACTAGTCATTTAACTAGTATATCCACTGAATGTCAGAATTGTCCATCAACACCACATATCTTTTATTTGGAACAGCGTGAACTAATTTAACTTAGCTGTTAACTGTCACCTAAAGCCAGAATGAATTTTGTGCCAGATACCACAGTCACAGTAAGGTAATTCGTCAAGCTTCTTGTTTGAAAACATTATCTAGTTAACATTTGTATTCATGATGGTTGTTTGTAGGAATTACTTCATATTGTTAATTTTAACAATTAAACACTGATAACCAGATAAAATAAGATAAAATAAAAATTCGAATGGATAATAGAAAAATCATGCAAATCCATGGTCACTGATGATAATCCACACAAGTCCATTTAACACATTACATTGTTCACTGATGGCTGTGTAAAGATAGGTTTCTATATGTCTATATGTGGTGCTAAGGTTGTTTTAGGTTTATTTTGTAAAGTAGTTTCTCAAAAAAATTGTTCTCGCACTCCTGAAAAGAATGAATTTTTGGATATATGCGCTTTTCATTGGACAGCAATGAAGTGCTCTGATAAAATGGCACCAGAGCCTTATTAAGTGAATGGGAACATGCTCATCAGTTATTAGGGTTATCAGATAATGGGCAATATAAACAATATATGGACTTATTGACCCTGGTAACAAAATTTAAAGGGCAAATTTGCTGTACCATCTGCTGGAGGGCTAACCGAAGGGGTAAGTCACAAAATGTGGGACACATCATGTTCTGGACTGGTTCAAAAGAAAACAAAACACCCCCCCCCCAATATGGGATGACCCTGTAAAAATAAGGGACAGGTGGCAACCTGACCAGTAATGTCAAACTCAGAGGCAATCAGAGAAGAAAACCCAGCAAGTAACTCAACAATTCAATATGACATCTTTTTTCATGCTTTGAATTTAAGGGGAATCCTGAAGGAAATTTAAGCAAAAATGGGGCCTTCATGTAAACAATGTTGATAATTGATGATTACCAATACATCGACTGGAGCCATCACAATTATGTGAATAAACTTGATTACTTTATTATAAAGCACTGATAAGTTTTTCTTCCCAATCACTCAGCAGTACATGGCAGACGGAAGACGCCACACACAGGATGAGGGTCTAAATAAAGAGTGCAGGCATCATTTGTGCGGAAGCACTTCACATTAAAAGTCAATGAGAATGCAGTTGCCTGTCATTATTGCAAAGCAGAAATTAAATATCACCAAAGCACAACTACAATGCAAATACTCAGTATTGCGAGGTTAGTCATAGATATGTCCCATTTAGCTTCTTAAAGTAACCTAGCCTGTCTTTGTCATTAGTTTGACCTAAGTTATTTTGCTTATTATGTTTCCTTTATGTCAAAATAATCACTGCTAAAACGAAGGTTAGCCCTGTTGCTTAGCCACATCATTTTACATAATATAGTACATAGTAACTAAATAATTTTTGTTAAGGTATTGTGTGCTTTGAGTAGAGCTGAACGACACCAGAAAAAAAATCACATTGCAATATTTAGGAGTAGAAAATGAACTATATAGCCAAATCTAACTTATCTACCAACAGAAGTGGGTCAAATATGCTGTTGATGTTACCTTGAGATGTGCCAACAGACACAAAACAGTGCTAACACGGTGCTTGTTATATGGACAAAGGTTTTGGGACACCTGGCCATTACACCCATAGGAACCTTT
Organism: Brevimyrus niger; assembly: GCA_015164015.2. Taxonomy (NCBI): domain Eukaryota; kingdom Metazoa; phylum Chordata; class Actinopteri; order Osteoglossiformes; family Mormyridae; genus Brevimyrus; species Brevimyrus niger. The sequence continues at coordinate 27,786,505 of JAABNY020000108.1, read as the reverse complement.
TATGACGTCCCATTCTAAATTCATAGGCACCAATATGGAGTTGATCCCTAATTTACAGCTGTAACAGCTGCCACTCTCCTGGGAAGGCTTCCCACAAGACTTTAGAGTGTCTGTCGGAATTTTTGCCCGTTCATCCAGAACAACATTTTTGAGGTCAGGCACAAGGCCTGGACATTAAGGCCTGATTCTCCATTTCCATTCTAGTTCATCCCAAAGGTTTCTAAGGGGTTCATGTCAGGGCTCTGTGCGGGCCATTCGAAGTCATCCACAAAAACAAACCCCAACCGTGGGAACCGTGCTCACAAATAAGCACACCATGCCTGGGTATAGTATGGAGCAATTACACTAGTCAAACCAAGCGGACTTTGGAGGTCAAACGTGATCGGGTATGATATGGATCAGCTAGTGTGAGAACACCCTCTGTAGTGCCACTTCTGTTTCTCAAAACCAACTGTAAAACTCAGTTGCTCCTGGACTTCAAATCAAACCATATACTCCAAGCCAAAACAAACTACAGGGCAGCAATGACCATACCTTGGACTCAAGCCGTCGCCTCCTCACATATGGATCAAAGCAACCGGTACTGGGCTTCCCCCAGATGCCTCGTCCTGTCAAACCCAAGGCCAGAAGGCTGGTCTTGCAGCCCTTGACAGGAGCTCACAGTGGGTTTGAGGCTATCACATTTACTTGTTATTTACAACTACACTGCCAAACCGAGCAACATGCAGCACCATTCCCTGTATTACCACATCTTGCATAAACTTATGAGAAAGCCTTTCACCTACCCAGATCACCATTGAACATGCCCTTTCAAACCAAAGTGAAGCCAGAAATTCAATACCAGGAAACTTGACAATAATGTTACATTTATAAGTGGTTATTAAGGTAAGGCTCACCTACTTCACGTTATCTGATAAGCTCTGTACTAGACTTGCAAAATTTTGGAATTTTGGAAACTTTCCATGAGAACTAACAGAAATATATGAGAAATTACAGGAATACATGGGAATTAATGGGAATAAACTGAAAATTTGCAAAACTATGACTGGGGAAAAAAAAATCTTGATGGCACCAACAGTGATATTATTGTGTAACCAAGTGCTTGTGAATAATTACGTATGCATAAAAACACCTCAAAATAAGCATCTGCATCAAAACGCAATGCTTAAGTCATATTCTATGTTGCATTATTCATTCATACATTGCTATATTTGCCACATCTGTCAGCTTACATGGAGTTCAACGAATTTCAATGTTTCCCATCTTCCATGGAAAATTTCTGAAAAGTTTACAGAAATATTCCATCCCTTTGCAATCCTACAGGTGTGTACCGAAGTTAAGTTTAGTCCACTGTCAAGAAAGTAGTGAGTACAAGACGGCACTGACCACCACACTTTTTAGAAAATAGATCCTTCTCACAAATCTTTGAAGTCAAATGTTTAAAGAAACAGCTGGGCTTGACATAACCATGTAAAACTCCAGTTTTGGTGGGATGTGGGATAGGGAGTATTACTGGAATTGCTTTAGCGTAATGAAAATAGGAAAATGCTAGGTCTTGTAAAAATCAGTGTGACTTCACTTCAGCCAACTGCTAGATCTAATGCTAAGCAATAACATTAAAGAGCAAATATAATGAATAACGAGGGCACTGAGTGAGTTAAAAGAACAGCATAAACTGTATTACAAGAACTAATCAATAATGTTAATAATCAAATGGGTAATAAAAATACACCCAATCCTTCTGCATCGCAACTTTCCTCATCACGGTTTCAATATCACGGGGTTAGATAGGAAATTAGATAGGAATTTTTGGTGAGTTTTGCAAAAGCAACAGACGGCACATAAAACGGTTTAGTAACAAATAAATGTGAGCAATAAATGCGTGAAATATATTTACAGTGCTGCTTTGGAGAATACCAAGGGTTCTATTTTAATGATGTAATGCAAAGTGTAAAGTGCAAAATGTAACTGGGAACAGGGACTTTATTATGCTGTATGTTTTTTATTTTAATTTTGAGTCTGAAGTCTGGAAAATATAATAAAAATGCAAACTTTGTTCAAACAAAAAGCACAACCTACAGTTCTTAAGGTGTTTTGAAATTTGACGATTTAGCTCTTCTGCCAGTAATCCCTCCTTGCCCGCACTGCTGCCAGCACACACCCTGTTGTTGGTATCGACACATGCAGTTCAGCAACACGCCTTCTAAAGTCCTCTAAGGTGTCTTCATTTACGTCCAACGGACATCCATCATGCATGGCAATGTTACACAACATACAACATTCCACAAAGAATGCCATGACCTTCTGAGGCTGTATTCTAATGTCCCATCTGACTTATCTAAACATCGGAAACACATTTTCAGCGATCCTTTCAATGTCCTTTCAATTACAGTACATGCTTAATTCTGATAACGAAATCAAAAGATTTTTAAATGATACGGTTTGTTCTTTACTTAATATAGACGCTCCTCTACTTAAGAACTTTCAACTTACAAACATTCAGACATACCAACGAGGAGGACTATGTCCAAATTATGTTCATTGGGCTCCGGTTTCCTGTTCACAACATCAATTACTTTTTTGTCAGCGCGCCAATTCCAGGTGGCATGACTTTTGGCCACTACTTCTACATGCGTACTCCCAGCATCCTAGGTCTTTGTACTTGTGTATACCCTTAAAATTGATGTTGAATAAAGACTTACAAACGGCCATTCGGAACATCGCATTCGTAAGTAGAGGAGCGTCTGTATATTGATTTTCTGTTGGTGTTTTATTGAACAAGATGATTACATGACATGACCAAATGTACTCTAAAAAACATAGATTTTGTTGATTAAAAGCGCAGTGACATTGCGCTGCCTTAAAATAGTAACGCACTGACAATGCGCCCGGCCAGGCCTCATTTAAAAAACGCCACCCTACAAGTAGAATGCAGTCGCAAAATCATTTGCTATTTTGAAGAGGTGCACACATGGAGTAAAAAAAAAAAAATGCACTGGTGCATAACTAGCAAAACCACTTTGCACTGGTGGAAAATAGGCCCCAGGTGTGTTTACTGCAGCCCCTCATATGATGTCTTTCGTTGATCTCATAGTGATCTTACTATGTCACTGTTCTTGTATCTTTCTCGGCCATTTTAGTGGGCCTGCACACCCAACCCCCAAGATGTGGATGTTTCGACCATAATTGACAACAGATTTTGTCAGATTGATTGCCTTCTTGCAATTTGTTGCATAAAATTGTGTGTAGTGGAATAACCAACTAGCAACATTAATGATGGTGTGTTAAGCATTGTTCCTATTTCAGTTTTCTGTGCCGTTATGCTGCACACGCAGACTCTTGTCTATGCACCACATATACCCCCCCCCCCCCCAATAAATTTTTAATCGCTCAGATAAATCTGTATCTGTAGTTGCACATCAAAATCAAATAGGGACTGAAAAAAACATCCCTATAAACATATACAATTAATCGCAATATAAAATACAAAAACTATAAAAAAAAAAATTAAAAAAAATCGACAACAGCAGACATCAGCCTATCATTTGCCAAAATGAACGCAATTCCAACCAAGAACATGGTAGTCTTTTAGGAATTCCCAACAAACACGCAGAAAGGTTGGTTGAGTTAGTGGAACAGCACATGGTACACACACACACACACACACACACACACACGAGTCATGGGGGAGATGAGCATTCGCTCAGAGGAAACCTCAAATGTTGGTGAAGACAGCAACAGCACTGCATGGCAACATTTTTAAAGAAGGAGATAAAGTGGATAAACAAGGTAAAAATACGTTGGCGGTGCGATGGTACTTTGGCTATTTAAAGTCTGACACACAACAGACTGGTGATGTGAATCGTAAAACTCTGCTGAGAACTTGTGCCAACTAAAACTAAAAAAATACTATGAGACAATCAGAGAGAAAGCCGAGCAACAAACCACACACTTGCAGTTGTCTATTTATTACACCTGAAATATTATCTTATATATACTATGAAAATGAGATTTCAGCTTGTGGCCCATTCATTTGTGGCCATTTTTATGCTCCGATTCTGCTTAGGAGGAATCCCAAGGGAATTTTAAGAAATAAAGTGAGCGTTGAAGTTAATTATATCATGAAGTGAATTAATTTGTGATAACTATCGACTAACTCATGTGAAATAAAAAAAATATATATATATATATATGATAAAATGCTTTGCTGTAACACCCAGCCCTAGCCTGCAAGAAACATTTTCAAGCATCTATGCACAATAACCTGGAAAAGAAAAGCTAAAAATAAGGAGTTCTTCAGGCTGTATAAGTTGAAGTTAGAAAACAACAGTTAGCTAAATCAGTAAGTATACATGAAGCATGCGCTTTATTATAGGGTAATAAAGAAACATGTGAAACTTTGTTCTTAGGGAAAAATTAAACAACTTTACCTCAGTCACACATGGCTCCAAATTCTTTATTGTGCCAAATTCTCCTGTCTTTCCTGAACATCACATGGACCAGCTCTTCTGGCTGGGAATCAGACAGTAGGAACAAACAAATGATTAGATAAGGTAAACACAAATGCTACTGGTTATGGGCTTTTGGGTGCTGACAAAGCCTGGCAAGAAACAATAGCTTAAAATGGCGAGCAACTCAAGAGACACATTGAACAACTGCTACATTAAATCTTTCAAAGTTGCACATAAACTGACAAAACGGTGTCACCCAAAGCCTCAGATGTTTGCAGTTTCCTCGTGTGCTCGAGCAACTTACAAGTCAAGAAGGGTACAGAAGTGCTACAGTGTTTCCTAAGCACTTGCCAATGTCCAATCCCAATCTGTCATGCTCACCCCACACTGCCCTCTCCTCTCAGTAAGTGCGGTAATTAATTAATGAAGTAGCTGATATTGCCTGGCTAGTATTCATCACCCCAGACTGGAATTTCGATCCACAATGACAACAGTGACATCCCACAAAAACACCATCATTCGGGGTATGACTCCAGGCTGGTTTCCTTGGGATTGTGTTGGTATCATGCACTTCCCAAGTCACACCTCCTTACTGCTGCCAGAACACAGCAGATGGAACAGCAGAGCACTGATATGTGCCTGCCCACTACCTTATGCAAATTAAGAACATGTACGAGCTCTGAAAAGAATGCCGAGACAAAATTTATTTTTAAAGAAAAGCCCTACTGTACCAGGCCTGGGCTTATCCAGCTGGGAAGCATTGGTATAGGCGAGGGAATTTAGAGCACCATTTTTAGGTCTTATTCATCACATGGCCTGCAGAAATCAGATCAACTGAAAGCAGGCTACTGAAACTAAGAGTACTCCACACCTTCCCTCCCTTTGGCATGACAGAACCTTTGGAAACTAGGCATTTCAATTCATGATTTGGTTGGATTTGTGATATTAGGCTGATGATTTACTTTCCCATGATATTTTAATTTTATTTTTTTTTTGGGGGGGGGGGGGAATTTTATTGCCAAAAAATTCAACGTTTCCTTTCCTATTTTACCCATTCCTTTTGTTAAATAAAAAAAATACCTTTGTTTCATTTTCAAAAAATAAACAATAATTATTTGTAAATATATTTATATATTAACACACAGACCACTTCTTAATAACCATTTCCAGAGACTCCATGGTGTTACTTCTGCAAGATGCATTACGGCACTTTTTCACTGCCACCAAGAACCAAACTGTATCTGACCCATACCACAAACTGACAGCTTTCCATTGTAAATTATGCAAGCCGTACCTGATTCGTAACCACACTGACAGGGCCCTGCTTACTAGGAGGGCTGAAAACGTGACTATATCAAGCCGGTTGCATTACCATCATCTGACTGATTGAAATGCAGGGAGATTCTGGTGTGCTGCATCAGTATATATAGATTATCTGAAGGGAAAAAATGGCACATTCTATTTAACATTCATTACTTGAAGTCGCAATGTATTTATGCATTCCGATAACTTGGAACTTAACTTCCAAGCTCCCATTTAAAAGCCGAAACTATAGAACAGCTGAATGGAATGGATTTGTAATGCAAATCTAAAGTCCCTGACAACCATCAACACACACACACACACACACACACACACACACACACACACACACACACAGGAATAACTCAGGATGGGGCATGCTGGAAACTAAAAGGAGCAAAGGGCAAAAATATCTCAAGAAATCTCAAAATGCCCTTCAAAACCATGACTGTGGGGGCAAAACTGCCCCCATGTTTTCAAAAAATAAACAAAAATTTAGTTACCTTAAGCCATCTTTTATTAATTTCACTTGATTTCCATTTTTTGACTTCAGTGCTTATTGCTTCCATAATTTACCGCAACAGTCACATGTGGCATGTTTTGCTTACCGAATTTAATAAGTATAAGGATACACAAAATTCATACAGATTACTAACTTTTGGGTGTCACAATACGCATCTCATTATTACTTTAGGCATACTAATAATTTGCTTATCAAATTGTGAGTGAAAATAATTTTAAAAAGCCAGCATCAATTATCTAAAGCCATGTAATGACAGTTTACTGTTGTGAAAATAAAATTAAACTAAACAGTCAATACTGTTTATATCAATATATCTTTTATTGTGTGCTAAAACTATTGTATTCCTTCCTGGATGTAAACAAGCAGCTTCAGTCATGGTGTTGCACAAACTCCCTGAATTTACAGCTAAAAAAAAATCTAACCGGGGTGAGTTTCCTGAAGTGTTCTTAATGCTACGTCATTCGCAAGTTCTATGTTAAAAGATCGAAGTTACGAATGATGTAGCATTAAGAAGTCTTCAGGAAACTCACCCCCATTCACTTGTTTCTCAGGGCAGCGGATGGAGGCAAAGAATAATTGTTACTTGATCATTGTTTCCTTTCATTTTAAATCATTGCAGAACAGCTCATAGGTTAAATATGACAATATGCAATATTTGTTTTATTTTTTTCAAGGGATCGATTTACATTTACAGTTGTTAAACACTGCCTTTTATTTGTCCAAATATTTTAAATGGACCTTCAACAGTTTATAAAGGGGATGTTTAAAAAAAGACTGTAAACTAGTTCATTTGAAAGACAGTGATGAAATTTTCACTTGATCTATAAACTAATGTATTATACATATAATAAGGCTTTCAAGAGCCAAATAAAACATAAATAGTTAGAATCGTCCCCTGCTTTCTCTCACACATGCAGATGATTGCACACTTCTCATTTGGAACAACTGTAGGATGCTTTTTATTTACTCATGTTAGCATAAAGTGGTTTGCATTTTAATCAGGGCACATTTCGTATTAAACACAAACTTTATGCGTGAATTACTATTTTTAAAGTACCTCCAAGTTTTTGTAAATGCTCCATTTTTTTTTTAGACAGTGGGGGCAATCGTTGCCCCCAAAATATTTTTCTAATTTCCTACACTGGGTCAACTCATGGCAGGGCACACAGACACACCCACCATTCACTCACAGTAACCCCGTGGCATGTTTTTGAACTGTGGGGGATAAATGGAAAACCTGGAGGAAACCCCATGATGACACGAGGAGAACATGCAGACTTCACACATTTGGAGCCACGAACTTGGGTCCTAAAGATATAAGGCAACAGTGCCAACTGTGACGCCACCTAAAACACAACATATTCGACAAATAACTGCAGTTTGTAATATTTCCTGTTTGAGTTACCTTGGTCAGACCAATCAGTCCAAGTGACCAAACTTTGGGATGCAATGCAGAAAGACACACTTAAGCAACTACAGGGTTAAAGCAGTTTTTCCACTTTGCCACTAAAAGCAGTAATACAAGAAAGCAACGTGTTTATGATTTCAGTGTACGCCTACTACCCAAGACTTCATTTCTGGAATGTGTTGTGAGCTAAGAAATGTTTGTCTTTTCCAAAGAATCATGTTGTTACCCAGAATAAAGATAAGGTTTCTTCATGTGTCTTTTGGCATGCATAAGCCCTTGAAGGAGTTGGCTGACAGACACTTGAACTTACTGGATACAAATATTCAACAAATAGGAATCAATGTACACATACTACCTATTAAAACATATGCAGTTGATAATGTCCCAAAATTATCTTCAACTTGGGGGTTGAACTTGAGTTCAAGTTTTTTTTTTCTTCGCAATCCAATGGGCATGTCTGCTAATTGTTACAGCCAAAAAAAAACATGACCAATTCCCCTCATTCAGTACAAAACAGTTTAAGAGAAATCGTATGATCCGATCTTTTCCATAAAGCCAAGCTACCATTTTTAAACTATCCGAGAATTTTTTTTAATTCGAACCATACTGGTAATACCTGTAATGATCACTCATAGCCTAGCCGGCTCGTTATTGTATACAGTCGTCGGACTTTATAACTACGTCTGTTAGCTTCTTAGCAACTGGACCGAAAACACACTAGACATTAGACTAAATACACTAGATAACTTAATTCAGAGTGTTCTTTACACAGGTATAGACATATGACTTTGTCACGCAATGATATGTTTATTGGCGGATATGTAAATAAAACGCTGGTGGACAGTTGTGCTAACTATGCTAACTGAAAGCTATGGACGCTACCTCTATCACTAGCTAAATACTGCTGCTCGGAAGCTAAACAGGCTGCTACCAAAGCAGCCACTGGACTGCAAATGAGTCTGTTTTTAATTTTTGACAAATCACTACCAAACGAAAACAGCGGCCCAACTCCCGTTGAACGTCCAGAGAGCCTCCAAATGTCCGCTAACCCACCCCACGCAAGCTACCCTACTATTACCACACAGCAGCACACCACAGGCGGCTAGCTATCTACGTGCGCTATCGCCCAACGGCAGCTCATTCTTCACACAGAAAAACATATTCACATCAACGGAATGTAAACCTGAGTTAGTATATACCTGAATTTACGAGTGACCTCCACAAGCAGCTTGCTGTCTCAGCTGTAACTAACCAATTCCCCTAACCGAGGGAGCCAGCTAGACGGTCGCCTGTCCGTCTTCCCGTTCCTGTCACACGTTAAAGCCCATCCTCCGCCTTGCGATACAACGCCTCGACAAATACGAAGTTGCTGCGCTGCCCACAGCAAATGATTGACAGTTAGTTTCACCAGTCGGGTTTGAGAACATATGATTGACAGAGCAATTACGCCAATCACAATGAAAATGTTTTAGATGACTGGTTCAGGAATGCGAGAAAGCTGACTTGGAGGGAATATGCTTTGTGGACAGGAGCAGGCGCTCATCGTGGTGTGTGTTAAACTAAATTAACATTCTATTAGCACACAAAATACATTTACAATATGTTGTACCTTGCTTGGATTTCTAGCTTCAGTTTTTCCATTTGATTTTTATTCTAATTACAATACACTTGTAGACCACCTCATTCACCCAGCATGCAGTACAAATATTACTTCATTCAATCCAGGGTGAAATTCTTATGCCTACAGCAGCAAGGCACATAAACTGCACACAAATAAACATATAGTGCAAAACAAGACCAGTTTGTTTTACTTCATACATCATGAAGACCTTTGAGAGGCTGGTATTGAAACACCTTCCACCTTTGCAAGCAGACATTGCCTTGTGATGCAGCGAAAACAAAACAAGACTTAATTGTATGATTAATTGTAATTTAAAGTGTCATTTAAATGCCTATTGATATGTCATGTATATGATTATTTAAGCAATGATTTTAATTGCTATTTTTGATTGTTTTAAATTACAATTTAAATGATACTAGCAACCATTATTAATAAACCATTATTATATAAACAAAACATCTGATTGGTTACATTGCAAACTAAATCACAACAGATTAATCTCGCCTAATTGTTTGAATTCTGAATTTTTATAACTGCATTTTCTCTGTTTCGTCCTGGGGCTGTATACATCTCAGAATCCAGTAGCGTTGGAGGAGGAGTGTGCTGCTGGGTCTGTCCCTGGAGAGTGACCTGGAAAGGCGACGTCAGGTGGATGGGAGCCTGGGTGGCCGGTTCTGGCCTTGTGTCACCACCTGACTCAGTTAGCCCGTCTCCTGTGTCTCTGTCTTATGTCAGAGGCGCAAATCGAGCCAAGGAACTGGGTGGGTGGGATCCAACTGGAGGACCTGGAGGTGACAAAAGCTGCAGTTTCACGCTGCGGGGAGGCAGCAAGCAGATGCGCTTCAGGGTTCATAATGCTCATTGGTAGAGTGAAAGTCCTCCGCAAGGATGCTAGGGCCGCAGGGTATGCGGTCTGCGGGATTCAGAGCCACTTATTAACTGCAGCGAAGGGGTAAGCCACTGAAGTTCTGGAGGAATCCGGTCTTTCTGTCACGATGCGCAAGCGAAAGACTTGAGGGCAGCCGTAATGAGAACTGAAAGGGGCTGAAAACCAATCAGGAGCAGGGAAACAAACCAGGACTACAAATGGGAAGAGAAGCACTGGGATGGACACAGGCAGCAGGAAGGTAGACATTAATAATCAAACTGGGGCTGACGAGACAAACAGGCATTTTAATAGAACGACTGATGAGAGACGAGTAACAAGCGAGGTCATCTGGGCCACATCAGGGAGGAGACAGAATAATAATTTATATATATGTGTGTATACACACACATTTACATTTTCTTTGTTTAGATGTAAAATAACATTTTTGTTTACAGAATGAGCTAAATGTATAGCTCCATGAGGTTATCATTCATTTCACTTGTCTTGTGCAGGGTTGTGGGGGTTCAGAGCCTATCCCGGAAGCTACAGGCGCAAGGCAGGGAATAGCCCCGGACACGGTGCCAACCCATGGAAGAGGTCATTATGCTTTAAAAGTTATTTATTCATCCATCTTCAAACCACTGAGCTGGAGCCTATTCCAGGCAGCATAGAGGAAATGACGGGATTACCCAGAACAGGTCGTCATAAAGGGCATACATAATAGGCCATTTACACTATAGACAATTGACCTAACTGCACTTAGGACTGAGGCAGGAAAATGGAATTCCTAGTGGAAACATGTGCAATAGGGGAAGAAAATGCAGTGAAGCTATGCAGTGACGATCTATGCCACCCCAAGAAGATTCCAAGATCCAATGATTTTTTTTTATTTCTTATATAGGTATACAACCAATCTGCAAAGAAATGAAAGGTAATCAATTCTGCCCCAATAAAAACAGCATTATCAAAAAGTGAATGATAAAGGACAATAATATAATAAATGCACAATAAACTAGATGTCAACAACAGTGTATTCCCTGGACCTTCCCACTACCCCTCCCTCCATATAATCCCTACCCTTCCCTCCATGCCCATCATGCTGATAAGACCAGGAGTCTGAAGCTGTTTCTCTTTAATATCTATTTGTAGTGCTGCTTTAATTTTTGTGAGATTTTTCTCAAAATTTAATCGCTCCCAGATCTTCATCCATGCAATTTGTCTACAAAGATCCCTCAAATGTTTTTATAGTTAATGGTTAATGCGTTCACGAGACCAAGTGTCTTGTGTCCTATAAACTCCCTTTCCTTTCATTGCTTCCACATAGTGATGCTACTTATGTTATGGGGCCATTTGTCTCAAAATAAGACCATGTGCAGATCCCCATTCATATAATGTTTTGTCTATGCAAGAAACATCTCCTGGATGCCCTGGTACGCATCATCAGTGATGTATCCTGGGGTCAACAGGTGTTTCGGGTCTTACAACATCAGACACCCTCGCCCAGGCGACCCAGCCGGGGGTGATCAGGCCCCGACTTGCGTACCAGTAGCTACCCACGGACCCGCAGATCTCCATTCATATAATGTTTTGTCAAAGAGTAATAAGATCCATAAAATACATCTCGACTTATCACACGGACAAAGTTAAATGTTGTTTAAAGTCACTTCCCTTTACTACCACTAAGTGGCGCTGCCTTAATTTCAGAGTGATTTGTCTTAAAAAGTAAAAAATTTGAGTTCTTCACGCTTACAACATGTCCGCGCAGTTTGACAATGACCTGCCAAATACTTTTTGACTTATCCCATTTAAAAATATCACATGTAAAAACTGTCTTTTTGTTTGCTATGCTGTGCTGCTTCTATTTTGATGCGTTCCGTCTCAAAATTCAATCAGTTCCATCACCCAGACAATCTGCAGAATATGAAACAGATCCATCAAATACATTCTAAGTTATCATTCTAACAAGTAATGGCTATTAGTGGTGCAAAACCATATATATTCCCCATCCAGGGAATACAAAAAGGAGCAGAACATGATACCGATAAGGAAAGAAAAAAAAGATGCTCAGCATTTCTTAAAAACAGTGTGTGGTATATATGTAAAGTGCAAGTATTTCATAATTTACTGGCCTGAGGGCAGAAGCTCCTCCAGAGTAAAACGGAAGAGATCCTTATTTATGGTTCACACTGTGTACATAGCAAGTCTGTGAGAATCCTCGTCTCATGTTAGCACCAAATGCTAATAGAATTAGCTTCGCTTGTCTAAATTTGCTCTAAGAATCCATTCCATTAAATAGGTTGTTGAAAAATGTCATGGTCCGAGTTGTTGCCAATGCATCAGCCAATAGCTGATACTTTATTGGTCCCCCCCCCCCCCCCACCACAACTTGCTCTGTGCAGGAAAGAGAAAGCTGCCTGAGAAGGGCAACCACCTGCTATGGCGCCCAGGAAGCTGGGGGTCATGGGCCTTACTCCAGGACCCGCAGACATGGCTAAGCCAGGAACCAGCAACCTTCAGATCACAGGCACAAAGGCTCATCCCGCCAGGCCACAAGCTATCCCCAATACATCACACTGAGCCATACTACTAATAATCAATAATATATAGAACATGCCCTTTTTTCCTTTAGATAATCCATACATAACGACACAGATGACCAGTGTCTACCTGCATTTTAACCAATCAGATGGCAGTGACACAACCAGTTTGGTTTGGTCTCGCTTTCCGCCCTGCTAGCAAGCAGGGCCATGCCAGCATAGGTTTGGCTGCCATTCTTTAAAGTGGAAAAACGTCCGTTTGTGGTACGGCCCGGGTGCGAGTCGATTCTGGGCAGCAGTGACAAAGTGGCATGAGATATCAGATTCTGTAATCTTCGATTTCTTTTAATAACGTATTAAATGATTAAACAGAAATTCCCTTTATGTGATTTGTTTTTCTATAGTGGAGTGAAGGGTTATATTTTTCACGTAAGAAAAATAGCAGCAATATTAAAACCCCAGCAGTTAAGGTACCACAAGACTAACTGTATAATGCATTCAGATTGGTCTGGATGAAGAAGATTGAGTATGGCTACTCTTGTGCTGTTCTTCCCAGTTTTACAAATAAGAAAGAAATTCTGAAAAAACAATCTCATTAGTATCCCAGCTGACAAATCCTTAGTCTTACCTAATGCAACATCAGGCAACCAAACCAAAATATTTTCATTGAGGCATACATTACAACTGAAGGCATACCTAATAATTTATGGTCATAGGAGTGGGTTTTTAATGATTTCGACATAATTCAGACACTGTGTGGGTTCACAGAATAAGATGATTTAGAGTAAAGTTATTAAAACTTTGGAGCATTGCCCTCTGGCGGGGTAGATGAGGGATAAAGGGGTGGGGTTGCATTTATTTTGAAATTGCAACCTTCGGACATATTAAAAATAATGTAAACACATCATTTGCCTCTACGTAGTATTTTACGGTATAGAGAGGGACCCTGCAAAAAATGTTTTGAATACCACTGATTTATAGAGATTAGCAGCTTCTTGAGCTATGTCTACTGACTTTTATGGTCTTTTCCAAAGTAAAAGAACTAGCAGGACCTCTCCATTCTGAGGGGGAAAGATTTAGGCAAAGCTACTCTTTAGCAGTAATCAATTTTACACTTGGCCACTGGTCTTTGTGTCAGTCACATGCAAATGCAAGTTATCAGCATAGATATGATGACACAGAGAGGCCAAAGTGCCATGTGACCTTTTGACTTTCTCCTGTGCTGCTTTTTTCTCTTTATTGTTAGAAAAACTACAAAAGGAAAGGGGGTGAGTACCACAGACCAAAGGCCCAGTAGAAGGACCACCAATCAAGGGTGAGGTACACAGCCACAGTCAAAGGAGACAAGATCCAAACGTCTGCTGCCGGATTGCAGAAGCAGAGAGACACACAATAACCTGTTTTGCGCCACAACACACCTCTTGAGTACATTGTTGAAGTGTGTAGTTACTTCTCCCTCTTGGTAGAAGTGATGGTCCAGGTTGCAGAAACAAACATGAACTAAGGCAGGGGTAGCCAATCTTATCCGCAAAGGGCCAGTGTTTATGTGGGTTTTTGCTGCAACTCCCTAATTAGATCACTAATTAGAGGACTGATTGGATGAAGAGTCCTCACACCTGGATTTGAACAGCTGACTTACAGGTTATCCCAAGAACCTGCATACATACCGGCCATTTGAGGATAAGATTGGCTACCCCTGAACAAAGGGTCATTAATTAATTTTTTAATCATGATATTCGCATATTTACATATGGAATAAAAACACTAAATTATCCATGTTAGAACTAAGTTCACGAGCATAATTCTGTTAAATGTAAAAGCTTAATTCCAGGATTGCTATCCATGTCATATCTTTGCAAAAAAAACACGCAAGATGTATATCCAGCACTTACGTCTCCTATCTTTGCCTTAAGTCCAGTATCATTCTGTTACTAAACACTTACCTGCGTTGCAGGCAACCATGGAGTTACGGAAGTAGGTTATTCTTTAAAAGGCATGTAACGTCGCAGCATTAAATCCGAATACGATGTTGCTTTATATTTACAGTATTTTTAGAAATATTTATTTTATACTTCTGTATGATTTTCAGTTTTATTCTAGATTGTTCTGCGTAAAATTATTCTGACCCATCATTCTCACGTTTTATCTGTTTGCATACACTAGCAGTTTAAACAGTCAAACTTAAAATTACTCAACAAATACAAAGCAAGAGTGATACCAATTGATTACTTCTGAGATAAGTCAAGACGGTCGGTTCAGCGGAGGCAGCCCAGCGGTAGTTATTCGGCAAGAAGGTACTGAATGTTTTAAAGAACAGCGAGGAATTGTTTGCTAGCCAGTGATCGGTGTAAATATTAACTAAACTGTAGGAGCAGGTTTTACTCACGCGTACAGACGGAGGTCTAAAAGCATACCTGTACGTCCCATTAATCTTTCTACAACTCGGAAAAAAATCTACTCATTGGGTAAGATGTAGTATACTTTTTGTCACATTTAAGCAACTGCAACCAGTTAAAGGGTGTCAGACGTCGATACAAAATATGAATGAAATGAGGGAAATTAAATGAAACTGATTTCTGTATGTAATTAAGTGAAAACTGGTGTTCCGCCATATCCATGTGTGTAACAAAATATTACCAGGTTAAATTAAACCACGTTACAGTCCTTGAATTCTGCGGCAATGTGCAAAGAGGAATTACCGCACAATCTGTATTCGGTATCAGGTACTACTTAGATTATATTTATGGTATTCCGTAAATCTCCTTGGTCTGTGTTGTTTCTTTCAATTTAGTGGAACACGTGTGAAAATATTATTAGGCTTGTTAGGTTAACTTCCTCAAAATATGTCGCGTTTCATAAAGCTTAAATGTGAGTGTAAGGGGTTAAGTTATATTTAGTTGTTTATGTTTATGTTTAGTTATATTTTAAGTGGCAATGTTT
Source organism: Brevimyrus niger (assembly GCA_015164015.2). Taxonomy (NCBI): domain Eukaryota; kingdom Metazoa; phylum Chordata; class Actinopteri; order Osteoglossiformes; family Mormyridae; genus Brevimyrus; species Brevimyrus niger. Next base: position 27,770,855 of record JAABNY020000108.1, on the reverse strand, counting down.
AGGTGCGATTTTTCAGTTTGTATTGTATCAACATACAATACTTACTAAATATAATATCGATCAGTGTGATCTTATTTTTGGAAATTAGATTTATCACTAGGATTTTGTTACTGCGTTGCAAATAAAATTTGAATCATTCTAACTACACTAATGATATACCCTCTCAAGTTTTATCATGCCACATTTAAGTTACATTGTGTGTGTGTATCTGTTATATTTAATTGATTAGGAGTTTGTCTGCATTGCAAATCACCTTAGGCAGTGCATTCTCTGAGTCATAATACTGCAGGCTGCATTCTCAGAAAAAAGCGTTAAAATTTGTACCTTTGCTTGTCACTGAGGCTGTACTCTAAGGAACATCTCAAAGGTACAAACAGCATTAATGTACCATTGATGTTCCATTTCTATACTTTAAATTGTATATTACCTTTACAGCTAAGGGTAAAATTGGCAGAGCCTTGAGGGTACAGCCCCAGTGACAAGCAAAGGTACAGATTTTTATTGTTTTTTCTTAGAGTGTGGTGCGCGACCTGCTTTCTGAAAAGTTTAAGGTTTTGTGTAGAAGACTTTAATTTATAGTAATTTCTTCCAAGGAGAATGTTGGTCTTGCTGAGATGCTGGATGTGTCTCTGGCTGGCTGTTGTTCCACGCACGCGAATCTTCTGCTTCGAAGTAAATTCCTCCTCGAGCATGGAATGGAGCGGGCCGGCGCTTCCAACAGAAAAACACCACAGCCGTGAATATGATTATGTTTCTAATGACACCAAAGAACAAGCCTCTGGAACGGGATACCTCGATGAAGCTTTTGAAGAGCAGGTATGGATAGCGGCCAGCTAGAGAGTTGGATGAACATGAGTTTGGCAGTCAGGTTTCCCCTTAGCTGTTTCCAACTGAATTATATCACCATAAAGAATAAATCTGCCTAAGGCTACACAATGTTGTTTGGGTTTGTATTCTGTAATCATTACTAACATTACCATGCTTTCCAAGACAATAGTCAGGATAATATACAACATATAAGCATCCCAAAATGCAAAGCAGTTACACTTTAAATACAGACGCTCCCTGGCTTATGATCCAGTTACATTCTGATAAACCTATTGTAAGGCGAAAATGCATTTTAATACAGTACACCCAAGCTAACAAACATCATAGTCTAGCCTAGCTACCGTAAACATGCTTAGAACACTTACATTAGATTACAGTTGGGTGAGATCATTAACACAAAGGCTATTTTATAATAAAATAATAAATATCTAATTTATTGAATAACGTACTGGAAATGAAAAACATTGTAAAGTTGAAGTATTGTAACATTGACCATCGTAACCTGGGGAGCATCTGTATCTTTTTCTCAATATAAGCTTCTAACTATAAACAAAATGCAGTGTTAAGTGGGTGAATATTAGCCCGCCTTCATCAAGCATCCTTCTGGCTGCACCCTTATCCGGTCAGGGCTACTACCTACAGAGACTGTTCCTGCAATATGGCGAGAACGGCACCCTCTCCTACAGGGGCTTCCAGAGGCTGCTGGCCAGCCTGGGCCTGGGGGAGGTCAGTGTGCTGGAAATCAGGCAGCAGGGTGTGAAGGGCGCCCCCCCGGCCGCCTCCTATGCCCACTCCCTCCATTCTCCACCTGCCTCTTCCAGCAGAATATCTCACAGGGACAGGTGAGAGGACCAACTGGCCGTCGTAAGAACCAGAAACTGCCAATAGAGTCTCCTTTTAATGGTCTAGACCGGTGTTTCCCAAGCCGGTCCTCGGGGATCCCTAGACAATCCACGCTTTTGCTCTCTCCCAGCTCCCCGCCAGACAGTCCACGTTTTTGCTCTGGGAGCTGGGAGGGAGAAAATACCTGTTCTGTCCGGACGTCCCTGAAGATCGGTCTGGGAAACGCTGTTCTGGAGCATTGACTTAGCAGAACAGCATTTCAAACCGGTGAATTGGCTCATAAGCATACTGGAGAGTATCTAGGCATACTGCACTTTGCTCAAGTAAGATATTGATATTTAGAGGGAAAAAAAAAGTTTCATGGATTGTTAAATGAAGTTTGTTTTTCATAACCACAAGAACATGTAAGTGGTTCATAAAACAGGTCATTTGCCAAGAACATGAATTAGCTGAGGAATGTTACAGAGAACTGCATTTTAACACAAGTTCACATGCAGTCATGATGAGCAGAACTGACGCATGGTGATGATACACTAGGCTTCTGGTACAAGAGCCAGCATAGTGAACTGTATTCTTGGATTAATGAATTATTAGAATTTTTTTTTATGATGTAAGGACTCCTTCAGCTGTTTTGATCAACATAGTGTCTTGGTTCTATATCTTTCTGAACAGGGCAGAAAGTAATTCATGGGGCACTTAATTGATATTATGTATCCCAGGAAGATATGTTAGTGTTCAGGGACACTTTCAACCAAAACTGCTGTTGGAACTATTGAGCAAAATTGTGTGAACTTATTTACATTAACACTGATGAAGCAGTGTGTGGTATGTTAATTAAATTAAATGTCTCTGAAGCAATGCTTTCCATTCTAACACATCTGCTGATCACTTTGCTTTCCTCGGAATGAAGCTTCCCAGATGGGATTGTATGGGAGGAGGAGGGCAGAGCTGCTTCCGATGGTCTGAATGGCGGACAACATTTGGACAGTGGAAATGAAAGGAAGGATCATTTTAGGCCGTCCTCCGTCACCCTTCCCAGCCCTGGACGATCACAGTCTGAAACCCCATACTTTGCCCCAGATCACCCCACGAAAAACCATCTTCACGGAAATGTGCGTATCTATGGAAGACTGGGAAGTCTTCAGCATGCCAAATGTACAAAGTCCATAACTGATACCTTTGGCAAATCACAATTAGAAGTTAACCTTTAATCTACATCTAAAAAAGCTAGCCTTTCTAAAATGATGTAATTGCTCCATTTTTACTTCAGCCATGTTTCTTGTGGGGAAACTCCCATCATTTATTGCATATTTTTGTTAGCAAACTGATTACATCTTTATTTACATGTTCTTCAGAACACCACACATTTTTTTCTGAATTTTAAAACCCCAGAGGTAGAAAACTCCTCACTGGCTGTGAGATTTTTTTTCTCTCGTATCCATCTCGCATGCATGTTTGCATGCACTCGTACCTTATCATCTTCCTCTGCCTTTGTTGTTTCAGTGCTTGAATGTCACTCAACTGCTGTGGAATTTTGGCCTCGGACAAGCCTTGCATATCACCCCGTCGCATTTTACATTCCTGTGCCCCGCTCTCCTGTACCAGATTGACAGCGGGGTCTGTCTACAGCACACAGAAGAGGATGTTGTAGAAGAGCAGAGTGGCATGCTTTTCCTCATAGGTAGATACACATGGACAAATATGATCGATCCCCTCTGTCTTAATAGATTTCTAGACTCATTATCCTGGTCTTGATCTCTCTGCTCTTGTGGTTCTCCCTCAGCTCTGGGGTGGGGCTCTCTGGCTCTAACTCTGATTAGTCTGCCGTCCCTGCTGGCCCTGGGGGCAGTGACCCTGCTGACCCCAGGCCTCCTCCAAAGCCTCCTTTGCCCGATGGTGGCCTTGGCTGTGGGCACACTGTGTGGGGATGCCCTGCTCCACCTTCTTCCTCATGTAAGTAGCCTCAGGTCGTGCCGCAGTGGTATGCAGGCAGGCCCAGGCAGACGTCATCTGTTAATGAAGTGTCACACCCTCCCACCACATGCACAGCAGAGATGAAACGGAATGAAAATGTAATACCATGATTATAGTGAACAAAATTGTTATGGTTATCACTTTAATCATGCCGTTATTAAAATGTGCTGCAGATATTCAAAAGGGACTGATACACAAACTGAAATTTCACTGAAGCTTTATATTGAAAACCACAATTAAAATTAGCAGCACTATGCATTTTTCATTTGCATAAGCATTAAAATGATAACATAGCCAATACCTTAAGTAAACGTATGAAAACCATATGAAATGTACATTTAACATAAAAAATTCTGGAATGCTGTTACTGCCTTCCACCACGTTTTCACTGAGACAAAACATCCATCTGCACACCTGCGTCTGAGAGACTGTTGCTAACTTTGGTTGCTGTTGGGCGGTATTTATAGTGAGTTTTTCAAAGTGTGGTAATCAATTGTGGTCTAAATGATAATTAAATTTTGAAATGGCAATACGACCTGTTGGGAATTCTACTGACGTTTACAGTGGAACCGTTTCATCCCTAATACTTAGTTATCTTTATTAGTGTTTACAGGTTAGAATGGTTGGAATTTATTAGTGTCAAAATTTTTTACATTTGCCTAGAATTGTTATTCATTAACTAAATGGTTGCATTTATCTTGGAGTAAAACAAGCTCTGTTTTCAGTGACATGACATTGTGCTGTGCAGGCAAACTCTGGGTCTCACTCCGACTTGGGGATGCAGAACTCAATACTGAAGGGCCTGTGCGTGTTGGCCGGGCTCTATCTGCTCTTCCTGGTGGAGAGCATTATGGAGCTACACCGCCACCATAAGGTAAACTGGGGAACTGCGTGTGGGAGAAATTAAAGTTTTTTTTTTCTTTCTTTTTAGGTACTTTTAAAAAACTGTTTGAATGGGGTGAATTTTTTTCCTATAGAATAAATATTCAGAAATCTAGTGCCAATGGTCGATAATGAGGCAGCATACGTCAGAGCATTACTTGTTTTCCCTTTAATGTTGATTATTGAATAAATTATTAATTTTCTTTTAAAGCAGGAACCAGTAGTAATTTAAAGGGCAAATTAACTTTTTCTTCTGTTTTTTTACTTTTTTTCAAATTAGAAAGAAGACAAGGAACTGCATAGTTCAGCCCAAAATGTGAGAGGGATACGGGAGCTGGTCCCACTACAGGGTGAGCTTCTACATTGGGGAATTAGGACCTGGCCGCAGTGAGTGGCGCCCAGGCCCTGGCCTCCTATGTGGGCGTTTCCTTCTCTGGGGGAGGCCGTTTCTCACTGCACTCTCTATCGGTCCCTTTCATCCGTCTCCGATAGGTGAGAGCTCTGTGGAAGAATCCCGGCCCACTGAAAGCTCAAATGAGGCTGACTTTGAACACAGACACGAACACCCAGCCCCGAGGCATTCCGGGATGGCCAGTCTGGTGTGGATGGTGGTCACAGGGGATGGCATTCACAACTTCACCGACGGACTAGCTATTGGTGGGTGGAATGAGATTTCGACATGCATTTATTTTTCACTTCACTTCTGAAAGAATTTTTGATACTCAGGGCCGTTTGATCCAGTTCCCTGTCTGGTACAGATTGTAGGTCTGTGGTGCTCAGTCCTGCTTGTGCAGGTATGGGTTGTACATTGTGTTAATCACTTCAGCTACTCATTAAGTGAGGCCGACAAGCTCCAGGACTGTGTGCCTCTTCAATAAATAGTATTTTTATTTTTGCCAGTCAAAAAAGTAAGCATTATTCCCATGTTTTCTGAGCACAATGTATCACATTTTGAGGATTATGGGGTAAACACCATTGTGATGCCTTCCTCTTTCCAGGAGCAGCTTTCACACGGAGTCTGGCTGGGGGCCTCAGCACCACTCTGGCCGTGTTCTGCCACGAGCTGCCTCATGAGCTGGGTAACTCGTCCTCGAGCGTTTCTCTGTAGCCGTACTCTGCCACGAGCTGCCTCACTGAGGCAGGCACTGAGAATCCAGGCTGATGTTCACAGCTGGAGACTCTGTCAGTTTTACAGCCCCCATGGAGCGCTGATGGGTAACATACACAAGCTCTCAGTGAAAACAGCATATGAATCACTCCATATCAAATCACACAGTTCCCAGGTCACCCTCTCAAATTCTTCTGAGAAATAAGGGAATCTGAAAATAGTAGTTCTGAAACTACAGCCTTTGCAAATTTTAACTTTATGGATTTTGCCATCTCAGTGTTTCAGTCTGAATTCTGAACATTCATCCTTTGACATGATGAACAGCTCTGAAACTTTGTAAACAGGGCTAACTTTGTAGAATTTAAAAATATAATTAGGTCAGCTATACATTATGTACTGTTCCTCCTACAAGTTTTTGGAAATGGCCAAACACTCAAAACAACTCCCCCTTTCACAGCTTGGCACTTAAGTGTGCAGCACTCAGTTTTTTCCTGTAGTTTCAGTAGTGTTAGAGACTACTTTTCTCATGATACCATTTTTGACACTCAACATAGCATACAATGCAAGTCATATTGTTTGCAGTAGAAATTTTTACCTTTTGTAAACACATCACTATCTAAAAAAAAACTGCATTGCATTGTCAAAGCTTAATAAAATCAAGTACAGCAATAGCCATTGTAATCACATTCAGAGATATTCACTAGTAGTAAATACACACTATTAAAAATTAGACGTTTATATTATTATTATTATTGCAACGCATAACAGGACATTTATGCATTACATTTACATGCCACCTTCATCTGTTTCAAAGCACCAACACTTCTAAAAATTTAGTTTTTCTGCCAAACTAAGTTTATATCTGAAGGATCAACACTGATCAACACAACAACAGAGAGGTAAAAATAGCTGCAGACCTTTCTGTTAATGTAGAAATATGTTACACTACAAAGAAAGCTTTAAGTCGTAGAAAAACATCACTCGCATGTCCTATTCAACAGTAACTGGCGAATACAGATTCATTCAGAAATACGATACCTATCTCTCAAAACTTTGTACTGCATCACATGGTAACCCAATAAATGTTTACCTATATTTGTGGTGGTTGCCCCCTTTGTCAGTGCTGGCGGCGGCACAGCTTGCATACAGGCCTGCGGACGTCTGGTGGTTTACGGTCTTCATTTGGCACGAAACCAAAGTATCCCCAGACCCCATCCCAGCTACGCTCTTTATTGGTTAAGCACGGTGGTGAAAGCTCTGACACCTCGTATGTGAGACTGCACTGAGGAATGTGCATTGGTAGCCCACGGGCCTCGGTGATTACAGTGAACCGGAAATTGGAGGCTGTAGATTTGATTCTATGAAAAATGAGTATTGAAACCATTGTATACGTGATACAATCCATACTTTTTGGTACTTTCAATACTTTTGACAACAGTAATACAGACCTAATATTTGGCATTTCTCTGTAAGTTTATGATTTTTTTCTTTTCATGGGAATTGAAGAGGGTGACCTGGAACCCACTGGATCCACTGGATGATTTGATATGGAATGGCCCAATTACATGATGTAACATTTACAGTTACAGCAGCCCAGGAGACCTTAGCTGCATTATTATGCACGCCTCCTCATTCATGCTAATCCTCAGTCTGCTTGCACTGCTTTCACATTCCACTCGGTGTTATTTTATTCGGCTGAAGCACCTCTTTGGTTTGTCTGAACAGTGGTGGGTCTTTCACCTGCTCCTCAGGAGACTTCGCAGTTCTGCTGGCGGCCGGCTGGCCCATTCGGAGGCTGCTTCTCTTCAGCGGGACGTCAGCAGCACTGGCGTTCCTGGGCCTGGCGGCAGGCACTGTTCTGGGCCACCACTTGACCCAGATCTCCCCCTGGATCCTAGCAGTGACGGCTGGCGTCTTCCTGCACGTGGCCCTCACTGATATGGTAGGTGCAGAGTGGCCGGGATGAGGACCCTGAGGCGTGAATCTGGCCTGTAGATGTCTTATCAAACCGCCCTCTGGATACAGGAGGAGAAACTTTAGCATGCACATGCTAATGCATTTTGGGCAGACCCATTTGGTCAGAAGTGTTTACTGGTGTGTGTGTGTGTGTGGGGGGGGAAAGCAAACATGCCACATAAGCCAACAATCTGAACGTGTGAAGGCGTCTACAAGCCACTGTGTGCAGTCAAGAAAACCACCCTCTTTGCAGATGCCTGAAATGCTGCACGGAGAATGTGGGCCAATGGCGCCGCTGACCCGCTTCCTGCTGCAGAATGTGGGCCTGGTGGCTGGGGTGGGCATCATGCTGTGCATTGCCCTCTTTGAAGAAGACATCGCCTTGAGCCTAGGGGACGGCTGATGGCCAGGAGTTTGCACCCAAAGCTGCCAGGCGAGTTGACACTTGAGATCTGGACTTGGAAACGGTAGCGCTAGGAATCATCTTGGATTACACAACATTGTGTTTCCTTGGCACTGGACTAGTGAAACTTCGCTGGTTTTTTACTGTACGGCTCTTTTTAGACACTTTCAATCGCCGAGAAGCAATGCCCTGAAAGCATGCATGCGCAGTGAGGCGTGCTGTGGGCTGCACCCTTCTCATGGCTGGAACCCAAGTTTTATTGGCATTGAATTTGAACTTTGAGTCGAAGGTTTTAGCAGTAAACGTCAGTGACATTTCTGCTGTGTGTCTGGAGGTGCATTTTTTTTTTTTCCACAGGTGCATTTTATAAATGTAGTCTTGCTGTAGGATACAGGAACTGGTTTTAGGGCTACAGGGAACTACAATTATTACTGGATGGGCTCCTGTTTTACCACCCAAGCCTCGTAACAACTTAAAACTGCCCATAAAAGCTTAACGATACAATATTCGTGTTTCTGGTTCTTGCAATACATCTGCACACCACTGGTCTTTTGGAATATTATCGTCCACACGCACCGACCGCGACAACTTGCAGGCCTGGGATAGAAACACAGGGACTGCAGCAGAGAAGCTCTTTGGCTGGTGCTATGGGGTCGCTTGACTTTTCAGCGAGGGCGCTCTGAAATTTAGGGTTCTCCCCTTAATGCAGTGTTCTTCACTTAATTTTAGATGGGGGCCACACTTTTAGAGGGGGAGTTGGGGGGGCCACCACTTCCTTTTTAAAAGCTGGCTACCGGGAAGTAATCTTGATGCCGCTTCAACTTAATTGTTAACTACATTGCTGCACATCATTGGTGAAGTTGTATTACATCTAGATAAAATTTTTAATTTTTTAATTTGGACATCGGCTGCCACACTGGCCTCTGGGGGGCACACAGTGAAGCCCACTGCCTTAATTTAATTTCTCCTGCAATAACCCCAACATGTGAACACAAACTCACATGCACACATACAGCACCTAAGCGACGGGCACCATGACATTAAAAATAAAAATAATCCATAACCACAAATTTTTGGCTTCAGAGGTTCATCAGCTTGACGTACAGCACAGAACTACATGGTTAAATTTTTTACTGTGTTATGTACTGTATTGTTCCGACTTACAAATTCAACATCGATTTGGGGATCGTGTCTTGTTGGTAACCTGGGGTCACAGGCATGCATGTTCAGGCCATAATGACACAGCGACGTTAACATCAAAAGATTAAAGCACTATGCACAATTTACACCCACAAAATTTGTCACCAGTGGTTTTTATTAACATCGATATGTAATTGTTGCAGCCCTAACTAGCTTAGAATTTAATGAGGACAAAATATGGACACTTATGCTATTGAACAAAAAAAGTGCCCAGTCATAAGTGCCATGAGGCGACAACTCCTCATGCCAGAAGCTGGTGGTCTGCAGCCTCTCTGTACAGCAGAGCCTTTTCCACAGAATGTCCTACTGGACAAGAATGGATTACAAACAGAAAGCCAGACAACAATAGATATTAAGCAATAGCACTTTATTTAAACATAACCAATTCTAAGCCACAATACTGAATAACAAGACTCATTGGCCGAAGCATACAGAGTATAAAATAGATAAAGGTTGAATGCCTGTAAGTTTGTATCTTTTAATGTCAAAGAACAATGCAGATTTTTTTCCCTTAAATCATGACTTTTTTTTTTTTAATACAGGTATGTAACATCCTTTTGTAACAAACAACCGTTCACTAGTTCACACAATGAGTTAACAAGGCAAAAGTGCTTTCAAGATTGCATTGTCACATAAAGTCATGAATGGCTTTAGGGTTTGTGTTTTTCCCCCATGGGATGGGGAGGGAAGGGTGTCCCAAACCACTTTTCTCTCGTGGGGGGAGGGGGGAGGATAGTGTCCACCCCACCCCACCCACCTGTAACGCTGACCCCCAAACACCAGTGTTCTTAGCTTCAACAACAATGTAGGCATGGAAGGAGGCTGGGGCTGTAATGGACAGAACGCGATGGCTGGACTGGCATAGTGAAGACGTAAGGCTGGATTAGACGACAGATCCTCCTACTGCACGGCTGTGCACACCTCCCTGCACCACAGACACATACGTTTGCTGCTTTTGTGCCAAAGTGTCACATACACACCGTCGTATGCCACGAGAGCTGTAAACTTGAATCAAACTGTATGGCTCAACTTCATATCTACACTTTTTCAGGTGCAATAGTAGTTGTTATGGGGCATACTATTATCCCCCCCACCAATTTTTCTTAAGGGAAAGGTGGTGGTGGTGGGGGGGGGGAACAGCCAATGTCTAGTACCTATCCAATACATAATATGGGAGGTTAGGAAAACACCAGGTGTTTCGACAAAAGATTGTGCAAGATGGATGTAAGTTATGTATGTGCTACTGTTGAACCATAATAGAGAAATCATAATACAGTTTGGCTTCACATTCCAGTGGTATTGTTATATTTATGTATTTATAAATATTTAAATGATATACTCACACACACAAACACACACCTTTTCATCGCAGATGGTAAAATGATATACTTCTTTCCATATATAGATTTGTCACCACACAGGTGTATATCTGCTAGATACATTGAGCTGTAATATATGGAGGTAGAATAAAACTACTAAGTATAATCAGTATGATCACTAATAGGATGAAGTGTACAGCATCTGAACAGTGAAAGGCGTTTATCTTATCTAATGGGTGTGGTTTACAAAAGGAGAGATGTGATTGGTCCTGCTGTTCGCTCAGGGCCTGAATACATGCTGGTGATGGCATTTCCTACACTTAAACCATTTGTATTTGCAGATATGTCTATGAGGTATTCAGGGTAGATAAAGGACACCCCGCTTTCAACATACAAACACATATGCTTTGGGTGCTACCTCTAACCAGCTCTACAGTAGCAATTCAGGATCTCTCAGATACCCATTGTCCCCAAACTTAACCTCTTATTTACAAAAAAAAATATATAACAATGATTAGTGCTAAGAAAATAAAGCGAGTTAAAAAATAAAAGCAAAGATTCCCGTCTCTCCTTTTCTCAACAGCGGTATCAACCGCTATATAGTGGGCCGACCTGCACCTAGCTGAAAAAGTATTCTTCCAAATGGACATGAGGTCCATTTCTGATGTTTCAGGTAAGATGTTCAACACAAGCCACTGACCTTATTCCTCTCATCCCCCGCACTGGTTGATGGGATTGCTACTGGCCAATAGCAATTAAGCGCCTCCAACCAGCAGCTCATGCAAGCTAGTATTTTACTTCAGTCCAACTACACACCAGAAACTGACAAGCTACTGTAACACGTGGAAGCTGCGGCTAAGAACTGCAGGGCCTCGGCCGGCCTGCACATTGCACGATTAAAATTAAACGGCTCCTACGCAGCCAATGATGAAAAACTGCACCCTGTAACAGTGTGCAGGCAGCATAACGTCTATTCAATTTCCCTTTTCGGACCTTCGACCCTGTTAGCACACGAAGACCATAAGTTGAGGAGCAGGAGGGAAAAGATGAGAAAGTGGGGGGGGGGGAAGCCACCATACCGAGACAGTAGAGTGAAGAGAGCAGGCTGGTTAGAGTCGGTATGTTGTGTAGGCCACAGTGCACAATGAAGCTTATGATACAGACCAGTAAGCCACTGGAGGTCAGAGGTCATTTTATGGGTCTGCTACAAATATGGAACAAGCAAAAACAAAGTTAAAAAGGAAATCCGCCTAGTTTCAAGCTAATGAAAGCCCTTCAGTCTACAAGTTTTAGTACTTAAATTACTAGGTTGTTGAGACTACAACATAAAAATCACACCGAAAAAAACTGCAATAATTGACTAACCTCTTAAAACATTTTAAAACCCAAATGATATTCTAATTTTAATCTATTGTCAATTCTAAGCAAACAACAAATGCTTTTTTTTTTTCTCTCAAAGGGAATGTAGTTCCTGTTCCCAAATGGAAGCCACAGTCATGGGACTGTAGAGACACGCGACAATACTGTAAACTGGGAAAGCATGCCCATGGAGACTCCTCTGGAGAGAGAGAGAGAGAGAGAGACGTGTGTCACTGCGCTACTCAGAGAGCAGCTTAGTTGCCTTGGTTGAATGTGCACCCTGTTCCAGATGATATGTCTTTTCATCAACGGGGCATCTGCCCCTACACTTACACACTTATGCACCCACACCTCCACAAGGAAAATATTATTCACACACATCCCCCCCCCCACCCCACCCCCCCCAACACAGTACAGCAATGTTCTAAAGCACTTGAAATGGACACAGGGAAACCATTTTCAATAATTACACACACACACACACAAAAAAAAAAAGGTTATTCAGATATACGATGCAGCAATCCTTGCATTGTAACCCACTTTGATGAGAATCCACATGGTTCCATTTGCAAAAGGACTTGACTGAGGTCAGTAGAGCAAGAGGTTAACAATAACATAGATGCATTAGTTCTGTTGACCCTGTACGCCACATGAGCAGACAGAAGGAAGGCAATTAAATGATAAACAATTCTCCTCGGTGGAGCTCCTGCTCTTTGAAGTCCAAGCTTAGATGGGGGAAACTTAACTGCAGAAACTCAAGGTGAAGGACACCATAGCGGGGCGGGAAATACTGATCACCAAAGGACAAGAGACAGACATCTCTGCCGGTCAAGCTCTGTGCTCCAGCCTCAACCAACCTCCTCAACCCGTCCCCCGATACACTGCAAAAACACAGACCCCAGCCACTCTGAGGTATTGAGCGGAGGTGAAATTCCACGCAAAAGGCAGGGCGATCAGAACCTGCATAGAACATTCTGCCGTCACTGCACGGGCCACAGAACGCTATGACAAAGCTGATAGGACAGCATCACCGGGCCACCACTGTTCCCTGGACTTGAGCGTGTGCCCTGTGCAGTGATATCACTACTGTAATCGAGGTATGATAAAATATGCGTGTGTGTGTGTAGGGCTCATGAGAAAAGCAGTATCTAGTTATACTTTACTCTCAGAGGCCAGCTACATTTCAGAATTAGCAAAACCACGCTTTAAGTAAACAAATTATCACAGAGCTACTACTTCTTTGGGCGGGGGGGGGGGCATATATTGCAAGTATTCTTGTTCACCTAGCTGGAGCCAAAAAGCTTGGGCTTTTAAACACTTAAGCACTGGCCAATATAAAGTTTAAACAACACACTGTCCACACACCTAGGACCAAATAATCAAGTCATTTGCATGAAATCAGAGTTAAAATTAGTGGCACTTAACACATCCTGCTACGACGGCCGAGACGGCTGCAAACTGCCACCTACAATTTCAGTGTGTGTCAGACCCAGTGCCCTTCTCTCGAAGGGGATTTTCAGCACTCGAAACAATGCCACGTATCTGTAGGGGCCCCGCAGTGTGTTAATGTGTGAAATTATTGCACAACTAGCCATTCAAACCCATTCAAAAGGGATATCTGGAGGAAACAGGGGTGGTGAATCAAGCCATCACTCTGTAGAAGACGTGAGATTTAACTACAGTGATACACACTACTAAAGGACAGACGCCAAATGGGACACAGCTACAGCAGCAAGCAAGAACAAACACCGAGTGCCAAACTTCACAACGGGACTGCATCTTAACTTAGCCTAAAACTCAAACAATATTATCCTCATTACAACTATATTTTTGGCTAAAACAAGCATCCAATGCCTTCCCACGCAGCACATCCAATGCAAGTGCACAAATGCATCGTAAAATATTAACACCCACCAGGTTTCTTAGGGCTAGGCTCATCTGAAATTTACCGTGGAACCATGGAAAAAAAAAAAAAAAAGGAACACTGACCCAGACACTGATACACCCATATCAAATCGCCTTAAATTAAACTCTCCCCCCACCCCATGGCATGACAGCGGCCTGTAATTCCACCCAAGACTGGCACACCAGTACAGCAGGCCAAGTACAAGATAAGTACTACAGGAGCTGCTCCTCACTTCAAAAGGTCCCCCTTGTGGATGCTATAATCCAACAAAAGGAGAATGATCTTCTTCAACTGCAAAGTTCAAACACGTGATCACTTTGGGCGCATGGATGCAGGAGTGATTATGATAATGACACACGCCTATTTGTAACTGGCTTTCATATTCTTGCTCGCCGCAGAACGAAGGCCAACAATAACGAATGAGATACGAAAGGTTATCAAGAGTAGCCTGGGGTTAGGAGAGCCTTCCTCAAAAATCATGAACCTCTCAACGTAGCATTGCACCAATACGGCGTTAAATATTGCTCTTCCGGTCTGGTCGGTGTACTTGAAATGTCAAACAAAATATATCAAAAGCACTTATTGTAGTCTAGTCATTCGGTTCTGAGAGGGGATAAGCAGCTACTCAGGAGGGAGATGGAAAGGACAGCAGGGATTAAAGCAGCAATGATCCATCAGGGACAAAGCGAAAGGAAAGCAGGCCGCTGAGAGCCCCCCTGGGTTTGTGCTTTCAAATCTCCACCCGGAACGACGGCACCCAAGATCCGACGGACCGCGGTGCCTGGAATGGAGAGCGGGAAGCTAAACATGTGATCACAGAACGAGGGCCTGTCTCCATTTCACTTTTAAACTCAGTGTGGCATAGGCTTGAGGGGGGTGGGGGCGGTATTTCCAAGAAATGTCTTACAGCAGTCGCTCGCAACTCTTAATAGCAAAAACTGTGCCCTTCATCATCTTTAAGTGTGTCTATTTTAATAAGGCTTTTGAGAGGTATTAATGGAAGACCATGCACTGATGCATGTATTCAAAAATGAGTAAAAAATAAAAAGGCACCAATCCATGTGTTCGTCACCATCACATGGGTTCACGTAGTATTAAAAATACAATTTAGACGGATTAAAGGCTGCAGGGAGGTGCGCCATTTCCTATAAAGACACAGTATGTAGTACCAAGTGGGGGGGTGGGGGGCGCTGTCAAATAGCGAACTAGTAAATGGACTTGCCTCACAGTTAGATTTGAGTTAGTTTTTAAATCGGTCTAATTATTCTTAAAACTCTGATGTTACAACCAATTAGATCATTTGAAGAACAAAAAAAATCCTGCATAGTTCTTTAAAAAGTTTACATTTAAAGGGCATACACTAGAACTCTACGATGGATTATTCACTTAGTGCCCGATAAGGCTTTCCTTGATTCAACAGCATTAACAAAAAGTTACAGACATGGCCATTAGTAATCCACTTAGTCACAATTCATCCTCAAAAGTTATATAGTACTGTATTACTGCATACGCGTTTAAGCATTTATGTCAGATATATGCGCATGTACATTTTATACACAAACATCTGTGAATTCTCTGAGTCTGGCAGAGACATCTCCCTTGACAATAACGGACTGTTACTGAGGTAAGATCAGGGTCTCTCGTCATGTCAGGCTGTAGCAGTGCAGACATTCCTCTGAGGTTGCGAAAGATTGCCAGTCTACCATGCCTGTCCACAATGAAATCGTTAAACTGGTGATACAACTACCTAAGCAATCCACAAAAATTTTACTTAAAATTTCAAAAGAAAAGAGTGAGTGTGTTAAGTGAAAAACTATGAAGGACATGAAAGCATTCCGATTGTGAAGCCACCTGAACACATTTGAAAGCGCACGCACACCTTAAATTGTCCCTCATGTAGAGATAAATGTGAACTGTCAGTACAGGCCGGCACAATTTACCCGAGCGGAGTGGGTGACCAACTGCTCGGGGGATTGTATTTTTTGGAGAGAGATTCTGAAGGAACAGGAAGAAGAACATAAGCGTAAAGATTGAGCTTTGGACCAAGCTGGACCAGGGCGGAGTGGGCGGCCCAGGATTAGGGAGGCCTCGGGGATGCCGCCCGGCTGCCCAAACGCCAGCTGACAGAGCGTAACCCCACCAGCTGCCCCACCGATAACACCGTCTACGGGGCCACCGGCCTGAGAGCCGAGAGACCACCTCTGCAGCGCCGTCTACGGGGCCACCGGCGTCAGAGCCGAGAGACCACCTCGGCAGCGCCGTCTACGGGGCCAACGGCCTCAGAGCCGAGAGACCACCTCGGCAGCGCCGTCTACGGGGCCACCGGCCTCAGAGCCGAGAGACCACCTCGGCAGCGCCGCAGAGATTAACAGAATTAAAATCATCATAACAAGAAGGCTAAAAGCAACCCGGCAGCGACAGCAAAACAGCACCAGTTGTAAAGGAAAGGGAAAGATGTCGCAGAGAGATGTTTTGAACCGGTTGAACACACTTAGAAACACTGACATCTCATTTCCGAAGGTTAATAGAGTTTTTTAAAATTTTACATTTCACAAAAGTCTGGAGTACAATTATATTACAGATAGTATATTACAAGGCAATTGTCAGTCCTGTGCTACCAAATAGGTGTAAGCGCAGACACTACTGTCTGATCACTTCCATTTGACGCATGATCTGCCGAGTGCAGACGTCCAACTCAGCATACAAAACAATACTCTTAGGCATTCCTGCCTGTGGTAAACTTCCACGGTGTCGCCCGATTTAAGGCAGAGGTTCACTGGGAATGGAAACGTAAATGGGATTACTTTTACTATTGCCTTAGATGGATGCTTCAAGTAATAGGGACACGTATGCCCAAGGAGGTAAATGGAACATTCTCCGAGCAGACCGACGCCTTGGCCGGCACCAATACGCCACCAGCAACACACAAATACTACAGCCACAGTTACAATAAAAACATACAAGTGCTAGAGACTTTGTCCTCTCCACCACATTCATCTTCTTCCAAGCATGTCAGCTCATCTACATCTGACCACGTGTTCCCTTTTTCCTACAACAGTGAGCTGCAGAACCCCGCCCCCCTCCCCCCATACCTAGCTTAGACATCCTGTGAGCAGTGCTAATGAATCAACTCAAACTTCATCGGAAGGGGGGCATTAACTGAGCCATCACTCCTCTTCCCATCTTCTGCTTTCCTGCATTGCCTTTTGGACACTGGTCTTGCTTCTTATTCCCAGTCCTCCATTCATTTGTGCAATAAAACCCTGGACACATAAGCTACCACCTTGCATCACTGGGCACCGTTCTGACTCTATGGTCCTTACTCATAGAAAGCTTCCTTGGCCCACACATGAACAAATCGCTCAGTTGTGCCCCAAACACGCATTCATAACCTGTGAAGTTGTACCACCCACTGACAGTTAGTCTTCCTCCAACCCCAAATTTTTGCTGGTCCACTTCGCAGCAACAAAGACTGTCCATTCTGTTTGAGTCAATGCAGGACTCATTTACAGGCAAATATAATAATCTGATTAATGCCAAATCCTTAAGGTGCATTTCAAAACACAAGAAAGGTTAAGGCATGACAAACACAATGACTAAAACTGTCTCTTAAAAAATATTTTTTTTTGCACTCCTACAGCAGGTTGCCTTTCATTTGTAGACGAATTTAAATGGTGTCCAATTCTCAGAGTGCCAATGATAGGTGTGGGACTATTGTAATGCCATATTAAGACATTAACAAGCTGATTCGCAACAATGGCAGCAAAGGAAACCAGTCTGCAGCTTCCTCCAATAGTTCATTGGTACAGATCGTAAAGTGATGGGGGGGGAAAAACAGCAGCATCCGCAGAATTGGAGTGGTCGAGTTGCACCATATTTTACACGCTTAACACTGTTCATTCATCTAAGCTCTGATAAAGGCCTGCAGTGACTCAAACACACAGGATGTGCATCTAGAAGCATGCACACACACACACACACACACACACACGCGCACGCCAGCTTAACAAGATGCGGTATTCCACACGAGACAGTCAGCTTTGAATGGTTATAATGAAAAGCCCCACCCCATCTCTGTATTTTCCCAATCAGCCAATCCTGTGGGGGGGGGGGGGGCACAAAGCTGATCATTACTCAACGACTCAATACGCACAAATTAAGGACTATACATTCAGTTTAAGTGAGTTTTACTTCATGGCTCAGCAGAGTTGTCCATTTATACGTCTCACCCACAGTATCTAATTCATGTTCACTTTTCTGCTTTTGTTTTTTGGCAACTCATGAAATGAATGGCAGTGCAAATACACCGTGTAATGTATTTGTGCTACGCGCACGATCTGGGACGCGCACACACACCCCACTGTGCGCGTCGTCCATGCCGGTTCCCTTTGTTGATCGATTACAAGAGAAGCTGTTAGTTTCGCCAGTTTCTCCCCTGCAAACGGTTACAAGTCACCAGCTCAAGCTCCTATTTTTAATATCTACATATGTAACACACGTCGCACACACATGTGCGCATACATGTAAATACTTATATAGATATTAAACATATAAAAGTGCTTAATCATTTAAACAAGTGCTTTGGATCAGGGCTGAGTGGAACTGTATGTTTTTTTTTTTTTGCATTTTACTTTTTTTTTTTGTGTTTGTGTTACATTTTTTTTTTTTTACTCATTTATTCATAGGTTACTCTAAAAAGCTCTCTGGCTTCACATAGCCCCAGAAACTGCATGGATCAATGCTCCGAACTTGTAAACGAAGTCAGTGAAATCGGGGGGGGGGAGTGGGAATGAGCAGAGGGCAAAGATGGCCTTTCCCTATATAGCCCGTTACAACCCCCTGTGTTCCCGGTCGTCACCCACGGGGAACAGCTCTTTCTAAAAGGGAGGACGGCTTTTTGCCCCACCACTCAGACGAGCCTATGACAAAATTACTTTATAAAGAAAAAAAAAAAAAAAAAGCCACTGAGAATGCAAAGTTACAAAAGTACTAAGCTAAGGGGGAGACGACATCACCCTTATTCTGCTTGAGAAAAGCTTAACATCAGCATTGTCTAATGGCTTGATTATGTGATGTCATCATCACAATGGAGGTGAGGGGGGGGTGGGAGGGGCTTCAGTAAGAGGAAAAAAAAAAGAAGTCAGGTAGCTCAATACAATCATTTTCAGCACATGTAGTACCATCCAGAAAGGAGAATAACAATGCCGGTTCTGCCATTGGCTACTCCCCAAAATGTAAAAGATATTAAGCTCGTCTTTAAAGGCTTCAAACTGCTAAATAAAGAGCTTGTCAAACAGCAGTACTGGCCACACACCTGGGTGCATGAGAAGCTTTGCTAATCCCCCACCCGCAGTCAGTTCCTTCCCAGTCCATCTTCTGAATCTGATTAGGAACCAAATTGTCAAGTGACACATTTTTAATAAAAATGCAAAAAGGATTTCTCATCTTATTACTACTTATTACTTAGAAAAATCAAAGAAATGTGCTGTTGGCGCCTGAACAGCTCACCTACCACTAATTCCCAAGTGATTACCATGTCTCACCATGTATTTATTTATTTTTTTCAAAAGCCATCTGCTGTGTCTTTGCCACAACAGTACGAGGGTTAAGAGAGAACAATTCTAGGTATGAGCTGAATAAGTAATGCGACTGAAGAATACCAAGAGCGATTATAAAATCCAATTAAGCATAAGGAATAGCAGATTGAACAAAAGCATTTTAGTGTAAACAGTTACGACAGGTGGTCTGCTTTGTTTCTGGTTAAAGGAACAAACAAGCGTTGTCACTTTGAATCACAGGCCTGAAACACTCCGTTACTTTTGTGGAATACCATGATGTAATGATTTTTTTTTTTTCAGATAGGAACAAACAACAAAAAAAAAACAAAACACAAAACAAAAAGCCCTTACAGTACTGATTGTCCTTTTTTTAACAAAAAAAAAAAACTGCTTTAAAATTCAAGAACAAAGGAGCAATTTAACGATAAATTTCTGTCTGCGCTCAGTGCCAGAGGTCAGCCATACTAGACGAGATACGAGAAAACCATTTCATGCTGAGAATGGAGAATACAGCTTAAGATGGCTCCATATACCATGCAGACTTAGTGCAAATGTTTAAAGTTTACAGCTACGAGGCTGAGTGAGCTAATTACACTAATTCCATTTAATAATGCTAATTACAGATGTTTAATACCAATGTACTTTAACACTACTTAATTCCAATAATTTGCTGACGAACAAAACTGCATATGGAAACCCTATTATGTTTTGGTGAACACCTTATTAGAGCTAGAATTAGGTCAAACAAGCTTGCACAGATAGACAGACAGTGATCCAATCATTAAGACTATGAACAACACTGGGGGAAAAAAATTCAAGTAATACGAGGCAGATGCCACGGTACCTTTGCCACCGGCAGATTTCTACATTAAGAAACTTCAAAATGTGGCTATAATTGTGCGCAATGGCTGGCAGGTGTAGCCGTAGAGCTAAAATGAGCAGACGGCATCTACGGGCCCATGGTCTGATAGCAGCTCGTAGGATGGGGCTGGACAGCAAATTCTGCATCAGTCAATGGGCAAGTCTGACTGAGTGAGGGGGAGGGTGTTTTTAAATATTTTTTCTTTAAACTTATATTTCCCCCCAGTTCAGTCTGTACCTGTGAGGTATCGATAAGCGTCAGGCCGTCAGAATGCACAGCAGACAGGTTGCATGGAAGTAACGGAGGTCATTAAATATTTCTATCAAGTATATATGGTGCAGGTTATAGCTAAATAAAAAGGGCAAATAGCACAGTGACTCTTTGCCCCTGAGGTATGAGATATGAACTAATTGCTCCTCTTCAGGCCGCCTACCACAGGCAGCATATTTCATTTTGCAGAATGCATTTCCCAAGCAGCTACATGCCCATATTTCTTAAATGAACTGAACAAGCCAGACGGCAAACCTCAGTCGACAATCACTCCTGGGACTTGGACCTGCAGCCTCACGTGCATAACTCCACTTTGGCCTAATTCATTCACCAGCAGGGGGCGATATATTTAAAGCAGCTTGTATGTGTTGCCAATTTCAGGCTCTAAGCCCAGTATCACACTTACAAACCCTTGTTTAAGAATTCACTGCAAACGTGGAGGGTTCTGTGCACGTTGATGGATGACTGAGAACACGTCTATCCTGATAAAACTACCCGAAGCAACTTTGGAGAACATGCTGATCTCAGTTTAGTATGGCTGTCTGGTCAGTACACCAGTTAAAAGCAAGTTTCCTAGTACTAATACAACCTTTGGTTATGTAAACACTTATCAGCAATCCAGCTTCAAAAACAACTAGATTTCGGACTAAGTGACAGTCTCATACCAAAACAATTAGTTTTACCCTCTGACAAGAAAAAAGTGCAAACAATTTATAAAAAAAAAAAAATCAATTAATATCTTAAAAAGGCACCGCAAAAGCAAAATATGAAGATGAGTTACTGTGATTCAAAAACGTGGAGCAAAAGCGCTTAAATTTATGAAATGAAAGATGAAATTTAGCAGCTACATGAAAAAGCTTAAGGAAAAAAAAAAAAAAAACAACCCTTATCCACAATTTGTGCAAATTCTAAAAGTGCCATCAAGACTGTAAAGGTCTCATGCGTAAAGAGACAAATTTGAGGCTAATTGCTATCATATCATGGTCGGCAAGTGCTGGGAGATGCTGCTGCGGGTCGCTGGAGCCAAGGGCCCCTGCGCTCCGGCCCGGGTTCAAAGTGTACGCTTCCTGTCTGACGCATGTCAACTCGCTTCAGTACTAAACACTAGAATTGTTCTCTTTAAAAAAAAAAAAAAAAGCAGTATTATCAAGGGGAAGATGAGCGGGGCTTGGGGGGCTTTTTGGAGAGGAATTATTACAGAAAGTGTGGTTCAAAGCAGTGGGTCCATATCTTAAAGAGCACACCCCCCCACCCGTGCCCAACTCAAAGCCGAAAAAAAACTCCTTACAGTTTTGGATCGCCTTCAGTCTAAGCTGGACCGAGGCAGTCCGTGTGACATCACGCCCCCCCCCACCCCCACCCACACTTCAAAAAGGTCTAACAGGCAGGCAAACCACAGGTTTTTTTAGGCTCCACAGCATCCCTCCCCCCATGGGTCACAGCCCCCCTGCCCCCCGCCCCCCCAAGGAAGGGAGCATGGGGAGACAAAGGGAGGCGGCAATGGCATTCGGTTGGCTGCACCCCTGATGGTGTTGCTCTCACTCTCTTTCACACACCTAACAAGTGTCAGCAGGCTTCACCAAGGGCGGCGGAGGGGGCGAATTTCAGATGGGGATCGGGAGGGAGGAGCGGCGGGCGCGGGGCAGCGGGCTTCACTCGGAGAAGCAGCCGTCCACCCCGACGGCACCGTGTCGCTCCTTGGCGTAACCGTGGCGAAGGTTGCCATGGCGCAGGTTGCCGTTGGGCATGGGGCCGCAGGCTGCAGTGATGCCGCAGTGCTTCAGCAGGTTGAAGCTGATGGTGGCGCCGGCAGGCTCTTTGGGAGGAAAAGGCTTCATGGTGGACAGGATCAGGGCCAGGCAGTCAGCCACGTCCTTGTTGGGGGCGCAAGCCAAGGCTGGGGTGTGGCCTGCGGGGGGGGCAGGAAGGCGACACACAGGCAGAGCGTCAGGCGAGCCCGAAGTGGGCGAGGATCAGGGAAAACTGACCGAAACTGCATTACAGCCCGATTAGCATCGGGCAAAAATTAGACAGATTTCTCTATGATGCACAGACCTCAGTGCCTTTTGAGCCAGAGGACATTAAGGCAACAGCAAAAGGTTTTAACAGAAGTGCGTGACTCACCCTCCCCGTCCACTGCCAGCACCGTGGCCCCGCGGCTCAGCAGCGCCTGCACCACAGCGGCCAGCCCGTTCCGCGCAGCAATGTGCAGGGGCCTGACATGGGGAGCCAGCAGTTAGGCACATGCAACACGCAACACGCTCCGGGCACAGGTGACCACGATGGGACGCGAGTGGGGGGGGTGGGGGTGATGGGAGCGTTAGATCACCCACGGCTGCACACTCACATCTGCAGCGCGCTGTTCGTCGCATTGATGAGAGACGGATTGTGGATCTCGCCCAGGATCAGCAGGGCACACATCTCATGACCCTGGGCCGAGGACAGACACACAGCTATCAGTAGGACAAAGCAGCACCAGCAGTGACCCTGCCCACGTAAGCAGACACCGCCGACTTCCATTATGGCGCAACCCTAAATAACAATGAATTACTGCCATCCTAGGGCACAGCTCCCTGGACCGGGAGAGCGGCCCTCGGCCAGGCTTACCTTGCTGCAGGCCAGGTGAAGGGCTGTGTTCTTGTTCATGTCCAGCAGGGAGAGGTCAACCTTGGCACCGTGCAACAGAAACTCTGCAGGAGTCCACAGAAGCATCCAGACACAGGAAAACAAGAGCCGGGTTCGGCATTTAATGACGAATTTTAGGAATGGCAACCACTGATGATGATAAGCGTCCAGTAAGCAGAGACGGCCTGGATGGCCCTCGAACTGACCCACAGCTGCAGTCTGGCCTCGGTCGGCAGCCACCATGAGGGCAGAGCGCCCGGCGTGGTCTACGGCGTCCATCTCGGCACCTCGGCGCAGCACCAGCTGCAGCCCTGGCAGGCTCTCCGCGAAGGCGGCGGCATGAAGGGGGGATCTGAAGGCGGGCAAAGGCAGAGGGCAGCTCTTATGAGTAATGCAGCGCGAGCGTATGAGTAATGCAGGAGAGCGGAGGAGAAAGGAGGAGAGAGGAGAAGAGCGGAGGAGAGAGGAGGAGAGAGCTTCGGCCGGCCCACCTTCCTTTGGCATCACGGATGTTGACCAGCTGGGAGCCCAAGGTCTCGACTAGAAGCTCAGCAACGCCATCATGGCCACGGATGCTGCATGAGAACGGAGAAGACGTCCGTCAGACTGCAGCATGTGTTTAAGGAGAAGGTCGTCACGGGGCACGTCGAGAGCACCGCTGACAGCCGGGAAACTCACAGGGCGCAGTGCAGTGGGGTGAAAGGGTTGCCTTCCTGGATACTAAATGGTTTGTGTTCAAGTAAAACTTCCAAACAGTCTTCATGCCCTGAAGAGATGAGACAGGTCAGGTCACATAAAGCAAAGGGCAGCAATGTGCCGTTACAAAGTATAAGGAATATAAAAATGTGCGATTTGCAGTGACTTACAAGCAAAGCTAAAGTATCTTTGCAGTACATGGGGATCTATGGCGCAAATTCTGCTACTAAGGCCGCCAAAGGATTTACACCGAGGCCCATTTCCATCCTGAGTTCAAAGGACAACAGACGCAGCCCAGGAGAGGTGCTCACCATGGTAGGCAGCCCAGTGCAGGGGGCTGTACCCGCTGTAGTCCAGCAGAGGGTCCAGGGGGTCAGTGCGGGCGGCGGCCTGCAGCAGGCAGCCCAGGAGCTCCGTGTGCCCGCAGGAGGCCGCCAGGTGCAGGGGGGTGCGGCCCCGGACGTCGCGGCACAGCACATAGGCTTCGTGCTCCAGCAGGGCCAGCACACAGTCCTCACGGCCCACCACCGCCTGCCGGGGCAAAGCCAGGAGGCCCGTCACACACCGGCTCAGCGAACCGGGCAAAGCCCACGGTGCCGCGCTTGGCCGGGGCCTGCAGTGAGGAGGGCAGCGGCCGCCAGCGGGGCGTATACCCACCGCCCGATGAAGAGCTGTCCTGCCCCACTTGTCGCCCGCGTCCGGTGTGGCGTCCCGCTCCAGCAGGAGACTCACGCAGCTGGGGTGGCTGCCCAAGACGGCCAACATCAGCGGGGTCCTGCAGAGGGAGGAGAACCGCCAGACATTCCAATGTGGAGGAGCTTCCGGAAAACTGGGTGAGGGGTGGGGAGGGGTTTCCACTTACTGTCCCAGGGCATCGATGACGTCAGGGAGGTCGCCCCGCTCCCCGCTGTCCATCAGCGCCTGCAGACAGTCTGTGTGGCCGTGAGCAGCTGGGGGGGAGGATGGGGGGTTACAGAGCAAA
This sequence comes from Brevimyrus niger, assembly GCA_015164015.2. NCBI lineage: Eukaryota > Metazoa > Chordata > Actinopteri > Osteoglossiformes > Mormyridae > Brevimyrus > Brevimyrus niger. The sequence goes on along the minus strand of JAABNY020000108.1, from coordinate 27,746,084 downwards.
GCATGACATCTGAGGTCAGCGGCAGCTGGGCGCCTCTCCAACGCAGGCAGCTGGGGCGGGGGGGCAGTACCTGCGACGTGGGCGGGGCTCCACTTGCGGCGGCGCTCCCTCAGCAGACGGGAGGCGCCGTGGGCGAGCAGCACCTCCACGCAGGAGCCGTGTCCCCGCTGAGTGGCCACATACAGAGCCGTGCGTCCGCCACAGTCCCGCACGTCCAGGTTCACCAGGGTCTCTGCCAGCACGCGCAGCGCCTCACAGTGGCCGTTGTAGGCCTGCGGAGTCACGGTTCAGAGGCGCGGCACTTACAGCGGTGCTAGAACCCCCCCCCCCTTCCCCCGCGGGGCCATACTCACAGCTAAGTGCAGCGGGCTGATGGGGGCGCTGCTCTCCACGTCTCCCAAGCAGTTGAAAGACATCTCCAGGAGCTGAGAAAGGAAGGGGGTGAGCCACAGTGCCCCGACTGTCAGCCTCCACTCCCTCCCCATGAACACCCCCTGGGGAACAACGACTCTCCTTTCTGCACTTCTGCAGCTGAGAGCTCACCTAACTCGGACCATCTGACTGACAGCATGCCCCACACCAGGCGACACTAAGCTTCTGTGACAAGAAGGTCGCCGGTTCGAGCCCGGCCTTCACAGAACAGTCACATGTCTATGGGCCCTTGAGGCCCATAACCCCCAGCTCCATAATATAGGCTGCCAAGCTCCATAGGCTGCCAAGCTAACGCTCACCTACATGTGCGTCAGTGTGTCAGAGACCAAGATGGGCTGGGCAGGAAGAGAATTTCCCACTGGGGATCAATCAATTGTCATTTATTATCATCACTTGTATTATCACTACTACTGCACAGAAGCAGTTTGCTTTTCCCCCCCCAGATTATAGTGCATTTTGAAAAGCCTTCAGATCACCCATAATTCTAGGCTGCATAAAGTCATTCTGAATCTAGCCAGCAAGGTTGGGGATGGGGGGGCTCACCAGTTCCAGGTTCTGCTTGTTGCCATGCGCGGCTGCATAGTGAACTGCAGTGTAGCCGCAGGCGTTGCGCGCAGCTGGGTCCGCCCCATTGTCCAGCAAATGCTCCAGGCAGCTGTGCGTACCGACAGACACAGGCATTAACCGTGGGCCCCGGAGCCAGGCTGCGTGAGACGGCGCCGTCAAGCCGAAGCCAAGACCTCATCTCCCCCCTCCGGAGGAACACAGGAACAACCGGAGTGCTGCCTGCAGCTCAGCCATGCAGCAGAGCCTCACAGGGCAGCAAAAGAGCTGCTAATCAAGTGTGCGTCACACTCACAGAAAGGACTCCTTCGCCTTCTCCTCCTCAGTCGGCTGGCTCCCAGAGTAATGTCGGTCCACCCTGGAAGAGCCACAGCTTATCATAAAGTATTATTATATTATTCAAAGTCCTTAAAGCTTTTCTGAACAAGCAAATAATTTAATAATAATGGCACACACTAGCCACACCTATTGTACACTAGCATGTGCACTCACCGGCGGAAGGCCTGGGAGGCAGCAGCGTAGTGCAGCGGGGAGCAGCCTTTGCCGTCGGGCTCGTTCACCTCAGCTCCGCCGCGCACCAAGGCCACACTGCACTGGTAGCCCCCATTGGCTGCCGCATAGTGCAAGGGGGTCCTGGGGAAGGTCATACAAGCTCATTCAAGGTGGATAAAAAGAAGGTGCGCTAAACAGTAACGATGGCCAAACTGACGCTCCATGAACCATCTGCTGTTCCTTCTAACCCCACTAGATGGCGATCTTGGTTTACTTTGGGAAATGCTTTTAAGCCCTTTCTTGAACACAGTGCTCCACCTAGTGAGGTCAGAAAATACGGCAAATGGTTCATAAAGCATTGTTTCGGCCATCAGTACTAAACGGGGAGGAGTGCGCTGAAAGGTGAGGTTGCCTGGGCCAAGCCCTCTCGTACCTTCCCAATTTGTCCTTCTTACTCAGGTCGGCGCCGCTGCTCAAAAGCAGGTTAAGACATTCAACGTTTCTGTGAAGCAGACAGAAGATGGGAGGGTAAATAGCACGCAGACAGACAGACATACAGACAGAGACCGACATACAGAGAGACAGAGACCGACAGGGACGCTGCAGCACTCACCCTCCCGAAGCAGCAGCGTGTAGACAGGTCCTCCCCTGGTTGTCCGGGGTGTTTATGTCAAACCCAGCCGAGAGCACGTGCTCATTGCTCAAAGACGACACAATGCTGTACAGCTGACCTAAGGGGAAGCAGGGCAGGGTGGTGTTTAAAATCGGAGCGCCTCAGAAAGCTACTAGAACACTTTCAAAGTCAGTCAGTGAAGATGTTAGGGTGTACACTTCAGGGCCTGGACCTGCCTGTTCCGAATGCCTCTCAGATTTACAACCAAACAAGGGCACTTTAACATTTTATTCATTTGCCTGACATTTTTATTCAAAGACTTGCAGGAGAAGGTTACAATTTGTGTATGCTCCCTGAGATTTGAACCCAAGACTTCGTGCAATGTTCAAGGAATATATGTACCATCTGCCTGACATCCTTTGCACAGAAATATGTCAAACTCTGCATTAATGTTGCTCCTAGACACTGCGCCTGTTAAAATCATTCCCATGCGCATTGCTCTATAGAAAATTCGGAAAAGGAAAAGGCAGCCAACAAAACAAATCTCCGCCCTCTTGTTTTCTATACCACAAGAGCTGGACCAGTGACAAACAGTAAACGCAAAGAAAAGAATTCTATAGCTAACTGCAAAACACAGACGTCCTGTTATACTTATGGCGTATGTATGGATCTGAGAAGCGCTGCTGGACAGGGGGGGGGGGACTCCAGCATCAAAGAGCATAAAATCTGATGTTTGAGCCAATCGCAGCATAGGCGTGTGCTTGGGCACGGCAGCCGGCAGAGTCACCTGAGGAGAGTAACTTGCGACAACAGTCTGAGAACCCGTAGAGCACTGCCAGGTGCAGGGGAAACATGCCGTGGATCCCCTGCCTGGAGACAGGAAAGAGGTACCATCAAGGTGAGAAGATACCAACCACAAGCCAAGGACCTCACACACGTACGACAGCTCGGTCCAAAACACAGAGGGGGGGGGGGCCTACGATCCATGTCATTAGCACACCCCCCCCCCCACCGGCCCCTGAGGGGTTGCCCCTACCTGGCCGTGTCAGCGCCATTGGTCATCAGGGTGCTGATGAGCAGCTCATGGCCATACTTAGCAGCAACGTGAAGAGGAGTATTGCCATATTTATCCACACAGTCGATCTCCCCACCTGTGACCAAGAGGAATCAGGGTTGAGACTGTGTCGAAATATCTGGGTTTACAGTACCATCTGTCAGGAAGACATTCTAATGTTCTTCACAGACGCATCTCCCTTCAGAGAGTTTGTCTCATTCCGGAAGAGCTGAGAGGGCAGCCATGGGGACTGGTGTGTACGTCACAGTTTTAGGGTGTGTTCATCACTTCACTACTCATCATACCATTTTGGATGAGGATCTGGGAGCGAGTGAAGCGTCCGTGAATGGCAGCCATGTGCAGGGGGCTCTTCCCGTCTTTGCTCTGGGGAACAAAAAAATAAGGATGAAATGTGCTAAATGTGCAAGGGGGACCTGGCACGGCCTTCTGCACGAGCACGTATGCAGCGCACCTGCATGTTGACGTCGGCCCCGTTGTTGACCAGCAGCTCCAGGCAGAGCGCCCCGTTGGTGGACACGGCCGCCAGGTGCAGCGGGCTGTACCCGCGCAGGTTGGGCTGGTTGACGTTGGCGCCGCGGTTCACCAGCTCGTTGGCCACCGCCTCCTGGCCGGTGTAACAGGCCACGTGCAGCGCCGTGTTCCCAAAGGCGTTGGGCTCATCAATCTGTGGGGGAAGCGGGTAAACAGGCAATGGATTATGGGGGAAATAAGCAAGGGGGGAAGACACCATGGGTAGAAAAAGACAGAGAGACCTATAAAAGCAGAGTGAGTACAATACTTCCATATGTAGGCATACCAAATACACACAAGACAAACACTCACTGATCACTTTATTAGGGACACCAGAGCAATACAGGTCAGGGCCTTCCTTTGCTCCAACCTCAATTCTTCATGACACTAATCACAAGATGTTGGAAACATGCCTTTGAGGTTCTGGTTCGTGCTGACACGATTACATCACAATTTCTGCAGATTTGACAGCTACATATCCATGCTCCCCCCGCAAATTCTACCTCACCCCAAAGGTGTCCTATTAGATGGAGATCAGGTGACTGGGAAAGCCACTGAAGAATAATGAACTCATTGTTATGTTCATGAAACCTTGCTGGAGGCAGCCATCAGAATATGCAAGTTGAGGCCATGAAAGGACAATGCTCAAATGGGCTGTGGCATTTGGGAGACGCTCGACTGGTATGAACAGGTCCAATGTGTGCCAAGAAAACGTTCCTCACACCATTTCACCACCACCACCAGCCTGGACTGCTGACAGAAGCCAGGTTGGGTCCATGGCTTCATGCTGTTGATGCCAAATTCTAACCCTACCATCTGTGTGCCTCAGCAGAAATCAGGATTCATTAAACCAGGCTTCGCTTTCCTGGTTGTCAGCTGCCCAGTTCTGGTGAGCCTGTGCCCAGTGCAGTCTCAGCTTTCCGGTTTTGGTCGAGAGGAAAAAAGCCCAACGAGGTCTTCTGCTGTTGTATCCCATCCGCCACAAGGTTTGACGTGTTGCGTATCCCGAGATGCTTTCCTGTTCACTCTGGTTGTATGGACTGGTTACCCGAGTTACCATAGCCTTTCGGTCAGCTTGAACCAGTCTGCCCATTGAAGCTCCTGATCTGTATCTGCATGATTCTATGCTTTGAGCTTAATAACTACATGAATAAGCCGGTGTTCCGGTGCTGCTAATACCGTGCTCAGTGAGTGCATGTTAGCTCCCACACAGACCCACCTCAGCCCCCAGGCGGAGGAGGTACTTGACCACGTCTATCTGGCCACTGGCAGCGGCGGCATGGAGAGGCGTGTAGCCCCGCTTGTCCTTGCAGGCTGTGTCCGCACTCCGTGACACCAGGAGCTTCACCACCTCCAAATGCCCTGCAGGAGGCGGGCAAGAGACAAACAGCAGGGTTTCTGCTTATTTCAGAGTCCGAGGCATATGCTTTCATGGCGTAAATGACATCCAAGTTTTCCCCACAACCTTTTACCCAACACGGGTCGGCGCCGAGCCCTAGCCCAGGAAGTCCAGGGCACACACTCAGAATGACACACTGAACTGCATCCTTTTGGACATGGGACAGGAAACCCTCACAAACACGTGGAATCTGTGCCTCTCTCTGGAAGGTCATGGATTTAAGTCACACAGCTGACAGAGTGGCATCACGTCACTGTCGGGCGCTTAACCCAAGGACACGAGGTAGACCCAGCTAAATAAATGTGGATTTAAATATAAAATGTCGATGCTACACACACAGGCTGAGCAGGGGATAGCCAGACCCACCACAGCAGCCTCAATGACAAACGGCTCTTTACCCAGGTAGGCTGCCCAGTGGATGGGCTGCCTGTCTTTCTTATCGCTGGCACTCAGGTTGGCCCCTTTGTTCAGCAGCAACTTCACCATCTGGGAACAAAACGCACGGGAGTGAGACCACAGACGCAAAAGTTAAACAGAAAAACAGACGAGGCCCACTACAGGAGTATTTAGCAGGGGCAGCTGAGCTCCGAGCTACAATGACAACTTGAGGATGACGGCAGAACGCTGAACACGCGTGTCTGTGAGCCACGAAGACGCGTGGCGGGACAGCGCCTGACCTCCAGGTAGCCGCTGTGGGCGGCGTGGTGCAGCGCCGTCCGGCCCAAGCGGTCCGGCACGTTCAGGCTGCTCAGCTGCGGCAGCAGGGTCTCTGCGCACCTGAAGGCCCGGTTGGCGGCCGCTACGTGCAGCGCCGTCTGCCAGTACTTGTCCCGAGCGTTCACCTCCGCACCCTGACGCAACAGCAGCCCCACGGCCCTCTGGGAAACGGAACCGCGCCATATCAGCGTCGGTATCTCCACGTCGAAAAAACGTTTTTGCAGCCGGGTGTAAAAGCTCCACATCTTTCCAATAAAGAATTTCTCGGGTATCTTGCGAAACATGAGACTTTCGACCCGCACACATTGAATAACCGGCAGCAGTCTTACAAAGGAAAATATGAATATCACCTTATAGATAACTGCTGCGAATATGATCAACATTAATGACATCATTATTGATGCTGATGGTGTTATTAGTCACTGGTGACCATTATAACTTACCTCATTGCGGGAGGCAGCTGCACGGTGCAGAGGCGTCAGCCACACATGGTCCTTTGCATTAACACTAGCACCTGGCAGGGTTCAGACGGAGACACGGTGAGACGGGGGGGCCTCGGCGCCCGGGGACGGACGGGGGGGACCCAGCATACCTGAATTGATGAGGAGGTCCATTATGTGAACGTCGCCCAGGCATGCAGCGGCGTGCAGCGGGGTGCGGCGTTCGTGGTCCTGAAAGGGAGATGCGGGGAGGTCACAGGTCAACTGCCTTTTTCCCCTTTAAAGACTGTCTGTCAGCTTTGACATCAAAACCAAACACCCCACTAGGAAAACACTGATCTCCTGTCACTAAAGTAAGTGGCTACACAGAAACAAGTATTCCCCACCATTCCAACCCATCAAGCCCACCCCTTCATACAATCCCTACTTCTCCCATACCCCCAACTTGTATCGATAGCCCTCCCCTACACTAGGTTGGGGTACTATCAAATTTTTCATACTGTCACACCGTCTATAGACAGTCCTCTACTTACGAACTCTCAGACATACAAACTAAGAGGACCAAGTCCAAATTGTGGTCTTTAGGCTTCCGTTTCCTGTCGGCAACATAAATTTTTTTTTTCCCCGCCCAGTACGACTTCTGCCCACTACTCCCGCCACGTAGCAGCGTAGCGTGCGTACTCCCCGCATCCTAAAATGATGTTGAATAATGACTTACGAACATTTCAAGTTGCGAATGGCCGTTCGGAACGTATCTTGTTCGTAAGTAGCAGAGCACCTGTACATTAATCTGCGGTACACTGTTTGAATGGTGTTTATCAAAATTTAACTGGCACTCAAGTAACTGGAAAAAACCTCACACTGGTCCATTTGGCTGCCACGTGGCCGCACTCAGGTTCTCATCCCTGAGGTGGCTTGTCATGTGGTGCAGTGGGGTAAATTTCTTCAAAATACAGCAGCATCCAGAAAAAGTTATCCTAACACAAACCAAAAATACCCAACACACTTCCCACCTATAAAAAAAAAAAATCCTTAATAAAAGCCCAACTTTGATTAATGCAATCAGTTTCACTTGATCCGCACTTGTTCTTTCTAGCCAAAATAGTCAACAAGAAACCGTCTTCAGCGACAGATCAGTCAAAACACTATCTTCACGCTTCAAAAACAGCACATATCAATGATTAAGAACATGGTCTCACTACTGAAAGCCTGTAACTTCAGGCCCAAGGCGGGTCGAATTTTAATTCAATTAAATAAAAAATTTTAAAAAAACGTTTACGTCAATTTCAGATTTGGATTGTGAATTACCATCGTTGCAATATTCTACATATAAAAAGGCTTAGTTTTGTCATGTGATTGAATTAAGTTTTACTTGGTCTTGACAAGGACTCGAACACTCGCGACTCAAAAAATCTTCTCAAGTCCACCCGAGTCCATAGCATGAGTCCATATGTCTGCAGCCTATATGCAGCTTAGTGCTCCATAAATAGCGTTTGCACTTTATCTTCAGCTACATTGCATGAACGTTTAATAGGAAGTTAGTTAAACGAAAAGGCCAATTTTAAATGTCTTCTCCATAAGACAGTCATGTTACACTAAAATAATTACTACAGGATGCAGTGGAGATGTGCTTGTTACTTTTGGATTCGATAAATCATTTATTTCTTACCTGAAAAAAATTCTAAACTTTGCTTATAAGTATTTATAAAATATTTAATAGAGTAAAATTTTGAGGTACTACTTTAGTTTTCAATTCAAAGTTTTGAAATTCAAATTCATAGTCTAGAACTGAATGTGTGTTTTCCCCGTCTGTCACTCAGCTAGCCAGCCCCAGAAATGAACTCAGTCTCGTCTTGGACTCACCCACCTCCTGGCACTTGGTCTTGACTCGATTTGTTACTGACACAGTCTTGGCTCAGACTCTACCAAGGTGGATTTGAACATAACACTGAATTATACATAACTTTCAGAGCTCAGAAATGTTCAATAATAATATACTCCGTACTGAACCAAAAGACCTGCACCTAAAAAGGGAAACCTAAAATAACATACTACTACAATAAAATTCCCTTAAAGTGGACTTGCTTACAACAGAATATCATCTATAATGGAGGAGGTCCGCTGGTCCCGGCATACAGCAACTCTGGATATAACGGACTTTGGATATAACCGACTGTTTTGCCAGGCCCCTTGATGTCCATTATAAGTGGATTTTACTCTACTTAGATACTTGTCATTCTGATAAGGCTTAGTCAGAATGTCAGATATCCATCTTACGTAAAACGGTGGTGCTCGGGGTAAGGGGGGAGGAACCTGGAAGAAAAGCAAGCAGACCTAAAGAAAAGTACAAAAAAAAAAACTGTTCTTTAAAAAGGTTGTTCATAGAGTGCAGTAAAATGCCAGGGGAAACGTTTGCAACGTCACAATTGACGAACAACAGCCACCGCTAAATATGACATTTACTCAGCACGCTCTGACTCTCAAAAGTGGTGGATTTTTTTTCCGCCAACATGCCCCAAACGTAATGGTACTTAAGGACACACCAGAACAGACAGGCAGACAATTTTACTGAGCAATTCTGAGCCTAATACATCAGTTATCATATAGCTATCAGCCAATAGTCATTGAAAAAAAATCAAGACATCCGGGTCGTTCTCATGTGTCAACCTTGGTCGACATTGCCAGTTCATGTTCAGGTTTTAGTTAATATTCAACATTATCTATTTTGCTCTGGTTCTGCTAACTACTAATATAATGGAACTGATTGCACTGGGCAATCAGCCATTTTCCACAGTGGAGGACTAAGGATTTTGGTGGCTCATTCACCATTTAGAACCACACCAGTCTCCCAAGTCAGCAGTACTCTGTTGTTGTCTTACTGCATGCATTATTTGAATGGGCCGACACACACATTCACGAGACCTTAAGCAGCAACGTCACCGGTTAACATTAGACTAAAACATATCGGTATCAGACAAAATTTCCATATCTTTGCACCACAAACAGAAGGCAAAAAAGTATCACATCTCAACAAAAAAGGCAGCTAATATCAAGACCAAATCCCCAGTGCTGTCCTGCAACGTCAGCCGCGACTGCGGCTAATATTATGAAGGTTCTCAGGCTGAGACGTCAGACCACATCCTTTTCTTCCTCTCTCCGCAGTACCCAGATAATCCTTTGCAGCCTTTTTTCCAACCATCCAGTTTCTCACAAACCTGACCAAATGTCTTCTGTGGAAGGAAGAGTCTGGTTCCCTCATTTCCCCCATTCCCTCCTTAAAAGGATCAGCTGATCAAGGCTATCAGACTTTACCTAATATTCCCTAACAAATGCCTTCCTGGAGCATGCCATCAAATGGTTACAGGGTTTTAGCCAGAGGTGGCCCTGGCTCTTCTGGCTCTCTATGTGAGATTATGCTGAACACCCCCGCCCCCCCCCCACCTGAACATTTTTGTCAGTTTATTCATGTTAAAAACATTTCAGTGGCACAGGGCATCTAACCGTTAACCAGCTAGCCAGTTACCATTTCCAAAGATAAGCAGTGAAAATTTAAAACTAGGGTAAAGGACTAATGTCAGGGAATGCAACCACAGGCTTTTCTCCTGTTTCCCACTTGCTCTTTTGCACCCCCTATCAAACGGCACCCTAGTCGCTCGCCTATGTGGCAATTAGGGCAGGTCAGCCCTGCTTTTAGCAATGCATAAGCAAACCGACGCACACTGTATTAGGACTTTATCTAACGTAACAGCTTGAGATTTTCACTTAAGCATGAAGTATTCATTGTCATGAAAGCTGCTCTTTTGGGTAATTGTACCAGCTGGGGGCTGGCAGGTCAGACAGGGGTCAGAGGGGAAGGACTAACAGAGGACAATGACACTGACTCACGACCCTTTGCTACTGATAACCAAGGTTTAGCTCAGACAACTGGAAACCCCTGCCTTTTAAAATTCTCACTGGGTTCAACATAGAAAGCGGAATGACACTACCAGCCATTTAGGCCAGTTCCAAAGTCTGCTCAGACACATGCATACACACACACCCCAGCAGTCCCAGGTATGCGAGGTGGTACCATGATCAGCTGTTCCAGTAAGGGAGAAAGACTAATGCAAAGTTACTGTCAGACTTACTAAGAACAGGTAAGGCAGGAAATCATGGCAGGCCTAAAAAAAAACTGTATGTGACGTGAAGGCTTTGGCTACTGTGCAAAAACATGAATAAATGGGATCACGAAAGAAAGATTCTTGAATACCAAGGGAAAATATCACTAACAGAAGAACTGTCCTTTGGTAACACCCCACATGTCTGACCACAGTACTAGCGTAGCAACTTCATGCTGTCGCCCTCAACATTACATACGGCTTTCCCCATGTATTACACAGGGGTGAGAGCTGGAATCATACGTTTTAAAAAATAAGAATGAAAAACTCATTCAGGGCTTTGCTGGGATTTTTTCCCGTAAGATATTCAACGATTCAAGCTTTTTGCCCAATTTCTGGTAATTCACCAGCATCCAAACAGTTCCTGCTTTTCCAGCCTGTCAACATGCATGGGTGCTGAGGGAAATGCAGCTCTGTTACTCACCAGTGCATTGACTTCTTCCTTTTTGTGCAACAACAATTGAACTTCTTCTGCATTTCGGTTAAATATGGCCTGGACCAGTGGAGGCTGAGGAGAAGATGAGATGTTTAAAGAGCATGCAGAGACAGATGTATTAGCTGGTAGTTCATCCAAATTTGGTCTTCATAAAAACACACCTATAAAATATACACATCTAGCACTTAACACGCCAAATGAACTAAGGAAACAACCATTAGGCAGGCACACGCGCAGACACACTTTTCAGTCAGACTGTGCATTAATCCCCCTTATGAAACTTACGACATCTCTGGCATACAGTATATATTGGATAGCATTAGCATTCTGTTATTAATGCAATCATGCTAAGATGGTCAGCTCAGCATATTTAGTCGCCAATCTGAAATATCACCCTTTTGGAAAAAGCTGTAGGACTTAGCAACTTAGCATGTAGTCTTATTAAGTCAGTCAGAGATCAAAGCCTGACATAAGCAGAACAGGAAGCCAAATGCTCTGATGCAATGAAAACTACAGTAAAGACACGTTCTCAAATCTGGCACCAAACTGGAATGAGAAACACTAGGCAGACTGTCCTCAGAGCATTCTGATGAATGAAATAAAACAATATGAGGGAGGGGCTGCCCGCTTGCATTTTTTTGCGCCATGGGGGCCATGGCAAACAGCTAACCCCTTTGTTTTAATACAACCACAGATGACTAATTACTGCAGCTGAACAAATACAAACTAACGCTTTCTTCTCCATTTAACATTCACAAACGGCACTGAAAAGCTCTTCTGTCTCTAGGCAGCACGTGGTGACATTCATTCATAGTCTCCAAAACCTAAATAAATACATACATTATATGCACACAACATAACAGGTGCGCATGCACGTGGGAATTAGGAGAAACCCAAGTTACTGGTAAGCATATTCCTTCCCTAAACAACAAGTTTAACCGACACTTCAGGCTGGATGTTTATTTGTGCAGATGTGTGGAACAAATTAAATATTATTGTATTGTTATTTATCTATACTGGCACACAGTGTACATATCGGATATATATATACATATATATATATATATATATGAGAACAATTTATAACTTCAAAAACCGCAGAAGGGCTATTTTATTTGCCTGACACCACCCGAGTGATGCGCACATACACCGAGTGACTGGGATTAAGCATCTTGCAGAAGGGGACCGGGATGCTGCACTCTGAAAGGCACCGAACCTCAAGTATTCGGATGGGTATAAAAGTGTACGGCGTTTCGAACGAAATTGCTGCAGCAATAAATCACTTCTAATCTTAACACATTCGACCGCCTGCGGTATAAAACTGAAAAAAAATTATATTATCACATGCATACATGGACGCATTAGAATAATGTTTTAACTACGTACTATACGGTCACTGGACTTCGATTATGCACCATGACAGACCGCAGCCGCGAACACCCGGATGACTAAGTTAACATAAAAAGCATCCATAGTACACCCATATTGGGCACGGGTATTCTGTCATTTAACAGCTAGTTAACTACCCAACTAGCTAGGTTACTAGTGAGCGTATGTTGCGCCTTGTAATGAAACTGCGCAGCTCCCCGCCCAGCCGTAGGATGATTTTAACGCTGTTACAATTTCTTAGAAACGAAGCTGCAGTATTAACTTCACGCGTTTGTAAAAGCATGTGCAAAATACCAACTCGGCGGGAGGAAACTGAACACCATTTTAACGCTAGTACAGGGTTGGATGTGCAGCAGCCTTGTCAGCATTGGGGCTAATATGCTAATTACCACTCCACAAAGCATAAAATATAAATGCTTGACAATGCAAACAGGAAGCCTGTCAGAAATTGCTTTTAAAAAGCAAAGACGTTTAGGTTAAACAACCTGCAAGGCAGTTAACCCTCCACAGAGGTACGTCGTATTTGCCTTCCTCGTAGCCCCAACACGGAAAACTGTGACATTTGCAAGAAAATATTTCAATGAATATACGGCCGAAATCCAAAATAAAAATTAAGGCCTATTTTTAAATGATACGTGGTATATATTGTACACAAGCCATTCAATTAAAGAGAGGCCGTAGACCGCCAGCCTCTCCCAGCGAACCCGGCCCAAGCCTCCATTTCCTCCATTAAAAAAGAATAAAAAGAGAAAGACGGAGCCCGTCTTTCGTTTTCGCGGCTCAAATAAAATCCCCAGCATCGTTTCGTTACCTGGTCTGTTATGTTGAGTATCCCCATCTCCCAAAGTCAGTCAGGGCGAAAGTCCTTCATTAGGATAGGACAGAGGTAACCGGCGGTAGATGTGTTTTATTGTGATTATTATTAAAGGACTGACTCGCTTAGCGTCTGACTGTGCTCGTCGTTGTTTATTGCTGTGGCAGACTATCGGAGAAAAGGCGGTGGCCCCCTACAGGAGCGGCGGGGTTACGCAGATGCGCGCCGCCACCACCACTGCCATCTAGCGGCAGCGTGTAAAGCACCATCGATGCGTTGGTCATCTGTCGATAGCGTTGTTGCTTTTCTTCTTTGTTTGTATTACGGAAAGGCCTGCGGAAAGATTTAATTTGTGCCTGAATCTGTGTAAATACCACGGACAAACGGTTTTAAATGTATTTTGACGGTATGATATCCATAAAAAGGTATTTTCTAATCACACGTTTCTCCATTTTCTGAATAATTTAAAGATAAAACGTACGACACATATTAATCCCGATGGTTTAAAAATTGTTTTAAATCGTGCAAAATTGTTTAATGAACCAATGCTCCAGAGCCTCCACTTAGTACTGGGAATGGATGAAAACAGTCTCTTCATGATTTCGTGATTCTGCGATTCCAGATATTGACCCAAATCAAGAAAACTCCGCAATATTTGCAAGAGCCTCCATTTTTTCATATGTTCTCCTTAATAAATTGCCAAATCGATAGCTTGCATTTATACCATGATGCGTCCTTAGCCCATTTCAGGTGCGCATTTATATGTGTTAATTCTTGCTGGGCTGCGCGAAGATGATGGCAGAGAATAAATCATTGACCAAAAAGTTGAGACATTCTAAGTTGTTGAGGCATTACACAGAGCAGAGATCAGCACGGCGCTGTCATAAAACAAATAACTGGCACTTTGTCAAGGTGTTTCACTGCGCCAGATAATGGAATTAACTCAAAGCCGAGGACTTTAACCACAGACACATATTCATAGCTCGAGGAAAAATACCAGGCGAGAGCAAGCAGAAGTGCCGCGGTGCGTTATCTGTATTGTAAACAAACTAACAATTTATATACAGTAGGCTATGGTTCTTGAATTCCGAAGAAATGAGGAATGAAATGTAAATAATTGTTATGGAACCGAAAATAATATTTTTGTCTTGTGCGAAGGCGAAATTAAATTATTATACTAGATATTCTCCTGAAGTTATGCACACAATATATTATGGTCAGCGCACAATAAATTATATTGTGCACGCTAGATAACCAATTGAACACACTTATGTGAACACAGAGCGGCGAACACAGCACATAAAATTCCACTTCAATCTTGGAATGTCTTACAAAGACATTTTTGTTACACCGCGATAAACTAAGCCTTGTATTCGATGCTCAGCTTTTAGGCTGTAATATCAATCTTAACCAGTGGTGTTAGCAGAACATTTTGATGTTCCGCCCCAGCGGAAAAACAAGCCAGGCGGTTTTTGATGTCCAGTGCATAGATGCACACAGATCATTTTTTGCTATTCAAGCCCTTTCACTGCTTGTGTTTGACTTTGTGATTAGCTGTGAAAATTGACTGAAAAATTCAGCTGTAACGAGATATTGGTTCAGCATTTTCAGTTTATGGCAACTCGTACACACCCCTTACGTTCCCGGATTTATTTTCAGACGAATTGTAAATGTCTGGACACCCCTTGGACTTTGAAATCATGTATTTCCTTGTATAGTAATTAGAAATTACTTTACCCGCTACATTCAATGTGCCTTTTAATAAATAATTTGACAAATACCTTCAAAACGCGAAAACGGAAAATATTGTGCTTTAAGCAGTTCATTATGGGACAGTGTACAACATTAAGTGCATGCTCATTTATTGTACAAAGGAAATAATAAAGGCAATGAAACGCAAGGCAAGTCCATTTATATAACACAATTCAGATGCATGATAATTCAAAGTGGATAACAAGATCAGAAGGATAAATTTAAGTAAAGGACATTAAAATTACATTTAAAGACAAAAAGCCTAAAAGCCAAACAAACAAATAAATAGTTAACTGAAAAAAGTTGCTGTGTGGTGACAGTACTGATTTAATTAACTGAAAAGCTGCAGCCAGGGGTGTCGTTTGAGATTTTGGGCCCCATGAAAGCATATCATAATTGGTCCCCAACCTAGACCGACTATATTATGTTCCAAATTTTTCTAATTCCAAATTCAAATGGAATTGACCTACCTGCCCCCCCTCCCCCTTCACAGCGCCCCTGGCTGCAGCAAGCAGTAATATTTTAAGAACTGATTATAATGAGCTGACAGTGTTAGCAGACCTCAGGTCTTCAGGAAGCTTCTTTTACAGATAGGGAGCACAGAAATTCAACACTGCTTCACTTTACATGGCTTTAATTCTGGGAACACTGAGGTAACCTTTCTCAGATGACCTCAGGGGTCTGGATGCTTCATAATTCAAGTAAATCAGAAATGTATTTAGGCCGGGAAGCCACTGCTGTGATTTAAGGACCACTGGCATACACTCTGTTTTCTTAGTGTTAGTGAGGACTGGCAGCAGCATTCTGGATGAGCTGCAGCTGTCTGATTGATTTGTTTTTTTTCTTGCCAAGACCTGTGAACACACTAATACAACTGTCTAGCCTGCCTAAAATAAATGCATAAAAGCTTTTCTCTATCTACAGTATAGACAGAAATACTTTAATTCTTGTTATGTTTTAAGGTGGCAATAGGCTGATTTTATAATTGAAATTAATGTCTGAGTCCAGAACTAGGTTATTATGAATCTGAGTGAACAAAAGTCACAAAAAATGATGTTCCTCAAAGGTCCATTCTTGGGCCTCTTCTTATTCAACATGTGCTTGCTCCCCTTTGCTCAAAATATGGAAGACTGTAACATCTCTTGCCATAATCATGCAGATGACACACAACTCTATATTACAGTATCACCACATGAGTGTAGTCTTGAAGATTCATTGAATACATGCACTGAACATATCAAAGAATGAAAGTGCCAGAATTTTCCATAATTGAACACTTAAGCACTTGAACACTTAAATCATTGTTTTTACACCCCAAAAAATAAAAATCTAATGTCACTAAAACTTTCAAATCCAGCCAAAAAACTTAGGACATTATTGACAAAATTATTGACAAAAACTAGTTCAGATCTTCTAAATATAATTCAAATCAATTTAACGTAGTGCTAGAACATAACCACTCTTCTAGTCTGTCTAACAGTATCTTATGGTCAACTATGTGAAATGTAACAATGAGATCCAGTAATACTAAAACTGAGATTTTTGATTCATCACTGCTTAGATGAGTGTCATTTAAGTCCTTAACAAGTACAATCTCAGTGCTGTGATGTAGTCAAACTCCAGACTGAAAAGCACTAAAGTAATTGTTTTGGACCATGAAAGAACTAAGTTGCAGAAAAACAACCTTTCCATAATCTTTCCTAAAAAGGGTGAGTTTGATATAAGCCTATAGTTACTTATTACTGAGACATCTTTAAAAAGAGGTTTGAAAACTGTGGTCTTTAGAGCAATTGGAAAATGGCCTGATTGAAGAAGACTATTGATGTATTTGTAGCACATTGGATATTATACAGTTAAAAACAACTTTAAAGACCTTTGACAGAGGGTCAAGGCAGCAGGTAGAAGACCGAAGGTGTTGAACAAAGTAGATCTTCAGTAGCAGGGTTGGGTACTTTGTGGGACCCATAGATTGTGTGTTTTAAAATGAAATACACAAATCTCTTTCTTCACAGGTAGTAGGTTTAAAAAATCCAGAACTTTTTTATGCAATTGATGCAAAAAGAAACACATAGGAGTCATCATTTTGGGAAAAGCTGCTGTAAAACCAAACGTTTTTGGCCTCAACAATCACAAAAAAACTCAGCGATGTCTTGTAGGGATTGAAAACAAAACTAAATTCATTACAAGACATATTGTATTGTTGCATTTTTGTGTTTTGTCATTTTAAAATGGGCATTTATGACGTTCTGGCTGTTTAAATTTTGAGCCTCACACATTGTGATTGAAAATAAAGTAAATGATTCAGACTGAGATATACTTTTGTCTTTCAGAGTAACACTTAAAAGTTTTTGCTTCTGGAAAGCAATATGTTTTACTGAAGACTTAATCCAGAATCTATTCCTGGCTATCTGCCATTTTTCCCATATATTATTGACTTGACACTTAAACAGGAATCTGTGATCAAACTATAGTGTACAGTCTTTGGAACTCATTCAAGACACTTTATCCAAAAGCTTTTTTGGCTCCCTTTCCTTTTAAGGATTGGCAGTAAAGGACATGAATATGTTTCATTGCAATGAACCATTCTGGACCTGGATAGAATTAGTGGAAAGGAAACATTATGATGAAGTGGTTGCTGGAATATGTTGTCTGAAAAGAAAGTGTGACCTTTCCCTGAAACGCAGAAGGTCATTATGATGACGTTCATTATATGTGATATTAAAAGCCTAAGGCTTTAAAATTACAATTCCTCCTTAAAAAGGCAATGAGTCAGTGTCATGGGAGAAAAAGATGAGTAGCAAAAGTCCTGCATTGATTTTTTTTTTCTTAAAAAGTGGTTGTGTTGATTTTGCAATTTGACATGAACGTCACAGTTAGTTCAGCTGCATAAGATTTGTCGGTCAGAAGTGGAGTCTTACATAGGACCAGACATTTTCACCCCATCGGCTGTTCCAGTTTATTGGCACCATAATTATCTATCTCATAATAACAACATTTTATTCTTCTGTAATATACTTTACCATAAAATTTACATAGATCGTTCAAATTTACTGAACAAAACTTCCGAAGTAATTAAGCAATGCCAATTAAGAACAATTGCACATGCTGTTTAAAAAGTGCTCTTGTACAGGTAGCCTTCAATATTAGAAAAATAACTAGAAAAATAAAATGTGTATGTGTAAAATGAGTATGGCATTCCTAGCTAAAGCTTAAGAATGATTACACTCCCACAATAATAAGCCTTGTAATAATATACAAAAATCACACAGATCATAATGACCTTGCAACAAATGAGCTGGTCTGCTTCTTCAAGCCTAGATAAATATGGCATAACTATCAACTCGAATATTATTTAATAAAATGATCAAAATATGTGTGATTTTATTTTATTTTTATGTGGGAGATTTATTCTCTAAATTTTCAGGGACTTTACTATACATATCGTAGTAAAACGTTTTAAAAATAAACCGAATATGCCCCCTCTGATGTGGATTTTGCATGCCCTCTTCAGGTCAAGATGGGTTTTTCTACTGTATTTCCTCGCAGCCCAAAGGCACGTATTGTGATGGAACTCAAGCGGCTTCAAAACAAATAAATCATTAAATTGACACGCATTCATCTACAGCATCACTTTAAACATGTATCACGTCTTATATTACCTTATATTACTGGGATAATAATGTGAAACACCCCGTTTAAAGCGCTACGTGAACACAGTTTCGTCAGAAGGGAAGACTATACGGCTTTTGATTGGTTTAGGAGCCTTAAAAGTAGAATAACTGACCAATAAGTATGCAGAGCGAACCAACTGGAGCATTTACGGGGGTAGTGGGAATCCCGCAGGGCGACTGGAGCATCCCATCCTGGAACAGTCCTGGCGTCGCATGATGTGATGTAATAGATGAACCATTGCTTGCATATAGAATGAGCTTAAATTAAATATTTGGAAATGTCTTGCTATTGTACACATTTTAAATCAACCAAATTACTGGCCTCCGACACAGCTGGTGGCTGGATTCGGATCGCAGTCCAAACTTAAGGAATAGCGTGTCCTCGAACCGGTATTGGAAAATATTCTGCAGTTCGGGCAGGAGTGGCTTGATTCAGGAATAAAAAGCGGAATTTTAAAACTAATTATTGGCGATAAGATATTTGACTACAGGACCGGACGAATTGTTTTTTGGTGGTTAAGATTGTTAAGTAGAATATAATTTCAGTGGTGTCGGCTGTTTTACCCGACACCATTTTTCTAGGTCCAAAGGGAATAGCGAGACGCATGACAATTTTAATTCGGTCCTCGGCGCAGTAAATTGTGGTACAGCAGACGATGGCGGTCTCTGCGGGGCCCCGGCCGCTGCCCATGGGCGTGCGCACCTTAAGCGCCTTTTTAGAGATGGCCACCTTGGGCACCGAGCAGGCCTGCCGCGATACTCGGTGCGCTGTCCGGCCGAGACCGTGCATCAGGTAAGTGACACCGGTCGGAATGAAGCCTCCCAAGGCCACGATGCGATGCATAGATATTCACCATTTGATCTGACTGCCTATCTGTATGTATCTGTATGTGTGATTAAAACTATAGCCTTCCATTGGCAACATTTTATGTGCAGCTGAGTATTAGTAATACATGTATAAAACATTAGCTATAAGGGGGACTCAGACCCTGGTCCTCGGGGTCCTATAGGTAGGAAGTACAGTTTATTAGGTTTATATACTTCTCTAAGTAATGTGTTTATTAAAATAATTAACAGCAGAAATATAGCATAACATATCGGAATCTTCTTTCTATTACCATGTTCTGTTGCCAATTAATATTATGTGGGCAAGTCGCCTTCTTTCCATGACCAAATGAAATTTGTCCATTTTCTCCTTATAAGGCTCAGTGGTAGATACTGCACTTGCATTTGTTATTACAGTGTATATGTTTGAATGACCATAACCCCTAAATTCCAAATGAATCCAAATGAATTTTAATGTGGCTGCTTGTCAGATACAGAAGGACATTGGGGGATCTGTTTCCGTAAAACCCGGAGTATTCGCGCACTAGCAGACTACGTGGGGTCTCACACCCGGCAAAGTGAAAATCGTGCAAGCGAGTCATCAGATTGGCCTCTTTTCCACTTACAACATTACAAAAGTCACAACGAGGAACATTTGTCGTTTTAACGAAATCATGTAGACTCGTTTTAATGAGTTAATTTTAACTTCAGGGTTTTAAGGAGAACATGAGCGCATATTGACCAGGAACTGGACAAAATTTATTTGCACTAACTGCCGTGCCTACCTCTGTTAGCTGTATTGAATGTGTTTGGGCAGAGGTGTACATTTTAATGCTGGATTACATTTGATAAAAACTATCCTCCTCTTTTAAGAAAAGCAGGGAGTTCACTGAGTGATTAATGGAAAAAATTCCACAATTTTTTTAAAATCTGAAATTGCTTTATTATGTAGAGTTTGATTGGTAATTGACCGCTGAAAGCAAGGGAACCTTGTTTGTGACAATACGTATCCAGTGGTGTATAGGGTTTGTGCATGTTTCACTATTATTTTTTGCTTAATTTAAAATGTAGCTGCAGCCACTGAATTCTGAAATATCTGGTCCCTCTTTTCTGTTTAAGCCCGCATTTGGTAATTTGAGTAGATGTCTATCTGACAGTTACTCTCATTGTCACTCATGTGCTCCTTATCAAAACAGGGGAAGTGTAGGGGTAATGGTTTTTGCACGCATTGAGAATTTCTACATTTGCACGTTACTCATTTAACATGTACTGCCTGCCTGTTGAGTTGATGCAATTTTATGTGCATGGGGTGTACATGTAGGGCAGGAGTGGGTGAGTAAAGCATACATTTCCCAGTATGTCCCAGTATATTTTTTTCTTCCTGGTATAAAGGTGGCAGCATGCCTATATGTCAGCGAAACGACAGCCTGTTTGGTTTGGTCCTTATTAAGACTGATAAGCTTCTGATTATCCATTACCCAGTTACAAAGTAAATATTCTGATATTTCCACTCCAGGTGGTAACATTTAAAATGTGGCTGACAAATTCATCTAATTTCTTATCTGAACACATTAAAATTGTCATCTTTGATTCCATATGTTCACAATGGCAAAGAGAAGACACTGTAATAGCACTTTCATGAAAGCTTCATTCTGCTGTTGAGAACCCTTGCTGTTAGCGTTTGGGACTTCCCCACGAGAGTGCAGTGATAATGCTGCCACGTCCCAAGTGTTCAGTATATGATGGGTGAACTCCCTGTGTTGACTTCCCAAAGGCCCCATCCGCCAGACACCAGATCCGCCAACTATCCCTCTAAATACGCAGGTCTTGCGATCTGCCTCACTTGATTAAGAAAACTGGCTGTCAGCTGAAGTGTATAAAATACTACCTCTATATTTAAATAGCAACATATGTGCATGAATTGTCCTTGTTGGATAACTCTGCCAGAGGTTTAAATAATGGGTTTTGAATGAATGGCCATTGTATTATGGGATTATTTATAATCTGATATGCCATGTTTCTTAGCAGGTTACCTTTAGCTTGCATCAGATTTGATTTAATTTACTTTGTAAAGCTGTGGCACTTAAAATGTTATTGATAGCTCACAGTCGACAGCAGACGCTTGTTTTTATGCTGATTTGTCATTTTATATAGAGATTTTTTTATTACAGCTGTGACTTAAAAAAATCTTCTTGATGATTTTAAACAAACCATTTGCACTTTTTGGTCTAACTAATCGATCCATCAAACACATGATTAACCGATTAGCAATGTATGAACTGCCTCTGTGAAGTGGGAACAATGAGCTGAAATGGGTCAGCCAATGAAAAGTCCTCATTCTTCATGCATGCCAGAGCCTGTAATGACATAAGTGTCTGATGCTGGTCAATACTAATCAATGGAAGGAGTTAATTGGTGTTGAGATGTGCCTTCTGCTGTCAATTGGGGGGGGGAGTTTGTATAATCAGCTTAGCCTATAATGGAACTAGAAAATAGTGAAAGTGAGGGATTGTACTCTCTGGTCTTCAGACTTCATCATACTATTTTGCCTTCTTGGTAGGTACTTGTCGTCATGTGGCATTCTGATGACCCGGACTCCCAGAATGCTTCAGTACGTGAGCAGTGAACCTGTGACCATTACCGCCAGCCGCAGTTTTATTAGCCTCACCAACAAACGAAAGGAGTATTCTGAGCGCAGGATACTGGGGTAAGAGCGTAGCCGGGGCTCTTTGTGATGAAACCTGCAAAACTTGCCTTGAAGCACTTTGTGTAGGAATGTGTGGAATGAGACCCGAGTTGATTCCCTGGTTTCTGACTTTTTTCCCCTGGTTTCTGACTTTTTTTAGTATCTGACATGGTAGGGGTGCAAGTCAGTGACCTTAAGGCCTTTTGATTCTATTGTGATTATTTAGGGAACAATGTAATGCATGAAAAATATACTTTTACCATGATCTGATTTAATTAATCGATTATTGGGTTGATTTGATTAATTAAATTGAATTAATAATTGAAAAATGTTCACAAATATGACCAACGGGAAACACTATGGCTGAGACACAAGGTCATTTACGCCTGTGTCTGCCTTGCAGACAAATTTATAAATTTGTATTTAATAGTTTAAAAGAATATTAATAATATATAAAGTATAAATATATGTACATTTATGATACTGAAATATTAAAATAAAAAGAGCTCTTGTTTCGGTATCTGTATCGGGAGTTGTGTATTGGAATCGGATCGGAACTGAAAACATGGATAGGCCCATACATCATTTTCTAGCCTTTCCAGGTTCGATTTGCAAAATGTGTCATAATTAAAGTGACTCAAACTCAGGGTCATGGTTGATTGAAGGTTGTTTCGCTGGACATTTTCAGGTACTCCATGCAGGAGATGTATGACGTGGTGTCCAACGTTGATGACTACAAGCTATTCGTGCCCTGGTGTAAGAAATCGCAGACCGTCATGAAGAGGACGGGTCACTCCAAAGCCCAGCTTGAGGTGGGCTTCCCACCGGTGGTGGAGCGATACACATCGATGATCACCAGCGTGCGTCCTCACCTTGTTAAGGTAACAGGGGACTCAACCCCACAACTGCCTATGATATACAATTACAGTCACAACTACACACAACAGGCAGCAATGTGAATTTATATGCTCAAAAGGATATTGACCATCCAGCTGATACTGATGTTGTTTTAAGTAAGATCTGTGAGGTCATGATGATCCTGGGGCCTGAGCCAGGAAGGACAGGCCACCCTGGGTAGGATGCCGGTCCATCAAAGAGCACATAGTCACACACACATTTATACTCGTGGGAGTTTTACTTACACAAATGTGTTCTGAGGGCAGTAGGAAAAATGATTGGTTCAGAGAGAGAACCAATCAGACCGTAGAAGAGGTTGGACCCACCTCCTCTACAATCTGATTGGTTAACTCGCTGAATTCCCATGAGCTACGGCTACACACAGAGGGCTATTTAGAAACCACAGTTCGCCTAAATGCACTAACTTTGGGCGAATGTGCGATCTCCCTTCCCCAAACTGGGCCCAGGATTGTTACTGTGCTGTCCCCCGCTTGGCTCATGTGCCCTAGGCAGTGTGCACTGACGGCAAGCTCTTCAACCACCTGGAAACGATATGGCGCTTCAGCCCTGGCATCCCCGGCCATCCCAGGACCTGCACAGTCGACTTCTCAGTATGTTTCTGCATCCAGTTCCGCCGCCCCGAATAGGGCCCGTCGGGCAGGTGCATTGCCGGCTCACCTCCCCGCTTCGTCCTCCTCTCCCCTCCAGATCTCCTTCGAGTTCCGCTCCCTGCTGCACTCCCAGCTGGCCACGGTCTTCTTCGACGAGGTGGCCAAGCAGATGGTAGTGGCCTTTGAGCGCCGTGCTTGCAAGCTGTACGGCCCCGAGACGCGCATTCCGCGGGAGCACGTGTTCCATGACGTGCATCAGATGTAGCCCCGGACTCGTTTGTATCCCCACCATCCTTCTGGCACCCCTAGGATGACCTGCCTGTATTTTATCTATGGGACAATACCCCCCCCCCCCCCCTCCAGTCCCAGCTGCCATAAACCACCCAGAACTCCAGCAGCTACACTGTTACAACTTGAATGTGGACCAGTGCGGTGCTCTCCTCCATAGCGCTGGGTGTTCCTGGGTCTCACTGTAGCACTTCCTGAATAAATTACTGCCGTCTACCTCTGTGTGGGGTTCCTTCGCCGTAGGGAGAGGAACTCCATATCGTGACATAAATGATCTCTCAGGAGAGAGTGGAGATTTATCTGAATGGATTTTAATCTGGGGGATCTCCCAATGATTTTGAATATGGAGGAAAAGGGAAACAGATCTCAGATGACACAGGCTGCTGTAACCGTAGTTATTCCTGTGGCATTCAGTGGGGGTTGGAAAGGGGGGAAAAAAAAAAAACAATTCCGTTGGTGGTGCTTTTGTTCAACAGCTATGCGGCTGCTGATCTGTTTTTCCGTTCCTGTATGTGCTTTTGTTGGCACATTTTCATCTTCTTCCCTGTCAGAATCTACAGGTTTTATTTATTTTTAAATGTTTTTAATGTAACACTGTTATGCAGTGTAATGCTTAGGTATCTGTTTGAAGAATATCTTTCACCTTGCGTCCCAATTGGCACTTGTCTGTTGACAGTCTGTAATATTTGATGTCAATTCTGTTCTTATCCACAACCGCTGTCTTCAAATTCTGCTGGCCGTACTGTTAAAACAGTCTTTGTATGTCAGTCACCTTCAGGTTTAAGGTTAATAATTTAATGATCTGATATTTTATTTTATCAGTAATACACATTATCATAATGTGCTTTTTTTTATCCATACTATGAGTTTCAATTAATTAGATCTGAAAATTTCTGTTTTCATTGCTACTTGGCTGGCTAATACTATAGGTCCTTGTTAAGGTTTTTTTTTTTTTTTAAATCAAGATTTGACATTCTTATCTACCACGGGAAAATTGGACTGAAAAAACAAGTGTTATCAAGGTCATGTTCTCGCATCGCAGGCGGTCAGGCCTGAGGCTCCACCAGTCTGATTCATACGCATTCTCTACCATATAAGCAGCTTTTGGTCAATAAGGACCAGGGATGGGAACCAGCAACCACCTTGAGGTCAGAGATGTGCAGTTCTGATAGGGAAGTTCCCAATTCACCTTTGCCCACTGGCAACCTGGATGTTTCCTAAACAAAACTCCCTGGGTACCTTCATGTGCCCTTGAACAGGTCATGTCATAGAGAAGGTTCTGCTCATTTTGTTCATGTAATATGTTATCTAGATTGCTACTGAGTTTGATAGTGAGATGGAAAGGAGTCGTTAGTTCATGCCTTGTTTTTAATAGTGAGTCTTGCCTCTAGTGTTTCATTTATTGGTCCATTTCTGCGTTCATTTGAAGTCTCTTAGTAGCTGTTTTGTTGTGGTTCACTACTCAAGATAAGACTTTTGTACTGCAAGCAGGTTTGTGTTGAAAGTTACACTAATAATTTAGTTAAATCAATATAGGCTTTCAGCAGAATTACTGTCCAGTCTGTCCTTTTTGTTAAGATCTTAGTGTGAGAGGGTCTTGGCAGTGACAGGGTGTTCTGCTTGTCCATCTACCTCACCTCTTATGTTATTCCATTGTTAAGCATCTGTCCTCATCCTCCAGGTGTAGGTTAAGCGCCTGGTTGAATGGCAACTCAAAGTCCTACCGATACAGGATCCCCCAAGTCTGTGTTGGCATTTAGAGGGAAAAATTTAGAATCTTGGGCTTGTAGTGCTGGGCGGCTGCGTAACCAGTCTGCAGATAAACTGAACAAATGCAATCTTGCTTACTGTGAAGTATTTGAGGATGATATTCAGAGCTTGCCAAGGCAGCAGATTTGGTTGCTTTCACATTTAACGCGAAACCACTTGCTGTTTTGTCATACACAAGACTTTCAGATATGCCTTCTATGGCGATAAATATACTTTATCGCAGTCACACATTTATTAAATTATTCGGTGGAGTTTTAAGGTAATTTTCGTGTTGCCGAAAATTGAGGTTCGAAGTGTTTTGCTTTTGGGGTGCTAATGAAATGTAGGATTTAAAGAGCTATTTAATTTGCACTGTGGAAATTCAGGTTGTTCCCGTTTAACAGTGTTCACTTGCTGTCAGTCTCCCAAAGGTAAAAACAAATTAAAATGCCATGGTTTGTGGCTATTTATACACACACACAAAATATATAATGATTTGATTTATTTATTCTCCCCTGTTAACATGCCACTTGGTATTTGGACTTATGTATGTTATCTGGATTTGTTTAACTTATTACCACTGTTTGCCCAATAAGACTTGACCTTGCTGTGCAGATCCCAGTGAGCAAGCTGCCAGATTATGACCACGAGGTGCAATTCTGCAGTAAAAGCATGTAGAGTATCCAGGGCTGTGACATACCAGTTACAGCAGGAAGGCTCAGAGGGAACACTCTCTTTAAAAGTTTGTTAAAATAATAAATGGTTATCGAACATTGACATTTACTTTCATCATCTTGTAAATCATATTGTTTTCGGGGATAGGTGTTTTAGAAATGAATTTTATGAGAAGGCCCTGTACGAGGAAAGTCACTAATAAATTTAAAAAAAAATCTGAAAAAGTGGGACAGACTTTGGTTGTTGTGTGCACTGATCATCAGGAAACTATTTAATTTGCTTGGAAGTATTTTAATTTACTTCCCCGAGTCTCAATGATCACGATTAAAGACGGAACATTTGCCGCTTTTGTGATCTTGTATTGGCCTAGACGCAGCAAATCAGCCGCGCTTCTTGTCAATATCAGTTGGTGGTTCAGACTCCACTCCCCTGGAGAACAGGGCTGCAGCTAGGGCTGGGACTAAAGGTATAAAATGGTCTTTGCAGACCGGCGGAATGAGAAACTGGAGTAGAGTAATGGCATCTGGGGCTATTTATAACAGGGGAGCGGTCCATGAAAAGCTGCTTTGCACTGGTTATGTGTACATAGCAGCCTTTAACATACCTGACACCTCATTAGGATACCTCCAGTTAATAAATGGACACTTTATTGAGGTACATCAGGCCTATTGTTGTGAAGTTAGTGTCTCATGAGTGTCCTTCCCTTTTTCAATCTGACAGTGCTGTTGCACTGGAGGGAGCTGAACAGAACCCATGGAAAGGAGGCGACTGCGGACCTCTGGCCAGTGGCTTTCACATTGTTTTGCTCGGTCCTATGACAAGAACTGTATACAAATAACCAAGTGCGACAGAGAGCAGATGTACTTGGGAGGTGTAGAGCAAATACAGTGTTGGAGGGTCCCTGGGCCTTTGTACCTGCCTGTACTTTATGTCTGTGAAAGACAGAGCTGGAACACACACTACTGTACTGTGTCTGTGAAAGACAGAGCTGGAACACACACTACTGTACTGTGTCTGTGAAAGACAGAGCTGGAACACAAACTACAACTGGAAAATAACCAAGAGGCAAGAAAAATTCAGCATCAAATATCATTCAGTATCAAATATCTTCCCTGTCCACATCTCACTTATGGAAAAACTGCAAATCAACAATTCTGGCATTTGGCAACAGTCATGTAAGCAAGGGCATCTATAGGAATATTTTTTTTTGGGGGGGGGGCATTAACCCCAAATAAATGTGTATTTAGTGGCTTAAGTCATGAATAGCTTTTTTTTTAATACGTTTGCCAGTGCCCCATGAAGACTCCGGCCCCTATCCATTCATCCCTAAATATGCCCCTGCATACAACAGTAAGTTTCAGCTCATCGCAGACGTAAACAAGACTGTTAATAAAAACATTTATTGGTTTTCCTTTTTTTATTTTCCTTTTTTTCTCCACCTCTGCACAATACTGCCCCCACACCTTCCCTCCCCCCCCCATCCTCTCCGTCCTGCAATGCCGCCTTCAGTGTCTGCTCCGGCTCTGTCCGCTTCGTGTCTCTCTCTTCAGTACAGAATAACCTGAGGTTTGCACTAATGGGACCATGACATGAGAGGTGCCACTTTAACGTAAAAAGACAAAAACCACAAGATCGGGATAATGACTGAACGTAGGAACAAGGCTGCAGCACACGCTGAGGAAATGGTCCCATCAGTGCTTCACAGAATGGAGTGTCTGAAGACTGGCTTGACCATCAACCAGTCAGAGTTAACATGAAAATTGAGTGGAGGATGACATCAACCCAGAGAAGTACTGGCTTCTTCACGAGGCCCCTCTGACTGAAGACCACCGCTTCTCAGCTAACACTGATTTTACAGACCGACGTTAAAGGGAAAGCAGGAAGCTCTACAGAGCCAGCTGGTCGTCACCAACCTGCTCACCCCTCCTGTGTGGGTCTGAGTTTTACACAACCATTAAGCTCGAAAGCCTAAGGTCACCTTTAACTTCTAAACCAAGTCAGGCTTGGCTGTGTTATTAGTTGTCATTTAAGATGGCGGGAGATACAAATAAAAGTGTCAACACACCTATAGTTTTAAATTTAAACACAACTTATAAAAGATGATCTTACATCTGGTCATGTCAGGTTTGAAGGGGAACAAAGGGTTTTCTAGTGATACTACTAAGTGCTCAACGTGGAGTAACAAATCTTGAGTGGTCTGTCATGGTGTGGGCAACACAGGCAAACACTGTAAACAAGGTAGGTGTCCAACAGATTCACCTGGCTGCGAGTTTCAAATATAAAAGCTGCTCTTGGGAAGAGGAGGAAAAAAAACAAAAAAAACAAGACTATGGGCCACCTAACATGCAACAGAACCTATTAAAACGAACACAAATCCCATCCATCCTAACCACTTTCTGCATAACCACCTCCCCCCACTAAAAATGTAATACAATCTAAAGCAGTGTTTCCCAATCCGGTCCTCAGGGACTCACAGCCAGTCCACATTTTTGCACAGACAGTGCATGCTTTTGCTCCCTCCCAGAAACATGGACTGTCTGTGGGTCCCCGAGGACCGGATTGAGGAAAACGGATCTAAAAGGTTACTCTGACTGATGAGGGTTCAAAAACTTGATGTGAACTGAGAAAGGAGAGGATAACTGAAGTCAACAGTGGAAGAGTAATTGATTTAAAGGGACAGTAGCTTTTTAGTGACCTAACAGTAAACTGTTGGATTAGTACCCCAATGTGAATTTTTCATGTACTGATAAGCATCCAATGTACCATGGAGTGTTATTTTATAAAGGCAGACCCTAACGAGCAAAGCTATGGAGAAATGCAAGGATTACTCTAACGCATGCAGCAGGGGTAGCAGGGTTTCTGTCATCGGTTTAGTGAAGCCTTCAGGCGGTTTCTGCAAGCCTCTTATCTTGCCGATCTTCTTGAAAAGCTGCCCAGCAGCATGTCTGTGTCTCTGTGTCCAAAACCTGCCCCAGGAAAGAACAGCATTCCACCGTTTCCAGTTGGTGGCTGCTGGGTCAGCACTACAGTGAGCCGTCCGTACCCACGATGCACGAGTCTCACCAATTTCATGAACCCATTATGCAATAAGAAAAACCACTAGCATAGCATGATACTTCACAAATTCAGGTGAGTGGGGGGGGAGGGGGTGTCAGTTATGCAATGTCAGGCCTAGAAGGGATAAAAGGGACATAAATAAGGTGTGTATCCTCTCTCCCCCCTTAAACTGAAATTTTATCTGAAGTGCCTTTGGGTAAACCAACAGTTTAGTGTAAAGGTCTGTATTTAAATAACTTTAAAAGCTTACTGTCTCTTTGAATCTCCCTCCCAAAGACGTAGTTCTGAAGGTCGGCCCCTTTGAGCCCCCCCGTCTACCCCGACTTGGCCCCCACCAGGGTCATCAGCCCATCGGTGCTCATGGACTTGGGGCGCTCCAGCGGGAAGCCCAAGGCCCTGCTCCACACCATCTGGGCCAGGACGCCCAGGGCCCGGGACACGCCGAACAGCACCGTGTAGTAGTTCATCTCCGTCATGCCGTAGTACTGCGAGGATGGGGGGGGGATAAGGGAGAAGTGCGATCAGGCTGGAGATGAGTCACCCTCACATGGGCTAATGCAGAGCCAACAGAACCGAACCGATGACTCTGTATCAAAAGTTTCACCTCAATCTGCAGATGCTAAGAAACAGGGCACCAAACTGTGGCGCTAAAATATCAGCAGCTAAATCCACGATGTCCTATGCTCCTCCGTCAGTTCCTACCTGCAGCAGAACCCCGCTGTGAGCGTCTACGTTGGGCCAGGGGTTCTTGGCCTTGCCCTGTTCCAGCAGCACGTTGGGCACGATCTTGTACAGCTGGGACACCAGCTTGAACATGGGGTCATTTGGCAGGTGCTTCAGCGCAAACTCGCGTTGGCAGGTGTACCGGGGGTCGGTCTTCCTCAGGACAGCGTGCCCGTATCCTGGGACCACCTGAAAGGGGACAGGGAGAAGCTCCTATCCATCACATCATCTTCACGTTTCCAGCCTCTGCAATACTTCCAGTCTGAAGATGGACAGTAATTACATAGGGTGCTGGGGGTCAAATCTAGTCTAAGGGCCTTTTCACACATAGTTCATTTACTCTGGTTTGAATTACCATGTTCTCACGGGCCCAAGAGAATCGCACCAAGGGGGAAAACGAACCAGAATTCGATTTAACCGGACTAAATGGCACAGGGGTGAAAACGCCCTATGGCAGTATTTCCAAATCTGGTTCTCAGACACAGTCGGTCCATGGTTTTTGCTCCCTCCCAGCTCCCTGAAAACAAAAATGGGAGGAAGCAAAAACAGACTGTATGGGGGGTCCCCAAAGACCAGACTGGGAAACACCACCCTAAGGCAGTTCTCAGTAAACAGTCCAATCGCGAACACCTGCATCAATATCACAAGGGAAAAATTCAACACTATCTGAAAAGATCGGACAGCGGCTTGGCAGCCCGGCCTTCTTACCCTGCCAGACTTGAGGGTGTTCCAGATGTAATCCCTCAGCTGCTCGTCAGAAACCTCCCCACCCAGCTCCTTCTGCAGGGCTGTCAGCCACACCAGCACCTCCTGCAACGAACACTGGCGTTTACAATGGCACGGCCGACGGAACACTGGGAGGCAAGCCTTACAACAGACGCAGCAAGAGCAGGCTTACGACAACATAGCGAGTCTGCCGGCGACAAGGTCACACACACAAAAAAACAAAAACACAAGACAAAGATGTTTCGCACCTGATTGGCCAGTCCGTGCAATGGTCCAGCCAAGCCATTCATGGCAGCACTAAAAGAGAGGTAGGGGTCGGAGAGGGCACTGCCCACGAGGTGACTGGTATGAGCGCTGACGTTGCCACCTTCATGGTCACTGTAAAAGAAGAAGATCCAGAATAAACGTCACGATAGTGTAATGGCAGCATTTAGATCGCGCAGCATTTTCATTACTACAGATAAGCAGTAAATATAGCTAGACAATGATTTTCCATAATGTCATCACATGAGAACAGACCCAGCCAATCTAAATACCTTAAAAGTACATGAAGACTTTCATCAGGGAGAGGATCCCGCATCTCTATCAAACAAGTCTTTGGTAAATAAAAGTGGAACCAAAGCTCAGCCATAAGCACTGTACAGAGACGCATTTTAACAAGCGTTCCAAGAACAATTGCAGAGCTCCAAAGTCTGTGAAAGCGAGCAGTCTGACCTCCATCTGCTCCATAATGGCATAAAAAAATATGAAACCACTTTACAACAACACTAACCTTATAAGGGGTTTATGAATGGCTTATGAGCAGGTTATTAATTAGGTTGTAACACTTCTCTAACTAATGAGTTACTGCCATTTATAAGTGGCGAAAGGGAGCCTAATTGTAAAGTGATCCTAAAAATATACTCCCTTTTGCATAAATGATTCAGTTCAGAGAGAAAAATCAGGCAAGCCATCGTGACATGGTCCTTGTGGGATAATTACAGCTGAAACGCACAGAAACTCCGACGGATCTGTAGCCTGTGAGAGGGTCAGACCCGGCAGCCGCACCCCCGCCCGCCCGCCGCGGGCGGGGGGGGCGACGCACGCCGCCCGCGAACCCGCGGGGGCGGCGCCGCGCAGCACCCC
>JAABNY020000108.1:27644372-27661571 GCA_015164015.2 Brevimyrus niger | reverse complement strand
GAAATACAATGGAAGGAGTGAGTTAAGGATGTTTAATACATGGAAAACGACCACAAAGTTACAATTAAAAACAGATGTATTCTTGACCAAATGGTACACAATTATTTCACATTTTTTTCAATTTATAACAGGCCGTAAACATACCGTAGTAATAGACATTGGTGGGGTGGGGTGCATTTTAAAGTGCATTTCCCACAATTCTGTGATCTCTATGTATGACAATTTGCACATTCAGGTCATGGTTTCCAGTTAACAGAGCTATAATTATATGGAGACATGTAAATAAGACATCATGACATGTGTGTCTAAAGTTAACCAATATGCGTCACAGTAATTTATCAGTAGGCTAATGTTACTTTCTTAACAACTGGCAAACAACAGGACCTACTATTCCAACTAACCCGCCAGGCTATGCACAATGTAGTTCTGTGTAGGTGTCAAGGTTTTTGCATGCTTTTTTGGTAGCTTGCTAAAGACAAAAACTCCATAATGCTGCTTTAATGTTCTCAGGCGGTATAGCTAGCTGTATAGTAAATGTATAAAGAATAGTGTACAATGTACATTTGTACCAGAAGCCTGAAACTTACAATCTGAAAAAAACATGCATATTCTGCTTTCTCAACTGTTTAGCTATTACTTCCTCCATTTGCTCACCTCCACTGACTGATGAAATTAAAAACCTAAAACTATAGCCAAAAATAAATTATCATCAACCAATAAAGGCTGACCTACATGTTGCTGTTGCCTAGCAGTGCTGACAAATCACTCACTTCTTCTTAACACCTTCTCTATGGAATCCGAAATATTTCCAAACAACAGAACACTGATGTCTTTTCTCCTTACTCTGTTAAATTTCTCACAAACACACCACTATGAGCTAGTGCAAAAAACAAGAATGAAATTGTTTATGATTGGCTTGGTGAGGACGTTCAGGGCTCATGCAAAAGCGGTGGTGGTAAACCTTCAACTGATTTCTGAACAATGCTAGATAATCTTTAAAAGGGGTATTCATTAAAACTGTGATCCGTGCTCAGTTTTGTTTCCAGAGTATGACTGCAGTGGCAGCTGAAAGTGCAGTAAAATACAGTATTGTTTACTGGGCAGCTTTCTTTATTTTAGCAACACTATCCACTTCAGAATAATAAACCTCAACTTAAGGGAGAACGGTTAAATCACAATTAATTACATCTCTTCTAGAGCTTTAATCATCAATTGTATCAGCAAACTGAGTAATCTACAGAATAATCTGACATTTAAGTTTCCAGTTTAAAGATTTCCCCCATGACTGATGTCACGATAGTTTGTAGTTTCAAGGAGTGTGCTTCACACTTACTGCAGTATTTTACAGAACTTAAAATCTGCACAACTAATCTAATGTAGGCGTAAGCAGTAAATGAAACAGATTGGACTCTGGATCAGGCTGTGGTAGCCAATATCAGTTAATTAAAAAATGTCTGGATCAGCCCCAAATCTGAGCTTTTATATAGGCTCGGCACATCACTGAATATCAGCCAAATTTCATTTTAGTTGGACATCATGACAATCTATAAAACAAGCCTCATTCATGAATTATTCATAACACAATTATCTACATGATCCTATCTTTGCCAAACTCAAATGAAGAAGGTGATAATGTTACATTTTCTCCCATGGGAAACTCCCCCAGTTCCTTGAATGTAACATAATTAAACTATAAAATAAAGCAATTTATTCAGTTTGTTTTTGTCCCTGCCTCAAATCAATTAGCTAAATAAAATTTGTATCAAATTCAAGACTATTTTATCAGCAATGACATACTGATACACTGATACTGACATACTCTCGAACTCACTAGAACTCAAATTTCTTGAAAGTCGAACAAACCAGTTTGACCTAGAACTCGATCTGAATGTCAGAAGTCGAAAAGTGAACGCAGACCTAATATAAATTTTACACGCTAGGAAATGAGTCATACTATAATGCAATTCTTACTTGAATGCCTTCTTCACAGACTGGACAATTAACCACATAAAGCAGCGCAACATTAGAGTAACTGACAATAAATAAACCACTAACTTACGTTTACTATTACAGCATTTACGTCATCTATTTAAACTTTATTTTACCATGTAAATTAACTGAAAACCAGTTCTCACTGCTTTACGTGATATTTGGGAGAAAAAGCAATTTACGCATCGGAACTGCCTGTGATACAAACGTCATGCATGTAACTAAACTCTTCAGCCAATAAGGGCAAAGATGTGTCGTCACGGAGGGGTTCCAGTTTGTGCAGCCAGGTGAGAGGTCGCAATGCATCTAACCGTAATGAGTTGTGTCACTATCAGAATGCGTTGCTTTAAGCCAGCGCTGTAAGCAAGTCGAAGGCACCCAATGACCGGACAGGGAAATCAAGCTTAAAACGCAGACTTAATACAGAGGACTAATGACAACAACCAGAAACAGCTGATCACATGTGGATCCCACACGAGGTTAACAAGGGAGCATGGCACACGGAAGGAAGGGACGAATGAGCAGGACAGGGGTAATGTTGGGATAAGATCGTTATCGTTTTGGAAGCCATTAAAAAAATGCTCTTCTTGTTTTATCCTGTTCATTTTGTGTTTAAATGCTAAAACATATTTTGATGTAATTTTGAGGGGCCGGGAACCAATTCATTGGTTTTCTATTATTTCTTATGAGAAAAATTCAATCAGAACTCAAACTTTTTAGGATTCGATCCGGAGTCCGGAAAAGATTAAGTTTGAGAACCGAGGTACCACTGTATGTCCATCCCTCTTTCATAACAAGGCTTGAGTTAAGGCTTCTGGTGGTGATAATAGTTAGTTAATTATAGTTTCACAGCCCTAATTAAACTTGCTAAGGTGTCCTCCTTTATCTGAATCCATGGCCCACTTTGCCTACCATTTCCTGCTTAAGTGGGCCACTGTAATTAATCAGTTTCTAATAAAAATATGGGACAGTCTTAGCCATTTGCTGTGTATTTTACACTAGAGTATCAATTTTTTTAATTTCCTTTTGTCAATGACATGTCACTGGCCTTACCACATGTCTGAACTGGGTAGATACATTTAAAAGACCGAACAAGAGGAACTGAAAAATATTTGAAAGATCAAAACCCATTTTTAACACTAAGGGCTACAGTAACCATGCGCGAGCGGTTTTCGTGACTGATTACTGATGCGTACATTGCACCATCAACACAAAGCAATAAAGCCTATTTGGGACATTATTATTTGACCAAATTGTCCACTCGTGTACTTCACCTTCCAAATACTCCTATAGCAACCTCAGCTTTAGAAAAAACAATATGGTTATTGGATAAAAAAATCCCAAAACTACAAGTCATCATATCAATGGGACAACATCACGGACAACAACTACGCAGCAAAGGAGATTTGAGTCTTCCTTACCTGAACGCTGTCCAGGACCATGCCAGCCATCACCATGCCCATCCCAGCCAGCAGGTAAGGGAACAGCACCTGGAGGCAGATGGCTATGGAAGATTCCTCGTCCACTTTCGCCACGGCCGTCCTGGCCTTCTCCTCCATGGTTTTTCTCGGGAGCTGTCCAAGGGGCGCTTGTAGCGAGGGACACTGGGACACATCCTGTCCATCCATACAAGCACTTCCGCTCGGCCGCCCCTTGGCCTTAGACCTGGACTTCTTGGACCGGCCACCTCCCTTCCTCTGATGCACCTCTTCCCCAGGCATGGCTTCTGTGTAGTTTTCCTGTAATCAAAAACAGGCAGACAATTTTTCAGCCCTGCACAGCTGCAAAATTCTATATATTTTACGGCAAAAATGTGGACCACAATCACAATCACAGAGCAAATACATTCAACCATGGGTCAAGCATTATTTCCAATTTAGTCAATTCACCAAGGCTGATAAGGTTGGGAGGCATAGCTGGAGTAACCAGGGCAAACATGGAAAGTAAAATGAAACTCTGTCTCCTTCAAAACTGAAACTTCCAAAAATTATTTCCATTATTTCCAAAAAACGTTACTATTTTACATGACATGACGTTCGAGTTGAATAGTCGGTACTGGGAGCATGTGAGTTTAAAATATTGTCAGCAAAAAGCACAAGATATAATGTAATGTAATAGAAGACATTACGGCACAATGTTTGATTGAAAGAGAACAAAACGCGCCACTTATTCGTGGACTTGCACCCCGGAGTATCATCCAATTCCAGGTCAGATTTTATACATCTGCTGAACAGGACGGCACGGCGCGCTGAACAGCCGGATTTATTTAAACAGACACATGCGTTTGGCCATTTGAGCAACACTCTTTGTATTCCAAACACAAATGATTTAGTTACGCATGCAAAAGATGGAAGGCGTGCAGGGATGAGAATGAGCCATGAAATGAGGAAAGAGCCACTGGTCCATGGAGAGTGGTTATTTGATGACCAGCGCCACAGCGTACCTCAGCTAAAATTCAACGTAGCTTCTATCCGACGGTCCCCAGCCCGTTTGAATGAGAGCAGCCGGCTGACTTTCTGAAAGCCATCTATTTTGCGTACCGACAAAACAAAATGCCTAAATGTTCAGGCTTATTTTTTATTCTGAACTCACGAGAATTTTTAGAAACATACTTTACGCCGTGAGACGCGTTTTACTTAGGAAAACTGAAAGTGAAACACCTAAATGGGAATACATCAGCGACAGACCGGGGGAGGGTGCGGCCATTTCTGCAGCTCGCGGAGCTCGCGGGGGCGTGACAATGACGGGGACCGCATCCCCGCTGCTCATTGGCTAGACCCGACAGGGATTGCTGGAGCACAAAGGCCTCTGCTACCTTGGCACTAATATACATTTACGCTGAAACAATGAAAAAATATTACGGATATACGTAATCTACAAAACGTGAATTATATGATATAATAATACATATATTGTAAATGTCAATAGATACACGATGGAAGCACTCACGTCTTTATCATTATGCAATCTGCATTTCGTTATATAATCATAAAAAAGAACAACAACAAGAACAACAATAATAATAAGCATCACAAACCTGATAAAAATGAAAATGTCCTTGAAAGTCGCTGTAATGCCCAAAATTGTGAACAGTCAGTTGCTATATGTAGCAGGGACTGGCAACAGCTAATCTGAGTGCATGAGGCCTCCCGCATTCACTAACATAGGACAGGGGACCGATCTTAAATTTCAGCCTAGTTGGCAATTTCAAACAGCCTCTTGGCTTGCCTCATCTGTTCTGCAATATTTTAAGTATCTGGTGTCCAACTCTGCCGTTCCATGTTTACCACACACACACACACACACACACACACACACACACACACACACACACACACAGAGCTGTACTTTGTGGAGACCATCCATTCATTTCTAGGAGAAAAACCAAAATCCAAAAATGACGACCTTACGACTTTAACCCCTACCCAGCATAACTTAAGCACAAGTAACCAAACAATATATAAGAGTTTTGGCTTTTTTACTTTTTTTGAACTTTTTTAATTTTTGTGGGAGCCTGAAAAATGGTCCAAAGAATGTAAATTAAACCCAATCTACACACATGACATTTTGGACAATTCTATGCTTCCAACTTTGTGGGAATAGTTTGGGGAAGGTCCTTTTCTGTTCCAGCATGACTGTGCCCCAGTACACAAAGCAAAGTCCATAAAAGTATATTTTTTAGTTTGGTGTGGAAGAACATGATTGGCCCTCATAGAGTCCTGACCTCAACCCCATCAAACACCTTTAGGTTGAACTAGAACGGAGATTGCGAGCCTGATCTTCACGTCCAACATCAGTGCTTGACCTCAGAAATGCTTTGCTGGATGAATGAGCAAAAATTCCCACAGACACACTCTAAAGTCTTGTGAAAATCTTTCCCAGATGATGGCAGCTGGTATAGCGGCAAAGGAGAGATCAACTCCATATTGACACCCATGTATTTAGAATGGGATCCATAAAAATTCTTGTAGGTGTAATGGCCAGATGCCCCAATACTTTTTTCCATATAGTGTATAAATACTGTCAGTAATATAAAGTCAATGGCATTCTGGGAACCAGGTACCAGGTAGCCTTTGCAGGAACTTGACCATGAAGGAAACAGTGAAAGCACAAAGGAGACCCAGCTGCCATGACAACACACTAAATCTGAAAGGCAGAGTTAATGCAAACAAGTAGCAGAGGCTGTTTGTGTGTCTGGGAATGACCTCATAGAGGTAACTAGGCAACCTGCTTTAAAAAGGATGCCCGGCTTTACAGACTGTATATATTTTAAACGTGTCACCCAGAGTAACAAACTGACAATATCCAACAGAACACAATAAGAAACGGTGCATATCAATACGACCAAATGGAATTACAATAGGCTGAGAATGGTCTACAACTTCTACCTAACTAATGTCCATTTTTCCTTGGAAAGTAATTTTGTTAATTTTATGGAAAAGCATTAACTGTGTTAATTGTTACTAAAGTATTTGAAAACTGTCTATTAGAATTATTGCCTAATAAGAGTTTTCTAATGATGGAAACACTGTCAGCCTACACAACCATAATTATTCATAAAACGAGTAGAGGTTGGTAATGAAGGGAGAACATAACGTCTAGTGTCAGGCAAATGTTCAGGATTGTAGCCTGCCTTTTAAAATCAGGTTTTGCTGGGACTGCTAAATAATCTTTATAAAGTAAATATTAACTGTATCGATATTCTTAATTTTACTGTGCATAAACGCAAAACATTTTTTTTTTACTAGTTTAGGTACCTATCCAAATAGTCTCACAGAAATGTTCTAAATGTCGAGGTATACCCATGCATCAGTGAGTTTTAACAAAGCACAATGAAGTCTGACTGATTAAGATTAAGGTGTGGAACAGAAACGATCACACAGAATTTCCTCACCAGCAGCACTGGGAAACCACGGTTTAGGTTGGTGAGATAAACCAGATCCAAACTGGCACAAGCCGGGGAAACGTAATAATTTCCTTCCTTCTTGTGTGTAAGGCAAACCCTTCTGGTGACAATACGCAGAGTCTAAACACTGATTAAAGGGTTAATGAGAAAGTTTACTGAGAAAGAGTGGAATAATCAATCTGCTTCTGCATCCAAATTCCTTTTTTTCACCCCAGAAACTGCTCAGAGTACTGTTGCATAACAGTCCACATGTGACCTTTCTGTTAAAGGAGCCATCTATAAAATGGTTATCAAGAAATGATATCATCAAGCAAATAAGTTCATTAACGGGCTCCACCATCCCCCCATTCCCATTATTTAGTAAATAATAATATAACCCCAACCCCCGACCAAGTATCTGTTATATTAGGGTCAAGCTGGTGCACAAACAAACCAGCTTTGAAGGATGTGTGCAGTGGGATGAGGACCAGCAGCGACTACAAGCAGGCGGAAAGCAATGCAGTGGAAGGCAGTATGGACAGAGCTAATGGGCTGAATCTGTTCTTCATTCTCTTATGCCAGTCCAGCTTACCCCTGACAGCACCAGCCAGCAGAGGGGGTGTCAGGCCCCTTACTGATCCCTTCCGCCTCCACAACCTTTACACATTTCTGTGACTTCCCCACTAAAAACACCAGACCCAAGGTTTACACTCCCTGTTCCACTTCCCCCCTTAGTGCGTACTCACACTTGCCCCGGTTACCTTGTACCATGCCTAAGCATGATTCCCTCCCCCCTCCCGCGCTCCACTTATCAGGAAAGGTCAGTTCATACTTCACTTTTCTTGCAACCATTATGGACTGATAGAATCTGCCCCAGGGTGCTGATGACAGGTACCAGCCAGCTCTGCGGGCTCCTACAGAACCTGTTCTCCCTCCCCCTGAGTCTGTGGAAGGTGCCCCAGCTCTAGAAGACATCAAAGGAAGGAGTGATTCTGCTCCCTTAAGGACTTCAGGTCAGCTGCTCT
Organism: Brevimyrus niger; assembly: GCA_015164015.2. Classification (NCBI taxonomy): domain Eukaryota; kingdom Metazoa; phylum Chordata; class Actinopteri; order Osteoglossiformes; family Mormyridae; genus Brevimyrus; species Brevimyrus niger. The sequence goes on along the minus strand of JAABNY020000108.1, from coordinate 27,653,672 downwards.
TCACATAACATGATGCTCTTTGAGAGGCTGGTACTGAAACACCTTCCACGCCTGGTAGCAGACCAGCTTCATCCCCTGCAGTTTGCCTACCAGGCACACATGCTGTATGTGGCCAGTCTCCTGATCCACACGCTTCCCAGAGCCTACTCCCATGTCCACCCGGGTTGTCTCTACATCAGGGGCCGATGGGGCCTACCCCCCTAGATATTGTGTGAAGCAGCACAAGTAATAAGTAATATGTGTATTTCTTCTTCATAACTAATATTACAGAGTTTTTTGTGCCCCACCAGGAGTTTTACGCTAGAGGCACCACTGACCTAGACCAAGCCGAAACCGCAGTTAGGTCCATGTTCTTTGGCTTCTCCTGGCTCTTTAGCGCCATCTAGCCAGTCCAATTGTGGAACAAGCTCAGGACAATGCAGCTTGATGCCCCGCAGCGTCCTGCATCTTGACGCCTTTTGGTACCGAAGTTCAGGAACCTGGTCTCACTTTGCAGGTTCCTGGGCCATCTTGACCTGGAAACTTTGTAGCCTGTGGCTGCATTCGTGTGTCACTTTCACACCACACAACAGGAACTGGGACCTTTATGCTTATAAGCATGGGAGAGACCAAACTTTTGTAGGTTAAACATCACACAATTTCATACGAACCTACACAGCCATGCCAAAACATCATAAGCCTTTTTTGTTTGTATTGGGGAAGGGGAATTGATCCTGATCAAATCAGGACACAGCCTTTTATTTATACTTAACTTATAGGACCTGCAAACATGTCCATGATTCTAAGTAAATCTGGCCGGCTTTATAAACCGATTGAGCTTAGTAGTCATTCAGTTTTCCACACGATTATTATTGAGGAACCAATATTTCAAGATTAATAAAATGTAAGCATTTAATTTACTTGGGATTTTAGTTGTGTGCGCCTTTATGGTTTTTACTGTAAGCTGAGGTAACATGTCAAAGATTTCTGGCCCTGGTAAGAGGGCAGCAGCCGGCGAGGTGACACAGCGACCGCGTGGCGTGTGAGTCGTCCACGGGATGCTGGCGGCTGCAGTAGGTCAGGCCACTATGTCCGAGATGGGAAGGTCGCCAATCCAAGCCCATAGTTTGCAGAGTGACTTCACCATTGGGCCCCTGGGCAAGGCCCTCACCCCACAATGGCTGACCCAGCTTTCCCAACTGTATATTGCTTTAGATAAAGCCATCTGCTAAATAATGGAAATGAAACAATTTTATAAGAAAAGGGATGGTTTATGGTTTATGGAAAAACACTAAAAAACTCATATGCTATAGCAGTATAAAGCTACTTCATCTCCAAACAATAGATTTTTTTTGCTGAGTAAGGCAGATCATTTGAAAAGTGCAAAACTACATTTGAAACCAATTACAAAACCAAGTGATCTTGGCAGAAAATTCTACTGAAACTTTCACCTAGGGAATATAATGCCTGACCTTGAGAGTTTAACTGATGAGCACCTGAGTATGAGGATGGCAAATGGAAGGACAAATACTGGAATAATGTTACAGAAACAAATAGATATTTAATATTCACACAGCCTTGCAACTGTAATTCTGTCATTTTACCACATGGAGGCAGCCATGAGCCAAACATTTAAATACGTAGTGCTGCTTATAACAGATGGAGGTCAGACTGTTTACTGTGCTTACTGTTTCTTGATTATATGATTCCAAGATTAGACAAAAAAATAGGCAGGTGCACATTTACTAGCTTAAATATTTTTAAATAATTAATGATTCTATTATGGTATGCTATTGTCCTGACATATGTGTATGTGCTTACACAGTCCGATTTATGATCGCTATACCATTCTTGTAACAAACATTCATTTTGCATATCCCTTGAGGATTGGAATATTATGTTTCACTGGTATTATTATTATTTGTTCACTGGGCAAATCTCTGTTCAGAGACTTTTAAATTGTCAACATCGTTGTGTACTGAGATCTTGTTCAAATTCTTCTCTGTGGATGTTTGACAATAAGTATTTGAAACAGAATGAATGGATACTGGAGAGTTCTGATGAGTACCTTTTCGGTAGAATGTGCTGACAGGCCTGGTGCCATTTTCAGGCTTGCATGTGAACCCGAGATGGTGAAAAACAGCCCCGCTCCCCACCGGGGGAGACACAGGGGCCACTGTGCGTACATGAGAATAAGCTACACACATGCTGCCCATCTGAAAGAGATACACACTCAGTCTGCACAAACAGGAAGGAGCGTAACGGAACAGGAGCTGGCACATACACACGTCTTCTGCTCTTTCCATGTGACATCACTTTCCTGTTTTTTTTCATGCGTTTTATATAGTCAGACACTCAGCTAAACTCGTAAGAGTCACAGCAAAACCAGCCCAACTCTGTTTGGGTAACTGTGGAGCACTGAGAGTATTTTCGGAACTGACTTTATGGTCAGCATGGTAAAAACTCAGCGGCTATAAATATGTGTCCCCGTCCTTGAATGTCTAAGGGGCACCTGTCCCCTGCACATTGACAGCCTTCATCCACGTGGTACTTCCACTTAGCTCACCTCTTTTGCCGACTGCACCGCGTGACATTGAATTTGGCCTGTGGAATCCTGGCACAATAACCCAACACTATTGAGTGTAGTTCAAATGCTTAAAAGAGCACAAATAGATTAATGTCCCGATCAGACTACGCAAACATCTTCTCTGGCAACTTCAAAGTGATTTATTTTATTGTAAAAAAGCTAGCAGTGCCTTTCTAACTAGTCAAACACCATATGCCTTTGTCTAATAGAGCTAAAAGGTTTTGCTTCGATAATTAAAAACAAAACAGCATTTGTTGACGGAAAGGCTTTGATATGTAAGCTAATGCTTCTTCCACAAACGTTTGCTGAGTACACAAATAAAGCCGTCACTAGCAGAATTAACTTGGTAACATGTGTATTTACGCATTTTAGCACCTCATTCTAAATCCCACCCACAACTTTATCTTGGCTTGGACTGATCTAGAAACTGTTGGCAGCATGGAGGTGTTGTCAAAATATTATGGTCATCTTTACGACAGACATCAGTGAGGTATACAGGGAGGGAACACCTGTTCTTCACAGCTCCATGTGACAGTGGCTGTAAGAGACGACAGAAAACAGAGTGAAGGAGGAGAGTGAAAGACTGTGAGACACAGAGAAGAAAGAAGAGTGCGGGATGAAGGAGAGCAGTCGACAGGAACGTTAAAGTTATCTGTGTTCCGAACCAGGGATGTAAGATGATAAGATCGTCTGTGGGTCAGGACCGTCTGCTGACCAGTGTGTGGATACATATAAAAGGAACACTGTCCCTATTTATGCGACAGCATTTATATCCTGCCAGTTATATTTATGTGTCTGAGTTGTGTGGCCAGACGACTTTAAATACGTTAAAAGCGACAGAAGTGAGTGATTCCGATGCACAGACTGCAGTCAAAACAACTCTTTATTTTCTCAACTAATCTCTAAGTATCTTAAAATGAAACAGGGAGAAATTGTCTAGGATTGCATGTCCAAGATTAGTCAATACCGTTCTGAAATCACTCTAAGAATTCAGTTTGTTGCCCTCGGGTATGATTAAACGTTACCTAGCAGTGTGTCCCCACTCCCCTTTAGAACAGGACTGGATGTAACCTCTTTCAGATCGATTCCTAGAAGCTGGGTGATGTTCCTGCTTCGCCTAATCAGCAAACACACTGACTCACAGTCACCATCTATGGCTTCCCTCATCTATGCCCCAGCTGCCCTGGCAAAATAAAGTGATTCTTGCCCAGTGAAGTCATGTTTGGGCAATTGGATGCATGAGGGCATTAGCAGCCGAGAGGGGGCGGGGTGCGGGGCTGCAGAGATGTCAGCCCTCTGCACACAGCATCACATAAAGGAAGACTTACGCACACTCCAGCATACAGACCAGGCCTCCCGCGGTTTCGATCGCTCACCCCCTTGATTCTCACTCACTTGCTCACTTTCGTTCAGCGCAAAATCACGCATGATTGTTTGTTATACCTGCCTCTGACTAATTAATCAGGTAACTGAGCCTGCTTTGGGTTTGGTTCAATTACAGCCCCACCTTATTTTGGTAAAGCACTGAGCAGTTCATTGAGCATATCAGACATTTGTTCGTATTCTCGCATTCATGCTTGCAATTCAGATTACCACCTAATCACCTAACAACTAAGGTCTGAATCGTCTCTCGCTCTGCTCGCAATAACATTTTCAGGCCTGATTAGGCAGCTTCTGGTGGCTTCTGTGAAGGCAGCTCTGCGCCATTCAGCGGCTGAATCGTGTTGAGCTGGAACAGGGAAGGCCGGAGGGAGAATCTGGGCTGATCCGGGTAGCGCACAGATCACCAGGTCCTCCTGCAGGCAAGCTGGGGGACCTTAAATGAGTTCCGAGATGCCGTCTTGTGTAATTGCCGCTGAACTCACTCCTGCTGTTGTTCCAGTTGCACTCTAAGAAGCACATCTGCTTTGGCTATGCGGTTCTTACGGGCTTCCCAGGGACAAGAGTGACTGTGCTGGCTATGAGCAGAAATGCACCTATGCGGACTTAGAAATGCACCCATGCGGACTTAGAAATGCACCCATGCAGACTTAGAAATGCACCCATGCGGACTTAGATAGCGGTGACTTCCCCGAGAGAACATTCAGACCTGATGCCTAAAAGACATAAAAATGACAATGAAGTCAAGGAATCAAACTCCTCTGTGTTTCTGTTCCTCCTCACCAAACCATTGTGAGAATGATTAATTGTCATTGTTGACACACTACAGCATACAACAGCAAAATGAGTCTTCTGCATTAAACCCATGTGTGACATAACAGGGGGCAGCCATTATTTAGCACCCAGGGAGCAGTATAGCTTGTGAGACACCTCGCTAGTGGGGGATTTGAACCAACAACCTTTCAATGACAAACGCATTTCCCTAACTATTAGGCCACAACTGCCCACTAGCAACACAACATAAATGCTTATCAGATTTTTGTATCCCAAGCATCTAAAGGCCTTAGCTATTTACACAGCTGAAAATCCTACTGGAACAATTCAGGTTAACAGGCCAGCATAGTGACCCTCCCTGAACCTGGACCACCAGCCTTCTGGACAACGGATGTAAGATTGTGTACCTGACCTGCTACCTTATGTAACTTTGAGATGCCGAGAAACCACAAACCTCCACGTAATGGGTGCTCTTTGCTATCCTAGCCGACGGCCTCTGGGGGACGCACCTCTGTCTCTGGGCACAGCTCAGCCTCCCTTGCTGCCTCTCCATGACGGGATGTGCAAAAAACCTGTGACAGGATGTGCAAACACCAGCCCTCGGCCACACTGGCCCGCCAATGCTCTTCCAGGGGAATAACAATGTTACATAAGGCAGCACTGAATGGCCCGTTAAAGTCTCACGTCGGTAATTGCCTGCCTGTGCTGATGTCATTCTTTCCCTCTCAAAAACACATTGCCGTTGTTTGTCACCCCCCACCCCCCCACCCACCCATCTCTGGCCACAAATAACAAACAGAACAGAGGTTCATTATGAGATTCTGGGTTTATTTTAAAAAGGTTTTCCAGAAAGTCCTTTTCAGATCCCAATGCACCAAGATGTGGGGGTGTGTCTCTATGCAGATGGAACAGATATTGTAAATTTTGACATGAAGTGAAGACCATCGAAGACACTGAGACAATATGGAGCCAGGGACCAACACATTAATTCTAATAGGAGCGTCTTGTCGAACCAGATAATTGCAGACAGCTGCATCTGAAAACGTATGGTGAGCCAGTGGTGAGGCAGGCCAGTGGGGAGGCAGGTCAGTGGTGAGGCAGGCCAGTGGGGAGGCAGGCTAATGCAGGGTGCAGTAAGCTGCTCTTCCGTGGCAGCTTCCAGTTTACAGAAACACATAACAAGCACTATCAACTTACAGGCTGCAAGAAATCATTCAAAACTGCCCAAAGTAGCACAGCACAAACAGTGATGTGCAGAAGTGGCCCAGGCTCCAGCACAGAGCCCCCCCCAGGCTTCAGATGGCAGCTGCATGCTTCTGAAGCCACACTGAAGAGACCTCTGACCTTTTTGTCCTGCCAGTTAGCAGGGTTGTTGTGCACTTCTCAGGAGCAACACAGTTCTGTTATTCATTGGGGTCACCGCGACCCCATGGGCAATGTTCCTCCAGGTCTTCCTCTCCTTCACCATCCCACAGAGACCATTGAAGCACCGACTGCTTCAGTGACTCCATCCAGCCACCTCATTCTCTGTCGTCCCCTTCTTCTTTTGCCCTCGGTCTTTCCCAGCATTAGGCTCAGTGAGTTCTTCCAGGAAGGTGGACTATCAGGTTGTAATATTAAAAATAATACAAAAGGGTTAAATCAATTACAAGGTGCAGCAGTGGCCAAAATTACGGAAACACCTAGCATTTTTGGCATCACGTTTTATTAGATGAACATTGGCAGTAATGTTTATAGGTGATCAAAGACTGTTACAAACATAATGCACTGGGCGATTAAATAAGGAACTGGAGTAACTGGAATAAAGTTCTGCAAGTTTTCACAATTTTGGCCACTAGTGTATGTTTTAATATATTTATAAATTAAAGGCAATTAAGGCAATCACACATCAACAGTTATCAATGCTCATCCTCAATAGGACAAAAAAGTCTAGTCAGGATCAGCTAAGGTTTATTGGTTGCAGCCACAGTTGAGTCCTTGATAAACCTGCTAATTTGGCTCATATATGCCCCCATATCTCTGTACTATTATTATGATGAGAGAGCAGGAAACCTTCTACATGCTGGAACCAACTGGAACTTTCTTCAGAATAGCCATCTCTGTTCAGATTTAACTCAAAAAGAAATTGGCGCGTCAATAGAGTGTGATATATATTTGATTAACATTGATTCATTGTTCTGGGTATCTTTAGAAACATGTAGCAATAAGAGTTAAGAAGAATCCTTTGCTCAATGGTGCATAGTTAAGTTACCCACAGCTTAATGGCCACAGGGTGACGGAGGTGATGCATTTGCACATATCATCCCTGGAATGCGCAGATGTGTGGCTGCAGCTCTTCTCTCCCACGTTTCTCTCCTTTCCCGGAGTCAGCTTTCATAGTGAGCTGGGGCACGACCGATTTCAGGAGCCTGCTGTAGGTCATCCCTCATGCTTGGTGGCGATGTTGCCCGCATGGCCAACTTCCCCGTCCTTTAACGCCGAACGCCGAGTAGGCTGCCTCCATAGCACCAGCTGCAGCGCCAGTTTGGATTTCTGCTGGTCGACTTTAGGAAGTAGGATAATTTTCTGTATCCCTGACATGCACCCAGATCCTACTGGGGCTGTGCCTGACTTTAGGATAGATCTGACATTTATGTTTCCGTTTCCATTTATGATAATGCTGCTGTAATATAGCTGCAAACTCACTGAAATAGGGTTTAAGTTCAGATGATTAGACTTAAATGCATAATCGCTGAATTAAAGTTTAACCACTGTGCAAATTTGTTTGTCCATGTAATTTGGACCTGTAGGCACCAGAAGGGTGTGGACCACTGAACCCAACAAAGTAGCGTGTGTTAGACTGGTCTTCCACTCCTACCTGCATTTATCTTCTTACACAGGCACAGTCTTATATGTCTGGCAGTGCAGTAAAGGGTCTTTTTTATTAGCCAAAGAGTGACTAAGGGGAGCACTCTGGGTGGGGTGTGTGTATAACTGCTGGGGGTGTTGGTAACGGTTACGATAATTTCCTTGCACAGATTGTTCTCATAGGTTCAGAAGTCTGTGACACAAAAAATAAAGGGGTACTCAGATTTTGAGTTATGGACACAGATGAGTAAAAGTAAACATGGCTGCTGTGCCCAGTCTGCCTGCTAACCAGTCTGCCTGTTAACCAGTCCGCTAGCCCGTGCCTCTATCCTTTTCAAAGTCTTGGCTGCTTCCCACCTGCGTAACTATAAATGCCGGATGTAGCATTACGCTGCTGTTCTTAGTTTGCTGTAAAAAGTCCCTTTTTATGCGTTACCCCATTTCTTCCTTTCAGCATATACTTTCAAACATTTCTTTAGCACCATGCAATTGAGAACGCCGCCACAGATAATGTGTGAAGCAATTGGCATTAAGCTCCTCGCTCAAGGGTGCAACGGTTATATCACTCTGCCGGACACAGAATTTGAACCGACGCCTTTCTCATTACGGGTTGTGAAGCCCAACCCACGGAGCCACTCAAGACTCCAGCAACACTTATAATTGAGATGCTGGAAAATGAACCCTAACCCTCTTCCACGCTGTCATTCATCAGTGGCCCCCTTGCTGTAGGTGTCTCTCCCTCTTTGGACGCCTCCATGTTTTAAAGAGGGCTTTTTAGATTCAGTCATCTCTAAGCCCTCATTTCCACCCCCTGCGGTCTGGTCATCTTGCTTCCACAAGGGCACAAATAAGCACACAAGCCCACATACATGTGCTGTATATGTATCGCGGCAGCTGACTCCAGCTCTGTGAGCTCAAGAATGTCAGCGTTGGTCTCTGTAGTACAGAACACCGTGTATTAAGCAGACAAAGGTTTCCCACAGAGAATGCTTACTTAAGGGCCTCAGAGAAGGGAACCCTAATCCATTGCTAAACCAGCTTACCGTAATGTTAGACGTTCATTCTTTGACCACAGAACAAGCCGCCAAGTCGAATATCATTCCAGATAAATTTCAAAAGACCTACTGTCATCATTTTTGCGGACGCCTTGTAGTATTTTATTACGATTTCTTATACCACAGTGCATCATGTTCCATCATGCTGGCGTAAGAGTATGTTTGCTTTATTAATGGAATTAGTATCTGTTAAAAAAAGTGCACCACAAAGAATGACATGTATTGTGCTTCAGATCGTGACCCCTGCCATACAAAAGGCTGAGGATTTGCACTATAGCTCTGGAAAAAAATTGAGAACGCTCTATGTTTCTAACGAATCAGCATTTTTTAATCCTGGTTTAATCCTGCTTCTACTCACAGAAGGCTATGCTGAGCAGCAGGCTGCTTCCAGGCTCAAAGATTCTAAGACAGCAGTACACAAGAACAATTTAAAGCAGGAGACACTGGGAGCAACCAGAACCAGCCAGGTAAAGGGTGGAAGCAACATTCTAATGCCAGAGATGACTGCTAACTTATCCGAAAGTTTCTCATGAACCATAGGATGACCTCAAGTGACCTTCAAAAGGAATGGGGAACGTTAAGCTATGTGAAGAGCCCTGTTAGGATAGTTAGGGCTGCTAGGACTCCTAGAAGCCCTTAAAGGCCCCTACATATATATATTGCACCTAAATATATATA
>JAABNY020000108.1:27627337-27644272 GCA_015164015.2 Brevimyrus niger | reverse complement strand
ATATATTTGTAAGCATTTAAACACAAAATGAACAAGATAAAACAAGAGCATTTTTTTCTTAACATCTTCCAAAAGATCTTATCCCAACATTACCCCTGTCCTGTCCCTATCGTCCACTCCTTCCGTGTGCCACGCCCCCTCGTTAACCTCGTGTGGGATCCCCATGTCATCAGCTTTTTCTGGTTGTTGTCATTAGTCCTCTGTATTAAGTCCGCATTTCAGTTTGTTACCCCAGTCTGGTCATTGGTTGCGTTCCACTTGCTTGCAGCGCTGGCTTAAAGCAACACATTCTGATAGTGACACAATGCATTAGTTAGATGCATTCCGACCTCTCACCCGGCTGCACAAACTGGAACCGCCTCCGTGACAACAGACCTTTGCCCTAATTGGCTGAGGAGTTTAGTTACACGCATGACGTTTATATCTCAGGCAGTTCTGATGCATAATCTGCATTTTCTCCTGATAACGTAAAGCAGTGAGAACTGGTTTTCAGTTAATTTACCTGGCAAAATAAAGTTTAAATAAATTACATAAATGCTCTAATAGTACATGTAAGTTAGCGGTTTATTTATTGTCAGTTACTGTAATGTTGCGCTGCTTTATTTAGTTAATCGTCCAGTCTGTGAAGAAGGCATTCAAGTAAGAATTGCATTGCAGTATAACTCATTTCCTGACATGTACAATTTATATTAGGTCAGCATTCACTGTTTGACTTCTGTATTCAGATCGAGTTCTAGGTCAAACTGGTTTGTTCGACTTTCAAGAAATTCACGTTCTAGTGAGCTCAAGAACCGAGGTACCACTGTATAGGGATGTAAGGATGTGTTTATTGTTTAATTTTTAAAGAAAATGCCTGCAGGAGCCTTGCAAACGCTGTGATGATACTGAGTATCAGCAGGCATGTCCTGTGTGCAGCTTCAGCAGCCCGGACTGGAGCAGGAGAATATGTACTTGTTTCGGTCTGAATGCCGACGAGATCGAGGCTGGGTGCAGGCAGACAGAGCCCCTCTGTAGCTCTGTCATGGTGTGGTATCTGCCCAGGACAAAGTGTTTTTCCCCCTTCTCACTGGTTGGCAAACAGCGGGGGAACATGATGTTTTCGTGGAAAACTGAACCTAAGGGTGGTTGTGGACTTTGGCTGCCGTGCTGTAGGCTGCCCAGGGGTCCCACAGACTTGGCTTTGTGAGAGAGCAGCTAGCATGTGTGTGGACGTGAGTACGTATATATGCTAAGTTTGCCGGTGCGTCTGCGTGTCTGCAGGCTGCATGTGCACGCGACTGCATGCCTGTGCACACCACATGCAGTACAATTAAGCAGTTTTCTTCTTTGCAGGGTAGCACTAGATAATCGCTCAAACTTACTGTAGTTGGGTATTACTTGTCATGGGAGTAATTGAAAGCATATTACTTGTTCCTTGATACATTTTCTTTCCTACACCATCCTGGTGGGATTTTTAGGTCTCACATTTACACTTCTTTTCAAAGACGTTGCAGTCTGAGTCCTCTGCCTTACCTGCAGCCCCTGATCGAACCCATAACCGGATTGTCAACTTTGGTCAGCTGGCTGTAGTGAGATTTTCAATTTGAGACAAGTCTGCACACGCATGCACATGTATGTAAGAGTTTAATTACCTCATAAATTGTGTATATGGTTTCCAAATTATCCCAATGCTTTTGAAGTAGCTAATTTTAGTTTATAATGGAATAATATAGATTTGCTGTAACATTTCTTGTATGAGTGCGACAGTCTGAAAGCGTGAGTGTCACGTCAGATGCGTGAGAGTTGGCAAGCCTGCCACAATCCAAAAGCGTACCTCCTGTCATGGTATTTCCTTTGTGTTCATGCAGTTCAGGAGAAAACAGGGGTATATGGTTCCTAGCTGATTGTATTGAAGCATTGTCATGTGTGGAACTTACTGCTATAAAATAACTGGTGGCAGTATTCAGTACTGTCCTCAACAGCGAGCTGATCATGTCTTTGCCTGGCTTTGATTATAAATCTAATTTAATCTAAGTTCCAGCATTTTCATCTTAATATGAATTCGAGCTCAATTCAGTAAAAAAAAACCCAAATATGTTTGTTTACTTAAAGTTGTCTATCATGATCAAACTTAAACTAACACATGGATGTTATACGATGGTGCATCCAGTCTCAGAAGAATCAGTTTGTCACATAAAAAGCTAATGATCCGTAAAATACAACAAGCATTGTACCTCCCCTTGAGATGCATTAGAGTCACACTATGGTTCACGCAGTGCATGACGTTCCTAAACCTTACATTGCTCACTGGAAAAAAAGTGCCACTGGAAGCCGCAGTGTATATTATGAGTGTTTCAGCACATTGCGACAACACAGTGAACTCCAGTGCGATTTACCGACTCAAGCACATCTGGTAACCTTAAAGCAGAGAGAGGGAGCTGTGTTACTTTTCCAGAAAGCTGGGCACAGTGAGCTAAAACCAACAGGCCTGGTTTAGCTATTGTAATCAATGTGGCCGAATGATCCGGAAAATGAATGAAACAGGGAACGGCATCTGTGTGGGTGGAGTTTGTGTATTCTCTATTTTCCGGCAGATTTCCTGCTCTTCCTGGTGATCATGGTGAAACTTTTAAAAATTAAATTTTGAAAATTAAAAGACAGCAATCATGTTTACGGCTATTTTACAAGCCAGTGCATTTTAGATTTTTGGATAATATATGACCTTCAGCATTTTAAGCTGCCATATGATACGTACAAGACATTGTGATATATACCTTATCTCTCTCTCTCTTTCTCTCTCTCTCTCATTGTCTCTCTCTGTCTCTATCTCTCATTATGCTTGCAAATGGTAAAGGTAGCTTGTCTGTTTATGTAAGTGTTTATGTAGTTGTCTGTTTAGAGCAGCTGTATGACTTGTGGAAATGTTTACTTTCTTTCAATCTGATGGAACACATTATTGATTTATTTGTTTAATGACAGATGAAGCTTTATACTTTTCTATAGTTATTTGTGTATTTAAGGAAGGAAATTGGTGAACCCATTACGAAAGTCAAGGACGGGGGTTTGCCGGTAGTATGTGTGAAATGCCCCATTACATATACTGTAAGGTTGGTTGGGCATGGGGTATGTGAGAATGATGCAAAATATTTGTGTTAAGTCTCTGGAAAGTAGAGTCTTAAACTGTGCACTCTCTGTTTAAACTAAATATAACTCATGAGAAGAGTAAGTCACCGATGGGTTCAGATTTTTTGTTTGTCAGTTTGTTTGCACGGTGGTGTTTCTAAACTGCTGTGTGTCTGTCAGCATGTTCCCTGCAATACGTCAGCACGCCTTTCCTTGTACTCTGTGTTTCCTGGAAAAGGATCCAGAGTCACTCTATTAGGTGATTAAGGAAATGGTTGGATATCCTATTGAATCATATCCCTGCTGTAACGCAAATAAGTGGTTGGAGCCATTACTATCAATGAAGAAAGACAGAAGCTGAGCTAGCATGCCGTTATATGGGGATGGCCGCCCAACCACTAAACGAATTTGCAACCTTTAATAGAGGACTCAAAGAAACTACACCAAGTGGATATAAGCAGGTCAGTCCCTTAACTGAATCAAGTCTTTCAATAAAAGACCATTCAGTCTAAGAAGTCCTCAAGAGTCCAAGATCTAACAGAAAGAAAAACTGGCAAATTAATCTGCACAGAAAGTTCATAGTGGTCTCAATCACTCACAACATAGCTTTGCAGTTCAATTATTTATCAGATGCTTTTACCCAAACTGATGTATGGTTTTTGAGAGAGCAGGGCCAGACAACAGCAGTTGCAACTGTGGGTTAAGGACCTTGTTCAAAGGGCCATGGTAATACTGCTCTGGTGAGCATCTACTCACAGTCATAGCATCCTAACCCAAGGAGGCTGCACATTGGCATGCGGCACTCTTAATGAAATCTCAGATTAAGTGTAGAGGTGTTATGCAGCAGCACTTTCCAAGATAACAGGTAAATTATTCAACATGACACTGCGTTAGACAGTATAGTCACTCAAGACCTGAGTAGAATCTAAAAAAAGCCATCTTAAATATCATCCTAATAATCATGTCATTGTGAGCAGGCACAGTATGTTCAGATCCCGGACATACCTGCTCACGATGACATGTCATTAGCCCATTTATTCTCCCCTTTCAGCTTTGAATGGTGTAATTATAAATTAACATGTATGTCACTCTCCTAAAATGTTCTTCCCTGGCAACATATGCAAGCAATGTTCTCCACTATGTAATGAAAACATGTCTTTGTGACATTTTGGGGACCATTTTTCATGTCCCCAGACAGATTAGCTGGATGGGGGTTAAGGTTATCATGTTATGATTAGAGTTTTCCCAATAGAAACGAATGGAGAGTCCCCACAAAGATATGATGAATATGATATGTGTGTGTGTGTTTGTGTGTGTGCGTGTGTGTGTGTGTGTGTGTGTGTGTGTGCATGCACATGCACTTTTCTGTAATTATTAAATTGTGGGGACCAGATTTTCCCACAACATGATAAAAAAAAAGACCAATAACTTTTTACACTTACTGGAGACATTTTTTCAGTCCCCACAAGGATAACCACAATTAAAAAAAAATGTGACTGTAATCAAAAATGTCCATATGTGTTCATATGTTTCAAGAAAATGCCAAATGCCTTACACATTGTTTAGCTAATTATTGTTAAGGTTAGGGCTGGGTAGGGGTTAAGGTTCTCATTTTTTGGATTAGAGTTTTGTCCATTGAAATGAATAGAGAATCCCCATTAAGATGAATATGTGGGCTGTGCATGTGTATATGATAGGGTTAGGGTTAGGCTTACTACCTGCAAGAGAACATGTGCAGTCGTCATTGCTTTGCACAAAAAGGGCTTCACAGGCAAGGATATTGCTGATAGTAGGAAGTTCAATTGTTGTGAAGACTTCAGGATGGCCAAGTCCAGCAAGTGCCAAGATCATCTCCTACAGTTGATTCGGTTGATTGGGGCACCACCAGTGCAGAGCTTGCTTAGAAATGGCAGCAGGTAGGTGTGAGTGCATCTGTAAGCAAAGTGAGGCGAAGATTTTGGAGGATGGAGGATGGTCTGGTGTCAAGATGGGCAACAAAGAAGTCACTTATCTCCAAAAAAAACATGAGGGACAGATTGATATTCTGCAAAAGGTACAGGGATTGGACTTCTGAGGATTGGGGTAAAGTCACTTTGATGAATCCCCTTTCCGATTGATTGGGGTATCCAGATAAAAGATTGTCCAGAGAAGAAAAGGTGAGCACTACCATCAGTCCTGTGTCATGCCAACAGTAAAGCATCCTGAGAACCTTCATGTGTGGAGCTGCTTCTCAGCCAAGGGAGTGGGCTCACTCACACAGGCATGAATAAAGAATGGTACCAGAACATCCTCTGAGAGTAACTTCTCCAAGTCATCCAGAAACGGTTTGGTGATGAACAATGCCTTTTCCAGCATGATGGAGCACCATGACATAAGGCAGAAGTGATAACTAAGCGGCTCGTGGAACAAAACATCGACATTTTGAGTCAAATTGTGACAAACTCCAAGTATTGATTATGCAAGAATGGGCTACCATTAATTAGAATTAATTATGCAAATAATCACTCTTTGCATAAAATTAATGCAATTGTCAATACAAGCTTTTGATACTTAGGAAATGCTTGGAATTATACTTCAGTATGCCCTGGAAACATAGGACAAAAAGATCTAAACACTGCAGCAGCAAACTTTGAAAACCAATAGTTGTGTCATTCTCAAAAATTTTGGCCACAACTGTAGCAGGGGTGGACTGGCAACAAATAGCTGCTTGGGAATTTGGGTCAGGTTGTGGGGGTTAGGTTTAGGGTTAGGGTTAGGTATATTTTACAGCCAGCTTTGGGGGTGGGTCCCCTTAATACTGTAGTATCAGAGAGATTGCTCTATATAGTCCATTAGTATTTATTAGTAAAGGGCATGTAAATAGCCCCTTGTATAATTGTTATTGTAAATAGTTGTGCTGTGTCCTTGCTTTATGTAAGTGTGTGTGCCCTGATCTGTGCCAGTCATTTCTGTGTTTCCATGCCCTCTGTACATATTTACCTGTGTGTCCCATTCTATTCAGCGTCATATTTCTCTTTGTTTTTCCATTATGTGTGTTGGAGGAGTGGTTGCTATTTGTGTTAGTTTTGCTAAGGGCTATAATTAAAGAGCATGTTCTCTTTAAAACCGTCTTGTCTGTTTCATTCCTGCTATCGTGACACCTGGGTCTGCCAGTTATTACAATGCACTTCGTCAATCGTGATCATTAAAACAAAGAATTACTCATTAATGTTCTCTTGCGAAACCTGGCAAGACGGGTTGGACACCCCTGGTATGTATGTATGGGGAAGAAAGACTGGCCCTAATCCACCCACTGTGAAATTTCACAAACTTCTCAATAGCCAGTCCACACCTCAGATATAGCAGCAAAATGGAACCTTGGAGAAAACGTGCTGATATTGAATCAGAATAGGTGGTTAGCTGCGATCTCAGCCCATATCAATGAGTGACTTCATGAGGGATTTTCAGATGTCACAAGTCAAGTACTGCTCCAGAGAGATCAGGACTCTGGCTCCCTCCTGGTTGGATGGGTAAAAACTTCTCTTAGATCAGTGTTTAACAATCTGGTTCTTGGGGACCCACAGCCGATCCATGTTTTTGCTCCCTGCCAGACAGTCCACATTTCTGCTCCCTGCCAGCTCCCAATGGACCGTCTGTGGGTCCCCAAAAACTGGATTGGGAAACACTATCTTACATAAATAAATTAGGTGCTTTTCTGAACAGTGAGGTGTCCAAGCAAATCTCCGCACCAGTGACCATTAGAGCTGGCAAAGATGGTGCTGGAGATGGAGACTGTGGTGCCACCATTGTGCAAGCACATAGGGTGCATCCACCAGTTGGGAGTTTGACTTGCTTAATCGGCAGAGCTGGCTCTGCTCTTCCTAAAATGTGGCTCCATTGTAAGTCAGTACGATGTCTCGTGTGGCTCAGTCATACTGTCACAAGGGTCTTCTGAGCACATGTGCCAAAAGCACGCCCACTCAAATACATTTACGTTCTTTAGCCGAAACACAAAAACAAACTCCAGAAAATGGATACAACCAGACCGACCACGTCCTTTTGACACAAAAAAGACAACAAACTAGTGGGCAATGGCCACACCACAGTGGGCCGTAGTCTGAAACACTCCGTAATATAGGGCTTTAAAGACTGGGTGCAGTCTGAGAAAACCAGCCAATTTAAATACATACTTTATGAGCAGGTAACAGTCAACAGGTAAGGTTCTAGGGTGGAGTCGAGAACAAGAAGTACTCAGACAGCTACGGCTCCTGGCGGCTCAGTGCTGCCCTCTGGTGGATCTATTAAAAACATGTAAAAGAAACAGACGGTTCCATAGTACATGCTTCAGTGATCCTGGGAGGAGCAGTAACAATAAATCATTGACATGCAACTGCCTCATTTAAATGGTGGACGGCAGACAACATACACATTAGTAAGAGAAAAAAATAAAAGAAACAAATGGCCTAACTGCACATTTGAGATTGTTTTGCCTTTTAGGGGCATTTATGTGACAGAGCATTTTGAGGGATGCATTTGGAAGGTCACATTTCCTGTTTTCCACATTATGGGGATTAGTATAAATGGGCTGTGTTTACAAGTTAGGAATGAGCTGTCGCTAGCATGGCTGGCCTTCATGTCTTGAGAAGCCTGCACAGTCTGCGGGTATTTGCTCCGCCTGATAACGCCGATGTTTACATACAAAATAGCACCAGGATCGAATGCTGCTGCAAATTGTCTGCACAGGTGCAAAATTATTGCAACCACTAAGATGTTTTCTTTCATCCCAATTTGAACTTTAATTAATCTATGCAGTGCCCAGCAGATTTCACAAGTTATGGTATTGCTGCACTACTAGGTAAAAAGGCTGAAACTGTGGGCTTTTAGCTTCTTAACTGGGAGCCAGGGAAGGCATGACGTATGGGGGCTTGAGTCGCTCGCTTCTCTATCTGTCATTGGCTCCTTTCACCAGGCGCATCACACCTTGTGTCTCAAACAAGAGCCTATAAACCAGAGCGCCTGGCAGCCCTAATTTGCCTGCTCTCTGACATCATCTGCTGACATCATGGCAGGCCTCAGGTAATATCTGCATGAGGTTCTCTCCTTTCATTTTCTCTCCTCGGCATTACATTAAAATGTGATATGGTTGTAATTTGGAAATACAGGCCGCTGTCTTGAACTGCATGAAAGGAGAGAATTTAGATAAAAGAATGATGTACCATTCAACACAGATTTAACTGTTAGGCATGTTACATATGCTGGTCAAACAACGTTTGTATATTAAATAGGCATGCAAGTTTTTGAATGCATGCCTGTATGTGTCCGCAAGTCCCAGTTGTGCATAGCACATCGTGTACATGTGCATGCATGTGCCTGCAAGTAGCTGCATGCATCTATGTAAAGTATATGCGTGTATATGCCTCAGTCCTCATGTGTCCATATTTTTCAAGACAGCAAGCAACATCTGTCTTGGGTTCTGAAAAAAAAGAAAAGAAAACAAATCATGGCTCTCTAATGCTGGCAAGCTTATGGGCTGTATTCCAAGCAGTTCAATTCGTTTCAGTCAGTTCTGCAATCTTCACAGCCCTCAGCACCAAACAATGAAACCCAGAGCTCCAGCGTGCTCCAACTCCACTCCAAGGCAGCTTGCTCTTATTCACATCTGGGTCCCATCAACACTTACTGCTCTGCCTGGGGGGGTCCCAGCTCACTCTGCCTAGTTCCGCCCCAAGCAAGGCAGGAACACTGTATACTTTCACTTCCTGCCACCCCTTCCCCTTAACAAAGCCCCTTGTTGCCATGGTACCCCGCTGCCACTGATGCCCCCCGAGCAATGCTCCCTCACACTGCACGGCGCTCACCTGCAGCCTGGGCAGATGTGGTGCTCACCAAAAAACAGGAAGCCCTCTGAGCCATTTCAGGAATGTTCCTGTCGCCAAGGGAGGGCGTGCTGGAGGCTCGGGCAGCTGTAAATAAACTGCCCGCGGTTTCCAGGGCCAACAGAGGCCACCACTGGATTACATAACTCATAATGGTCTAAAGCAAAGGCTGAGGCCGTCAAGCTGCCACACACACTGGGAATCCAGATGCTGGTGAAGATAAAAACCCAAAAGATGGAGTGGTGCTCTTAAGGAACATGGCTAAAAGCTGCGAGCCAGCAATGGCTGGCTGCCAGGGGAATCCAGGTGTGAATCCAGGTGTGAATTGAGGTGTGAATGCAAGTGTGAATCCAGGTGTGAATTCAGGTGTGAATCCAGGTGTGAATCCAGGTGTGCACTGGTAAGAGGTCAGGAACTAACAGCTGTCTCTCATTGAAGCATAAGAACAACCATGTAACTTCACTTTCACTCACTTTTACTAACTCCCCCACAGTCTTTGTCGAAATTTCAGGCCATTTTTTCAGTTGCTGAACTATTTTAAGTGCATAAAGGAGGAAAGTTAATCAAATGTTTTCTTGTTTTTGTCTACACCTGACCCCTCATGTATCTGAATGTGTAATGTAGCTGCAGTTGTGTGGCTCCTAATGGCCCTTCTGCTCAACCAAGGTTATGTTTCATAATCCAGGACATGAACTCATTCATACATCTGCCGCTCAATGCAGCCTGCTGGTGCCCTTTGTAGGGAACACTGTGGGAGCTATTTTTAAAGTACCACAGACATTGCGTACTTTTCCAATAATGGGTCTGATTGGCTTTGTCAATCACAAGGCTTCATTTAGTGGAGGTTTAGGAGTTACACACGTTTGGTAGGTTAATAGAGCTGAAGGTGGACATGGATACCTGTCACCTGGAACAGCAGTATGATTCTGCTCATGCCATCTGTAACACCTGGGTTAGAAAAACAAATAAATTTTTTCTTCTGAAAGGACATTTGTTTGTGATATGTCTTCACTTTAGTAGCTATTGGGTTGTCTGCATCATTCTCACATGTGCTGGTTACGTTGCATTCGCCGTAGAAGCATCTTTAAACGCATATCAACAAGAGCAGTCCTTTGTATTGAACACATGTGTACACTGTGCTTCTGAATGTTTGAGTTCAGAGCTATAAGAAATTAGACAAAGGGACTAGCCTAAAATCACAAAACAGACACTTATCATTCCAGAGTTTCTCTGAGAGAGAGAGTTCTGTAGGTGCTCTCAGCCAGGACAAACCGCTCTAACCATGAAGTACCACTCCTTTTATGCATCCCTCTATTCAGATGATTGGGTATGTATTCTTAGGTCAAGGTCTAAAACATTCATGCTTATTCTGCTGAGACCAGGTTAAATGAGGGTGGTCATTCACATTGTGTGATATGTGGGATCAACGAGAAACATTTCCCGACTTCATCAGAATCCACCGTACAGTACTACAGTACTGTCCACATGTGACTGACGAGTAGTGTCAGGCTTACTATATGACTGGGAAGAAAAAAAACTAAAGTCACGGAACACATTAAACAAACAAAGAAAAAATAATGCAGGTGTGAGACACTCACACTAAAAAGATATTTCATTAGTTTTTTTTAAGTACAGGGTTGCGGGTATACAGTACAGCTGTATTTATAATAAAACTGAGAAGCGATTTGTTACCATCAGCCATTCGATTCAGCCAAGGCAGAGAGTAAGACAACTGCCACAGTCCAGAATCTCTAGGAGGACGTTACTTTTACTGCATTCTCTCTTTCATCTCTTTACATTCTACGTTTTCACAAACTCAGTATGGCAATACTTTACAACCACTCGGGTATACTTTGGTCTGGCGCATTCCCAGAAAACAATTCCACCCCTCCCTAGACCCCCTAATTCCTGGCTGTGTGTCACCACTGAAATTTAAGGCAAAAAAAGGTAAACAGGAAAATTAGACCCTAAATTCCCAGCTAATGCTTTTCATAAGGTAATTAGCTACAGGGGGATGAGAGAGAGAGAAAAAACAACATGAGTTAAGCCACGGAGAGCAGCTCAGAACCATCTCGAGAATCTTCCAGTAAATAATTTGCAGGATGAAAAATTCTTCTTTAGTATGGCAAATGTAAGTCAAGGCAGAAGTCTGAAGATCAGGATCAACTGTGTACGGTATGCTACGTGCAAATCAAGGCTAAAATGGTAAGACTATGAATGTATTGTAGATACGGATTTGGTATGCATTCATAAAGCATTATAAACACACAAAACTTAAAAATGCATAACACTTTATAGCCATGTTTATTAAGCATTATGAATGCTTTATAAAGCTTTCATCTATAATGCAGTCAAGGTACCTTCATAATGCAGTACAGTGTCTTATATTAACCATTATAATGCATTTTAAATGAATCTATAGTGCATTATAGATTAACGTTTCATTGGAGCTTATGAAATATTATAACCATTAATAAAATGCAAATTGATAAAACTTTCTGTGTGTCTTTCTTTAGTTATGCACTGAACGGCCAGTTTTCATGATTTTCCACCCTCCATTTCTTTTTTTTTGGACCATAAATGCAGGTGTTGCACTGTTTATTAAACAAAGGAATGAAAAGGGAACTGATGAGAGATGAGGCTGACATTATTATAAACTTGCTGTCCCAGCTTAAACAGCCAAGAGATTAAGATCTCAGTATGGGTGATTATTTGCCGTGCTAATAATGTCCTCAAGGGATTCGACTGATTGATGATGAGAAGAACTCAGTGTCTTTCCAAGATCATTTGAAGGGTTTCGTTAGAGACCCCAGTGCAAAAGCAATGCATGTGGCACGCCTGGCGGCTGAGTCTCAGGAAAAGCGATAACGTGTCCTCTGGTTCCACGTGGGCAGAACACCCAGGTTCCAGCAGCTGACGGTCAGTTGCAGTGTTGCACATTACGTGTCTTGGTTGTTAGACCACCTGTCTCCTTTTTCAGTATTACTGGATCAGATTCAGCTAGATAAATGTAAAGATTTTTTGCAGCACCACGACCAGTGTCTGTCAGGACATATATTATTAGTCCCACATGACAAAACAGGCTTGCATCACTATTGCAAATGTTACCTCACTTTGACTTTGTTGTGTAATTCAATGCTATGCTGTGCTTTAATACAATGGCTATATCGTACTATAACACAATGGCTATGGCATGCTGTAATACAATGGCTATGTTGTGCTTGGTGTCCTAGTCTGACATGTTGGGTGTGTCTTGCTTGTAACTATCCTAGCTATAGGCAACGTAAAGACTGGAATAAATAGATTTAAAAAAACACAGCAAGTAATGAAAAGCAGAACATGGCTCAGTACAGAAATCTTTGTGCTTTTTTGCCATTTCACTCAGGCTCAGGTGCAGCTGATGAATGGGATTGGACCCCACAAACCACCAGCTGATAGAAGGCACTGGACCCCACAATCAACCAGCTGATTTGAAGCCACTGGACACCACAAGGCACCAGCTGATGGAAGGCACTGGACCCCATAAGTCACCAGCTGATGGAAGGGATTGGACCCCACAAGCCACCAGTTGATAGAAGCGATTGGACCCCACAAGACACCAGCTGATGGAAGAGATTGGACCCCACAAGCCACCAGCTGATAGAAGCAATTGAACCCCACAAGCCACCTGCTGATGGAAGAGATTGGACCCCACAAGTCTTCAGCTGATGGAAGGCACTGAACCCCACAAGCCACCAGCTGATGGAAGAGATTGGACTCCTCAAGTCACCAGCTGATGAAAGGGATTGGTCCCCACAAGCCACCAGTTGATGGAAAGCACTGGATCCCACAAGCCACCAGCTGATAAAAGCGATTGGACCCCACAAACCACCAGCTGATGGAAGAGATTGGACCCCACAAGCCACCACTAATTATTCACCCTGCACCACAATACAGGTTCACATTTGTAGAAGATATTGTATTTAATAATACATTTAAACTATATACCAGGTTAGCCTAATAAACAATTTATTTCCTTAGATTTTGAAGCAGTATTGCAGACTGATGCTAAACTGGTCATAGCATGTTTCACCTAGCAGAAATGTCCTGAGCATTTCTACCTGAACATTTCAACCACAACTTTTAAAGAGTTGCGTTCCAACAACCTGATTGTTGATCAGAATGGTAAATGCTAAATAAAATAAAAATTATGGTAATAGTGGCTGTGCTTGAGACTCCGCTTCTGCCTTCCATAAACAATTTCTTTTATCCTTCGTGAAGTAAACATTTTGATCAACATCTTGTACACTCTGCTTTAAAAACCTCTTCCACTCCGGCATGCATTGTTGTCAGGCGTATGGTCATAAACGCTCATATTTGTCGGAAAATGTTTTTTTTATTACCATCATATTTGCAAATAGCCTCTAACCAAGGGAGTCGCTAAATGAGAAGTGGTTGTATAAGGCAGTAGTTTTGTGGAAACGTCCAGCTGTGTTCTCAGGGGGCGAAAGCAACATTACCAACAAGCCTTTCATACAACATGGTCGTTTTGTGCTTTTGCAATGATGTGGTTGGGTTTCATCCAAACATGGTGCTTTCAATGGTATTATACCCCAAACATAAAAAAACAAATTGAGTTCACACTGCAGAATTAGATATTATTTCAAAACTTGTTAGTTTTTGCATATATTCAACAATCCTTGCATTAAGGATATAAAGGCTATATTAATGGCGCTAGCAAATATAAGTTAACAAATACGTTAAAGTGAACCAATATGTCTACCCAGGAGGCAACACTGGCAGCCACCTAGGGCACCAGGCGCCAACTCCTGAGGAGGTATCAAACACAGCCAAACACTGTCTGAGAGGGGAAAGGTGACATCACACTGTTCTCCCATTGGGATATAAAAATTAACAAAATAAAAAAAAAGACTGTTACATACCTGCATAGGTATATTATTTATGACATAGATATATTATTTCCTGTTTTGTTTAATTATTTATGTTCCGTACATCTAGCAGTGTTGTCCTTACATAATACACAATGTGGTGCAATGTTTATTTAGGCAATTCTCTCTCTCCTTAGCAGTTTTCATGGGCTTATTTTGACAGTCGTGTTCTAATGCATTTCTTCTGTGGCAAAATGACCACGATCCCATGATGAAACTAAAGAATCATTCTCAGAGTTCCTGAGATGTTTTTCTTCCCCTCTCATCTCTTCATTTCTCGCTTTCCACATTGACCGCAGCCTATACTGCAGAGTCTGTTTACCATCTGTCTGAAGCCAAGCCGGTTAAGAGGCCCAATTCTGAGATTCCGCCACAAATTACACAGTGAGAGTGAACCACCCTCTAAATACGTCTATGTATATGTGAGTCTCGTTTTGCCTTCTTCCCTGGAGACCACGCCGGCTTCTGCAGTTGGAGTGAGACATTTTACTGTTGCCTTTGTGCCAAAGAGTGTTCTCTGTCTTTTCAATTCTCCTTTTTCTCATCTCATAACCTGCAGTTCTTGGCTCCTTTAGATCTCATTGTAATGCATCCCAAAGTCACAAACCAGCCTCATCCTGATAAATTTCCAGTGGCAGTTATGGGGAAAAAAGATTCCTCACTATTTTGACCAGTGATGCACAAATTAATAAAGCTCCTCCCTTGATATTTTGCTGAGATATTTTCTGCCCTATTTCATACAAATAGGTCTAATCTGTAGTGCTCACATAATCCTTGGGCTGCTTGCTTGTAAATATATTATCAATTATTCATTAGTTTATTCATTTGTTTCCAAAAAACGTATATCAGATTAGAAACTTTAGAAAATTAGAAAATTTTAAATAAAAAATTATAATTTCAAGTAATTGAAACCCAAATAATATTTCAAAAAGAGCTGTCCTGTGTTAAAAAGGTCATTGACAAGCTGTCTGATTGGCTGCTTTTTCATTAGTGACACCTTTGCATTGGTGTTTAATATTCCTTTGGGAGCAAAGGACTAGAATTGCAATTAATGGCAAAATGGCAAGAACAGAAATGAATGAGTCAGTCAAAACAATCAAGACAATTAATAAAAAGAAAATGTCTGTATGGAATCTACGTGCAGATACAGCATGTTAAACTTTGCTTGTCAATGGACTTTTGCTATGAAACCAGTTAATTGTATTTAAGATGTTTGAGGGCGACTCTAGCCAAGTGATACACAAAAAATGAGAGTAATATTGTCAATGTTCATCAATCTGCATCATTTTATCAACTTTCTGTGCACAGAATGACAGGTACTGTTACTCTGTAATTATTATATTCACTGTATCACAATTGATTCAGTGTGATACTTCAGTTTTAAAAGTTAACACCTTACTTCAAGCCATGTTTTTAGTAATTTATAAACTCATTCATAATGAACTATAATGCATTCATAAAAACATGGCTATAAATATTTATAAAAAGGCATAACACACTATAGCCATGTTTATAATGCACTGTGGATACCTTTATAATGCAGTACAAAGCATCTTTTATGCTTTCACCAACCATTCAAATGTATTATAAAGGTAGCTCTTTATAGATGAAAACTTCACAAAGTATTCATAATGCATAATACACATGGCTATGTGCTATGCCGTTTGATAAGTATGTGTAGTCATGTTTATAATGCCTTGCAAATTATTATTTGTTATGAATGTACTGTATGTATAAGTTACATTTATAAATAAAATTAAATGATACCTAAAGTTTCTTTGGAGATTAATTGTTTGAGTCTCTGTATGTGGTGTTTTTAAGACTCTAAGTCTCTGCAGATAATTGGTCAGACACAGAGAAAGAGATACCCACATAATATGAATGAAAGCACCCAACAATGATCTGAGTAAAGGTATTCTGTGCCAGAGAATGCGAAAGACATTACATTTGGCTTGACCTTGCAAGTCAGATTCACGCATTATAAAGCAAAACATTTTGGTCCTCTGGAAAAAAAAAAAAAAATGTAAGGCAGGCACAGTGCTTAGCCAGATATATGCCTCAGCTCACACACAATGCAGAAGTCAGCTTGAATGGGCTGCCTCCTTCTTCATTCCCCAGCTGACTTTGTTTCTCATTAGCAGTTTCCGTGACACTTTTATGTTGGGCCGGGACCAAAGAGGCCCTGGAACAGGAGTTAGTAGCTAGTGACTGATTTCTCAGAGGTTTTTCTGGTAAGTAGCAGAGCAACAGAAGAGATAGAGTGATAAGAATTTGCTGTCAAAGCAGTGCTGCAGTCTCACAGACATCCCGCAATGCAACACGTTTCCTTATGAATTAACTCAACAGCATTTGATTTCAAGACATTAAAGCTTCCTGCTTGTACAACCTTAT
Organism: Brevimyrus niger; assembly: GCA_015164015.2. Lineage (NCBI taxonomy): Eukaryota > Metazoa > Chordata > Actinopteri > Osteoglossiformes > Mormyridae > Brevimyrus > Brevimyrus niger. The sequence goes on along the minus strand of JAABNY020000108.1, from coordinate 27,627,996 downwards.
TTAAGGTTTCTCATAAGCACAGTGAATCATACAGAACAGTACTTTCATCAGCAGTACACTTTGGTTTAAACAGCACACAAATTTTGCTTAATTTTTTTTCCTTGTGATACAACTTTACTTGTTCTGTAAACTTCAAATGAGAAGCTTCCAGTATCATTCAGATCACGACACAGAAATGTTTACATGTCATTTCCAGTCTCAGTTCATCTCCCTCATGCAGAGAAAATCCTTAAGGTGTCATGTTTTTATTGAAGTCCCACGCTACAGTGCTACAGGTATGTGCATTTCAGCAACACACAAAACCATTAATTCCAAATTAGTGAGACAAATAGCTGACTGTCTATTTGCATTTAACTCGAGACGGAGCTACAGTGTCACATAACTTATGCAATGTGGCTGCAGTGCAGCAATCAATGCTGATGGATGGGCCAACAGAGAGAGAGAGAGAGAGAGAAAGAGAGAGAGAGAGAGATGTGAATACATTTTCTTGATTTAGACACTTGATCCAGATGCTCTTACTTAGTGGTGGAGAAGAGTGAAACTTGCTATTTCCTCATCTTTTTTGTGTGTGTGTGTGTGTGGGGGGGGGGGGGGTCATGACATGTGGGGGGGGGGGGTGTGTTTGGGTTTTCCCAGCCCTTGGTTGTTAAAAGACGGTG
>JAABNY020000108.1:27609683-27627327 GCA_015164015.2 Brevimyrus niger | reverse complement strand
TCTCTCCGCGTGTGTCTCGTGCGTGGGAGAGCGTCGTAACTCCTCTCCTTCTCTTTGTTTTTTGGGGTGGGGGGGGGGGGGGGGGGGGGGGGCCCTGACATATGAGGGCCGTGGGGAGTTTTGTGTTGTTCCAGCACTTGGTTCATGAAAGATAGTTACTGTTTCAGTAGAAAATTACTGGCTGGCCTCTCTGCGTGTGGATAATGCACAATTGGTCTAGTGGCCAGTCAGCAGTAAAAGCCAGGTAATGTTATTTATCCAGAAAATTACCTTAATGATATGAGAAATGGGACACAATGGAAACTGACAGACTCAAAGGTCAACACTGCCCTTAAATGCGAGATACCTGGTCAAAGAGTATGGATTTAATAAATCCGCCTCAAACTGGATATAAGTACAATTTGCAACAGCATCTTGTATTTCAGTGGGTTTTTTTTTCTTGGCAAACCAAGGTAGCACTGATTGCAATTTGTTTGTGTTTTATTACTATTCCAGTCTCTGTGGGAGAAACAGTCAGAGTTAAAATAATCTGCGGCTTGAAAAAAAATATAGAGACTGTATCAAACCCAACTATCCGCAACTGAAGAATGGAGACTGCTCTTCATTCGGCACTTGGCACACCAGGTCCGCCATGCGGCACTGTCCTGGCAACGTTGGCGTGCATCCGTGCTGCATTCTGAAGCTCAGAGCTCGGATATAATGACCCTCATGTGTCTTTATCCTCTTGACAGCTGTTCAGAAAGCTGACTTTCCAATGTAGATGTGTAATCATAGAATTATCATAACAGCAATAATAATAGTGGAATCACTGTTTACACTTGCCAAAACTGTACCGTGGCCTTAAGGGCAGATTAAATTTTACCGGGGTTATTATTAGAAACTCATTGGCAAGCAGCTTTGCTCTGGGAGGCTTGAAATGTGTGGTCATGAATGAGCACCAATGATTTTGACTCCTCTTTCTTTGCAAAATTGTGGGTTCTTCTCTCTTTGCTGGGGGGACTGGTGGGCTTTCCATCCAGTGAGACGTCTAATCTCCGCTCCCACTGGCCAATGTCCATCAGTGCATGTTGCAGGAATGAGCAGTTTCCTACAGTAGGTACCCTGTACAGTTGTCTGGTGATGAATGATATAATGCTATGGACCCTGTCATAGATGGTCTGCTACGGTTTCATGAAAAATGTCCTCTCTGAATATTTTTCAAAAATTGTTCAGAAAAATGTCAGATATCTGATTATTATATGCAAGTATTATTCATCTGGGTAGTAATTGTATACAGTACAAGCAACAATCTGGCATCCCAATTAAAGATAAAATAATAGTGTCAGGTCCCAAGCTATATTGATGTAGCATATACTGTATGGACAGTGCTGGGGAAGTTACTCACAAAAGTAATTCATTACAGACAAGTTCAGATCCAGAGAGTACAAATCCAGACCAAGGTTTTGTTTCAACCAACCAGTTGAGTACTCTGTGACTGTGACCGGAGACTGAGACTGTTCAACCAACTGGTTGGTTGAAATAAAATCTTGGTCTGGATTTGTGCTTTCTGGACCTGAACTTGTCTGTAATTAATTACTTCTGCGAGTAACTTCCCCAACACTGTGTACAGGACAAACAGAGACACACAGGGTACCTGTGACTTCCCAAAGGCCTGGTCAAGGTCATCCTGCTCCCAGCTGGTCCCTCACAAACCCCAGCTACCCCTTCAAGGCCAAAGAGCACACAGAGTGCTCAGGGGCTTCAGTCTCCCATCTTTGCACCACTAGGATCTCGCTGCCAAGCTGCAGACACCTCCAGGCAGACGGACACCTGAAATGCCTCTGAGCATTACCAATCCACTGCTGACGCCACAATCACTCAGCTATGTTTTCCTTTTACGCACTAATTGGTAAATGTTTGCAGAAACGCATAGTAAAAAACAAGCACATTGGCTCCATATCTCATTTTCCAAATGTTTGCAGATTTTAGGTACACAGTGTTCACAGGCCTTCAGTTCAAAATATAATATTAGATAAAGATCATGTCTATACTTATGCAATGCATTTAGCAATAAACAAAAGTTATGCGATCCCTCTGTGCAAAAAGTATCTGGCCCTTGTACTCAATAAGTGTTTAAAGTACCTTTTTTGCATCACTCAGTGGCAGTGGTTGTTGGTAGGCCTCTCGGGGTTAATTCTGGCCCACTCTTTATTTAAACATAGAGACATTTGTTTGTTTTAAGTCTTGATATAGTGTTTAAATTGGAGCACTGACAAGGCCAGTCCAGATCATAGATCATCTAATTATTCAGTTCAATGACACCAAAACACTGGTATCGTCAGTAGACAATACAGGCAATATCAGTGTTTTGGTGTCATTATCTTTAACTCAGCTACGTATCAGGGTTATGCTGGTCCACCCCAGATTTTACCTATACACTGTTCCAACTCTCCAAAATACCAAACACAAAGAACTACGCAAGATTACACAAAGTACAAACATGCTGTAAAAAATGATTTAGTGCTTTTCAGTAAAGGTTTATTTATGAAAGTTATGCCTAAGGTATGTTATGACGTCATAAAAACAAGCACAGCACTGTGCAAAGGTCTTCGGCTGCCAAAGAAAATTATGCTTAAATCATCTTTATGTTGCTGTGCATGATGATTCTACACCTGCGTCAGCTTTGCTGTTTCATAACCTCTCCAAAGTCCCCCCAGCATTTGCAGTTGCCACCCAACATACCCAAGTTTGGCCAATTAATAACTTGTCAAGTTATTTAACTAATCAAACTAATTAATTAAGTGGTGAAAATTTAAGAAATACAACTGGGATGCCGCTGATGTGAGGCCCGCGTGCGGGTGAGCGGGGAAGCAGGCGAGGGAGCTGTAAATGCAGGCGGAACAGGGTTTATTTCAAGTCGACAGGACGACAGGGGAGCATGTGGCTAAACTAACGTCAATGACAGACCTGGGGGAAACGGACTCAATGTGCGTCAGTGTCTGTTATCAGTTGATCCTTCTGTTAACCTCAGACAACCCCACACTGTTGAGCGCTGCCCTCCAAGTATCCCGAGACGAGCTGCAGGATTAGAAGCACACCGAGATCTGGGTACGGCAACAAGGTGTCGTACAGCAGCACTGAGATGACCCCCGAGCGCTTTCTCGTCTTCTTTGCTCGTCTTTGTCCCTGGGACAGCTGGCATTGCTACCATGTCAAGCTGCCGCAAGGACATCAGGCAGCTCGGGTACAGAAGTCCAGTCAGGTGACGCATGTGACCGGGAGTTTGCAAGTTGATCCCTGTGCTGTAGCGTCGAGCTGCCGCACCTTTAACTTAACTTGACTGATCAAGCCAATATTGCTTTCTGTTAAAAAGTATTAACAGACGTACAATGAATGAGCATACTTTAATACGTTAAAATATATATGCAAATGAACAGAAATACAACTTTTATTCTCCGAAGGGTCACTAATATTGCGTTGGATGGCTTGGTTCCAAAAATCCTCTCCTCAGGGGTACCCCAGTCATATATATATCTTAAATTTCCCTGCCAGCTCATTTACAGTAAAATAACTAAAGAAAGTAGTTTTACTAGTCAACAAATACATGGGTATAAAGGATGGTAACTGCAAATACTGGGTGAGTGTTCAATTAATAAATATTTAAAAAATACACAAAATTATGCGACAGGAGAAGTTTTAGGTTATAAACCCTCTCTACTTGAATAATGATTTTCATTTTGTACAGTTATGGTATTCTATAGGTAAGTAATTAATTTATTTTTCATTCTTGAAACGATATTCCTAAAAGCTACCCGTGGAGTTGGCGCAGTGCAGGACTGACCCAGTCATGTGTGGCGACACAATCTGCCACCATCAGCTGAGGTCTGGCATGCAGTCACCTGCTCTGTCAGGCCAGCATGACCTCTCCTGACTGCCACCCCCCGACACACACACACACATACACACACACACACACACACTGAGTGGCGCAGGGGTTAACGGGCCACAGTCAGCAAAATCAGCAACTTGAGAATCATACCCAGATAGCATTAGGTCTAGGTCAGTGTTTCCTGAACCGGTCCTCGGGGACACAAAATGTGGACTGTCTGACAGGAAGCTGGGAGGGAGCAAAAATGTGGACTGTCTGACAGGGAGCAGGGAGGGAGCAGAAACGTAGACTGTCTGACAGGAAGCTGGGAGGGAGCAGAAATATGGACTGTCTGACAGGGAGCAGGGAGGGAGCAGAAACGTAGACTGTCTGACAGGGAGCAGGGAGGGAGCAGAAATGTGGACTGTCTGACAGGGAGCTGGGAGGGAGCAGAAATGTGGACTGTCTGACAAGGAGCTGGGAGGGAGCAGAAATGTGGACTGTCTGTGGGTCCCTGTGTACCAGATTGGGAAACACTGGTCTACAGCATGAACCCACAGGACGATACAAACTTGAACAGCATTCAGATATTTATGCCATTATACTGATGGTATTACTGCTCTTCAAACCACAGTCATTGTGCAATTTTATTGCATATTCATCTTTTTACTATCATTTTCCGTCAAAGTATCCAAACAAGTTTTCTATGGTGCAAATTGCTATCAACCATAAGATGTCTTCTGTTACACATGGTCACAGACGACGTCCTTGAAGCCGAATCAGTCTCTCGCCTCAGAATAAACCCCCTTTCTTAGAGGCCAAAGTTGGGTACAGGCTTCACTTCCCTCCCTGTCCCACCCACTTCATTACCCCCTGCCCCCCCTCTAGATGCCTTAAAAAAGAAGCAATATGTTATAGTGCCCAGAGACAAGATTATATTAAGGGAAGCAGGGTAGGGATTGGTAGTGAGACCAGCCAAATATCTAATTAGGATTCTTCTCTTGTACCCTTGAGTGAAATGTGTAACTCTGCAAACTGATCACGTTACATTTGCACATTACATTTACATTTGATACATTTGCCGTTCGGCCATCCACCGGCTAGATGTCTGGCTTATATGGCTCATTTTCCATGTAACTGATTCGTTTGAGCTCGCAGATGGCGCCTGCCCGTGTTTGCTGTGAGCGTGTGTACTGCGGGATGCAACAGATTGCAATGCGGGGCACTTTTTCTTGTGAAGTTTATGCTATTTTTGCATTATGTAAGAGCAATGGGGCCAGATGGTGTGCATTAAGCAGACCCTGGCCCCTCCCCCCTATCCCCACCCCAACCCCCCCCCCCAGCCCTCTGCTTGCCTCCTGGAGAGTCCAGCTCAATGGGGCCACTGTTTCTCACTGCCGCAAACACAAGTGCAGGAAAACTGGGAGCCGGTTCTGGGGTGTGAGTACACTGATGCCCGTAACTGTGCTATTGTCAAAGCATCAGCGGAAAGGGGCAGGACACTGCAGTGATACAGTGATACAGTGAGGGGAAGGCATGCCTGGATGGTGCCTGGAAGAAACACCCACAAGTGCCAAACACTGCACTCGCTCACATCCTGAACTCTAACTGCAAAAACTGCAAAGATGTTTGAGGGATTTTTCATATTATACTCTGATAAAGTATATATGGCTATCCAGGTGTGTAAATTCAATTGCTTTAATGAAGCTAGACAAAAAGCAGAGATATACTGTGCCTGTGCTTCATTGCTTACTGCACAAAGCTGAGGAAGATCTTGTGCTTTTTCATCCCTGGAAGTCTGCCTTCCTAACCTGTGTTTTATACACACATTATCTATAAAGCCAAACTATCCACTGTATGCTGAGTTTGACTACTCCTAAAGAGCATTTACAGCAGTTAACTGGATGACCTCTTTCAGCATTCAGTAGAGCAGAACAGAAATGTGTTTATGCCCGTTATCTTCTGGTAAATGGTGTGTAACTGAAGGCATGGATCTTGCTGGCATTCATGGAACCCTACTGGAATAGACCCCTCTTGTTCCCCCAGTCCCAAGCATTTGCCTGTTATGTAACCAGAGAACATTATTGTCCATCACTTCATGGAAAGCAGGCAGTGCTTCCAGGCAGCCATGCTAATATACAGTTACTGTATCCACAGCTAAAGGTCTCTTTCCCCTGCAGCCCCCTTCTGGATATTCTCCTCCACGTTGATACTTTTTCTACAGCTTCACTTTTGCAGGCCTCCTTTCCTTCCTCCCACCCCACCTACATAAATCAGATAATTTTGACCTCAAATTAGGTTCAATCAAATATACTTGGTTAATACTTATACTTGGCAGTGACAACAAAAGGACTGAAAGATTTAAAAAATTACAGTAGCAATAAACGAAAATATAACCACTTCCTGAGCCTTTACCCTGTGTGCTGAGAGAGTTACATTACAGCTAAGAATGTATTCAATAGTTTGAACTTTTTTTGCATCTGCTAATTGAATTAGCTTAGCTTTTCTTTCTATGCAAGGAAGTTGTCAGCTATTTACAGAGGATTTCCAGGAGGGAGTCTTTACGTGGCAGGGGAGATGCAGCCAGAACACTTTGTTGTTAGTTTGTCAGGCGTTAAGGGAACAATCACAGGATTCAGCAAAACTGCTCTTAACAGCCTGACCAGAAACAGGAGCTCCTCAGGCACCCGCAGCACAGCCATACAACTGGGCCTCAGTGCAGAGGTACATCCAGAGCCATGAGAGAAGAGCTTTAGTACAATGAGGAGACACAATGTTAAAAGGAGAGGATCTTCACCTCTGATTTTGAAAACTTGTCTGCACGCTTGGCTCATGGGAGTTTTACTTACAGAAAAATGTCCTGGAAGGCAGAAAGAAAAATTATTAGTTCAGACAGATAACCAATCAGACTGCAGAGGAGTTGAGTCCAAGCCTCTGGTTTCACACACTTGGCGGCTGTGGTGTACACATTAAATTTCTGAGAAAAGAGAAACTTTATACTGGAGTCCCTAACTATGACAGAACTGGCTAGCAGGCTAACCAACTTTTCATCTTAGGTTTGCACAGATTCTAGCTATAGTATGGACGTGAGATCTTGGATAGGCTGCTGAACGTTTACAAAGAGATTTAAAGATGCCTGGCTGTCTAAGTAATTTGCTTTAGGAATGGGAGAGACAGGAATCAAACCCGGGAGGCTTGACACCAAAACCATAACCACTAGAGCCACACTATGAAAATGCGTTTGGTTTAAGTCAAATAAAAAAGACACAAAGTCAATTTGCGATTTTATGGTCCCTCATTTTTTTCATTTTTACTATTGTCATTGTAGGATTTTAAAACCACAGAGGCAATTAATCTAAGAATTACTATAGACCAAAATCCAACTGCAAGGCAAATCGGTTTAACTCATAATAAAACATACTAGGATTGTCTTCTGCATGAAAATAATAATGAGTTTCATGGTCAATATCAAGCAGTGGTGTTGTGAAAGAATAAGAACAATGGTGATTAGAAGATCAGATGGAGATGTGGAGCAGGCATGAAGAAAGAAACACCATATAGTGGAGAAGAATAAAGTGGAGAAAGGCAGTGTTTCCCAACGCGCTGCTCTGAGACCACAGACATGTTTTTGCTCCCTCCCAGCTCACAGTAAAAAATGGTCTGTCTGGAGGTCTCCAAGGACTGCATTGGGACACACTGGTGTAGGGGATGGACAAGGAGAGCGCATGATGCCCTAGAAACATATGTTTCTCAAAGTGTAGCAGTGAGCCATTTTTCTCATTGCAAACCACCTGTCACGCGACGTGATCGACAATCAAGTAAGGGAGGCGAGAGCAGCCAGGTTCAGGTATTCAGGGTAAAAAACAGACAGGACTGGTACTCACGCAGGGATTAGACGATGACAGATCTAGGGAAACTAACCGAGACGCGGACTAAATACACAGGACAAGTGGAACGTAACAGTTAACAGTTAATCACAACCGCAAATTAACAGGAGTTAATGAGGGGGCGTGGCACACATGAGGATTGTACGGAGCAGGGCGTGACACCGGCAGAATAGAATTTAGCTTTCCCTGTCCATCCAGTGTGGGTGCAAACTCCTGGGAAATGTCTCTGTGCATCACACACACACGGTGTGTCTTACTAGACCCAATAAACTACAACAAAACGTGCCCTAGTCAACTAAACAAAATTATGTGAAACATTAAAACCAATGACGAATAAAGGAATTCAATTTAAAATTATCAAGAGCAACAACTACCTTCTGATCTTTCATTATAACTTTAGGTTCTCAAAATCATACAGAGACAGTGGTGCTGAACTCTTGCCCTACTCAGATGCCATAGTTTTAACCCGCAGTCTGTAAAGCGATGATTCCTGTTGAAACCCCTTCTGCTGCCTGGTTTTTTCCCCACCACACACTGTATGGATAAGTCCTTCTGAAGCTGTAGAACAAGGACCCCACTGTCAACAGAATCTCGCACTGATGAAACACATTCCACTTGATGTTCAATGCAAACCTCACAACAATGGGGTGCCAGCTTCCACCAAACAAAACATGAGAAGCCCTACTCTCCATTAGCATAGACTGTCCATACCTGTCACATGGAAACTACTGCAGACGCTCATAGGACCTCCTGCTCCGGATGAGCAGAGCTGGAGCGATATCCCTAATCACCAAGTGGCTCCTGATCTTATTGAGATGGCATCAAATATATATGAATTAATCCCCCTCAGACCCGATAAGCACTCATTCCAAGCCCTGGTGTTGCCTGGATCAGAGATGTCAGGTCTAAGATAACCGTCTAATCAAGAAAATCCAGTTTTTGCCAAGTGCAATGGTGTAGTTTGGCAAAGGGGGGAGGAGGGTAGAGGACAATTTTAATGCAATTTCTTTTTTCTCGGGGGGGGGGGGGGTTTAAGCTAAATTACATGTACATTTTTGGAGGTACAGGTCCTGTCACACCCTGCTCCGGACGCTCCTTATTGTGTGCCATGCCCACCTCGTTACCTCTTGTTTTTGCCTGAATGTGGTCACCTGTTGCTCGTTCGGTCTAGCCTGTGTTTTGTAGTTAGTCCGTGTCTGTCAGTCTTCCCCAGATCTGTCAGTGACGTCTTATGTTCGTAAGTACCCAGTCCGTTTTCCTGAATAAACCCCGTTGTTCCCTGAAACCTGGCTTCTCTCGCCTCTCCTGTTTGCTCGCCGACCACGAAGCGTGACAGGTCCCTGCATTTTCGTAGTTCCTATGGCCCTGCCAAAGTGAACTAACACCTTGATAAGTTTCTACTCAGTTGGCAAACTAATGTCTCACTTGACTTTAGGCTTGACACAAGAATGAGATGTTTCTGTTTCTGTGGCTGCATCTAAGCAGAGGGCTGAAGAAAGGAAGCAACCTAATGAAAACAAAGCCACATTCAGTAGTATCACATCATTAAGACATAGAGGCTTATTGTTTTGAAATAATATTGGCAAATGTGTGGTTGGCTTTATATATTCTGGCTGCTTCGGAGAGCAAGTCATTTATTTTTATTCCACGGAATTAGAAGCACAAAACATCCAGCGCATATGGGGAGCAGCCCAACAGGGCTTGAAAGTTCCATCATACCTTGAGGCAAAGGGGTGAGAACTGGCATCCAATCAAATGCCAAATTGATTTAATAAGATTGTTCAAAGCTTGGTCACAATGAGAACCATGCACACCCAGGCATTTCCCTGCAAATCTGCTAAATCTCTTTCTAAAGGAAAATAACCTCTTGGTTAAACTGAGGATGGGAAACTTAAAGTGCTCAAAAGTAGTGAGGTGTGCTGGCTTTTATTCCTCCTTACCTTCTAATTTAGGCTGAAGGTACTTTTGTCATTTACAAATACAAATAATCTGCAAGACGTCAATCATGAAAGTCATGGACCTACTTTCTCAATACATATGCTGGTCAATACATGTGCTGGTCCATCAATGAGCTTCTATTCTCTTTTCTCCTGACTGAATAGTGCTGCTGGCACAATGACGGATCCCAGCTCCGAACAGCACCAGTGCAGGGCTGGGACAACATTAGCACTTCATTCCCTTCAGTTTTTTAAAGAAAAATCTAAAAAGACAAGATCTCAAAAACACCGTAAATCTGTGCTTGACACCAAAATGGAATTGTGTTCTTGAAGCTAAGATTTCCTCCAGGACTCAATTTAAAGGGAAACAGGATAAGAAGATGCAGTTCTGTAAGTGTGACATATGTCTTCCATCAGGAATGGATGCTTCCTGGCATAAAACTCAAACCCGTTTTGTTTGTAAAACCAATTGTAAACCACAATGTAGGGTTAGAAGGTCTTTTAGGAGTGTGACAAAATTTGACAAAAAAAAAGGTGACGATCCTAACAAAAAAATTGCATACGCTGTATTAGTCAACACAATGCTTCAGGAGAAAAGCATGCTGGCTTGGTCCTAATCACGATCAGGTAAATCAAATCCCAAAACTCTCAGCCTCCATTCTACCTTCTATTTTCTTGTGCTCCCTCTGACATCAGCTGCATGTTTTATTGCTATGATATATTACCCAGGGAAAGCAGATCCAGATGGCAGCTTGAATAGTTTTCTCTTTAAAAAAAAATTCTGCATCCCATATGAATGGCAAAGATGTCATACTTAGCAGCTGTTTGTGAGTGAGTGTTATGCCCATTGTCTTCTTACACAGCTCCAGCCGGGGCAGTTCTCGTACCAATCTTCAGACAGACCCCCGCCCCCCCCCCCCCAAGACACTGTCTTCAGCCACGGCCGGCTGTAAAACGGCTATGACATCAACTCCAGTGCTCTAAGTCCGATGTAGACCGGAGGTCACGGCTTGCCTTTAGAGGTCTCATGCCAAAATCTTGGCCCAGGCCAGTCATGCTGCAAACACATGCCAGACCAGCCCACAGCATCGTCCAGGCGGCCCTTCACTGGCTTTCATTTACATTCCTTGGCTGGAAGTGCAAGAGCATTTGGAGCAATAAGAGAGGGCTTGAGGGGCCATCAGGTCTGGCAGCAGCACAGAGGCTCTTCATGCACACAGCACGCACGATCACTCCTGTGCATAAAACACTGAAACATGCGTCCGCATTTCCTGCATCCATCAGCACGTTAAATTCATTTTGGCTCCGACTCGCAATCAAAAGCATCGACAAGAGATAATGTAGATGTCAATGCCAAAAAGCTTTTTGGGACAATCAAAAATAACCAAAGATCCAAATTGGGCAATGCGCCTTCCCATGGGCTAAAACATAAAAATATTTCCTGGAAACACCACAGAATTACAAAATCTAAATGTACTGTAATTAGATATTTCTTGTGATATAAATAGGTGATTATGCTAGGATTGGAGCAATTTAACAGCTGCATTGCCTGTCCAAATTCATTTCAACGGAACCAAACTGTTCCATTGAGCTCTGAATAAGTCCAACTGCCTCTCCACAAGGAGGACCGGTCCAGAAATGGTGTATAAATAAGTCTGTTTGGCGCAGTTGGTGCAGGAATTATGATACAATGATGATTTGCAAACAAAAAGAAGATAATAAAAGTTTTAGAGCTTATTTTTGCACAAAGCTTGCCTGCACACTGCCAATGAACATGAATCAGAATATAATAAACCTGAGCTGCACCTGAGGTAAAATCAACTCTTATTGAGTGTAGTGTACACCTAATCCAGTGTTATCACTGAAGACTAACTCTGGTCCAGTGTGGTAGCCTTTTTGGCCATTAGCACGTCCTCCGGTGGACAGAGGAAGACATGTCTCTAGAGGAGATTTGTTGGTTGAGTTGTCTTGGTGTGGGACTTATCTTTTGTGTCTAGCAGTCTTGCTTTAAACTCATCTCAGATGTTAGAAAAGGCAGACCCAGTCTACAGCTCAACAGAACTGCAGTGAATTAACATCTGCACAAGTACAAAAGTACAAGTAAATTGGAACACTCAGTTCCCTCAGTATTGGAACAACAGGCCAGACTATGACATATAGAAAGATACAATCAGAAATACTATAACATTAGATAAATCGATAAATGAGTTAAACCAGCTGCCTTGAGTGTCACAGGACCACCCCAATAATGAGGTTTTATTTTTCTGGGTGTCATTTTAACTAAGTTACTGGGGAAAATAGGACTTCCTTATTTTGAAGCTTATTTTAGAATCTGCTCTTCGAAATATAGGGTACCACAGGAAAGGACCGATGTTTCACAGACAACTTGCAAGTTAATTGGACCTGTGAATGATATTTTTCAACAGCAAGTTTTCCCTGGTCTTATCACTTTCTCCAGAAAAGCGCAGGATCGACCCATTTAGCAGGGAGCCAAGTATGCATGTTAGTAAAGACCAACAATATGAGAGAATGACTAAGCTGCTAAAGCCTTCCTGTTTACTGTCACTGCTGCTGCAGTATTGTCCTTGATTTGTATCACTGCAAAGCAAATTCAGAAGTAGAACCAGGCTAAGGAGGCAGGCATTAAAATGAACATTCACAGCTCAGTGTATGTAAAGCCTCCATCACCCAGCCTAAGGCCTTCATCACCCAGTGTAAAGCCTCCATCATCCAGCCTAAGGCCTCCTTTACCCAACCTGAGGCCTCCTCTACCCAGCCTAAGGCCTTCTTTACCCAACCTGAGGCCTCCTCTACCCAGCCTAAGGCCTCTATCACCCAGTGTAAAGCCTCCATCACCCAGCCTAAGGCCTTCTTTACCCAGCCTGAAGCCTTCTCTACCCAGCCTAAGGCCTCCTCTACCCAGTCTAAGGCCTCCATCACCCAGTCTAAGGCATCCATCAACTAGTAAAGACCTCTTTTACACAGCATGAGGCCTCCTTTACCTAGTGTAAGGCCCCTTTTACCCACCATGTGGCCTCCCTTGAGAACCATTGCCACTACATGGTGAAAAACTTATATAAGATGAGACCATATTATAAGGAAGGCCGAGGCCATGGATACGTCTTTGGTCATGACAGTCATGTTTCCTTTGTTTCAGTACACTTTAAGCAGTATTAATGCCATGCACAAATAAACAATGAGTTAATGAGAAACATAAAACAAATGACAAACACTTATGTCAAAAAGTCCAATTAAAGACTTTTTCTTCTATTTTTCTTCTATACTTTCACTCCCACGTTGCTGGAGACTTTTGCCCGCAAATGACTTCTACTATCTGGCTGTGTTACTGTGACCTTTCTATCCATTTCATCTGAAATCAACTCTACCAAAATCAAATGTGGTTATGGGGTGACTGTGCATGTAATCGCTTTCAACTTTCCTTCATTTTCATTTTATCGAGGCGTTTCTGATGATTTACAATACAACATGTACTTTCTCTTGGTCAACAAATCAGAATAACGACGCCAGTGTGACTCACTGGAAGAGCATTAAAGATAAATCAAATATAAAAGAATCCAGTTATTGGTCTCTTTTTTGCTCGCGAAAGTGAGGGTAAAAGTGACAAAAAAACATCGTGCGGAGAGACACTGGGTGCTGGTTTCATTTTGCTATCCCTGCTGGCTGAGCTTCCACCACACATTGGCCATCATTAATATCAATGCTGTTGACAACCAAGCATTGACCTAAGCCGGCCGCCAGGAAGTGACCACTTTTTCCAGATACGCATTGAAAAACAAATGGAAAATTTCCGGATCAAAATTTAGGGAGAAGAATCGGAAAAGATTACAAGAAGATCTATGAATCCTATTTTCATCACAAGAGTCATTTACAGTTATTAGACTTTTTAGGTTTTAGGTTGCCTACGTCAGTGTTTGGTCAGCACACTCATCATGTTGCATGTCTTGCACTATCCTTATTTTGCACAGCAGCATCACAGCCAGCAGAGCACAGAGAGTGACATGGAGACATGGAGATCTCCCTTTCTGTTCTTGGGGTTCAGTGGCATGCGGGACAGGAACATCGTCACGGGGATGGGAGTAACCGAATCTCCTTAACTACAGGTGATCTCTTTGACGGAGTTTCTGTACAGCTGGCTTGTCCTTTGGCTGGGTGAAGGACAGGGTGCATTTGCCGAATGGCATCGGCTCTAAGGCCCCCAAAACCCTGACTAGGGTTAGAATGGGGATCCCCAGTGAGATGGACTGCTGGGTTAACCACTGGGTTATGATGGATGGAAGGGTGATCATTTGGATGGATGGACGTTTTGTCCTTAGAGTACCTGGTGTGCCCCGGCTAGGTGAATTTGGCCTGACCTAATTCATCATGACATATGAGGATTACCCAGAAAGCAATGCTCCATTTTCCATTTGTAGACCTGACAATGCTGTGTTACTTACTATGCACATTGGTACAGCAGATACTTAATGAATCTAAAGGCAGCATATTACATGAAATTAACCTAGAGATTGAGCCTATTAAAAAAGCACAAAAGAAAATTTCTATTTTACTGCAAGTTATGTTTTATTTTTCAATTGTTACTTTACAAAATATTAAGCAATCAACATGCACTCACCAGCCACTTCATTAGCAACAGCCGTATACTGGCTGAGAAATGTAGACATCGGATCAGTTAGTTCTGTGGTAGCAGCACAGAGCATAAAAATCCCACAGATACAGCTCAGGAGGTTTCGTTAATGGTCAGATCAAACGTCAAAATGGGGAAAAAATGTGACTGAAATGACTTGAATGCCATGTGGGGTGATTTGACTATTTCAGAAACTGTTGATCTCCTGGGTTTCCCACATGTAACAGTCAAGCATTTACATAGAATGTAGATAAAAGCAGACTTGCAGGAGGTTGCAATAACTCATGTTACCATACTACAATAGCGGTGGGCATCTCTAAATGCACAACGCTTCGAAAACAGCTCCTGCTACAGCAGCAGACGGCCACATCATGTTCCACGTATTCCATGTTCTACACCTATAAGATCAGTGAGCTCAGGCCTCATTAGCACAGGCTCACCAACCCTGGAGAGTGGAAAACCGGAGAATGTCACCTGTTCTGATGAATCTTGATTTCTGCTGTAAAATGTAAATGGTATGGCCAAAATTTGATAGAAAACAGCATGAATCCATGGATCGAACCTGCCAATAGCTCAGGCTGCTAGTAGTGGGATGATGCAAGGAATGGTATTTTTCTGAGTAATAGTAATGGGCTTACTGTATTTTGCCATTAGACCCCAATAAACTACAATAACAGTAACAAGTATATACCCTGATTTCCACAATATTTCAATTTGGTCAAATAATAGGTAGTAGGTAGTAGTTTTATTAGGTCGAATGTACAAGTATACAACAAAGTTCAGAGAATATTTTCTTCAGTAACATTCAGATGTGAAAAATTACCAAGCCCTAAAAAAAGCCAAGCAGAGGGTCAGCAGTTTGAGTAGTCTGGTAAACAACCAGGATATACTTGAAACAGTCCTACTAAATAAATTCAGAGTGAATTCTTACCATCAAAATGACAGTGTTAGAAATTTCTTGAGACCTCTGGAAAAAAAAAACAAAAACAAATATTCCTATTAATCGAAAGCAATGGGAATCCAAAGATTCCTGAGTCAGAGTTTTGTTAGGTGTACAGCTCCTGGATTATGGAGCTAACCCAGATTTTCCATACAACCCGGTGGACTTCACCTAGCTCCTCTACAATTCGATTGGGTCGATTGCTTCTTCTGCACTCTGAACATTTTTGTGTAAGTAAAACACCTACTGCATCACCTGCTATCTCCTGTGTAAATCGCTAAGTATTGGTTGTTACCATCTGTTCATTCTGAAGTATTGTGAGATGTACTTCATACTAAGTAGATGTCATTTGACCCATTGACTATCTATCGTAATGGTTTTGATTAAACAAAACTGCCATAGATTGCTCTAAAAATGGACCAACACCTAATTCTGTTTAAAAGGACAAGGTCCTATCTCAGGAAAAGGTCCTAAAAATCCTGAAGGAACACTCAGAATCTGTAGGCATATCTCACCTGAGATAATTGTTTGATACTCCAGCATTAGGAAGCCCTATGCAAAAATGTAGAATTTATTAAAATTGAAAAGTAGAAAACACTGCATGCTAAAAGTAACAAGAATATTCCTGCATTGCCCTACGGCCTTGACCAATATAAGCAATTAGAGAATCCATTTCTATGTTTCTACCTCGATGGTCCTTCTACTATATATTTACATCTTATTTTCAAATCTCATCTCATCATTACATGGTTTACCCTGATGAGAGTAAGACCAGACCCCTCTTTCCAAGGCCACACACTCTAAATCATTATGGGAGATCCCCAGTTTTCCAATTCAGCCAGGAGATACAATCCCTCTTGTGTACCCAGGGTCCCCCCTGAGGACCTCTGCCCATCAGGACCTGCCGGAAACACCTCCCTTAGGAGCTGATATGATTTTCTCATAAGATGGCCAAACTGCCTCAGCTGGTCCCTATCAGTCCAAAGTAGCAGCATTGCTATTGTAAGGACCCTTTGGATTTTCAGACTCCTCACCTTATCACAGACAGTAAGCCCGGCAACGCTACAGCGAAAGCCCAGTACGGCTATTTGGACTCCCGACCTTCTTTTCATTGTTATCTATAGCTCATCATCAGTGGCGAGTCACCCAACAACTTATCTGGGCAATAGCTGAACCTACCCAATGGCCACAGTGCGATCCCCCATAGCTAGAACACACCTCCACCTATATTCGCCAGTCCTGCAGCTCTGCAGCTTTTCTGCCGTAGTGGCATTGAACAATTTCCCAGAATATTTTGGAATCCTGCACCTGACCCTGACCTTTCACCCTGTGGATGGAGAATCAGCAAGGTGTCTCTACATAGCCATGTTATGGACATTTTTAACTCCATAGGTAGACCCTGGAAATCCTGCTCTTGTTACCTTCCATGGGAACAAGTCATAATTTGCATGACCTCTCTCTCTCTCTCTCTCTCTCTCTCTCTCTCTCTCTCTTTCCATCCATCCATCCATCCATCCATCCATCCATGCATCCATCCATTATGGGATGTGATTAACCTCTATATGAACTACCTGAACACAATCAATGATTTGTACTTTTATAAATTTTGTTTTATAAATACGGTTACCTTTTTTGGAAAAAACTAAATTGCAGGGCTAGATTTTATTTTTGTTTTACATCTTTAGAATCCATCTGGAATATTAACTGTGAAGCCCTTTTTGCTAGCTTGTTTGTAACAGTGCAGTACAGTAATCAAAAATTAATCAAAGCTGCAACAGCGCACCATAAAGGATCACAGCAGTCCGGAGTCAGAGGAACTTCTGGATAAAATTCAGCTGTTCAGCTGTAGAAGAAAGTAGAAAACAAACTGTTCCCAGGTTGCACCAAGATTCACTAAGAATGGAACATTTTTACGCACTTCTCCTGGTATGCATATATAATTCAGTAAATAATGAAACACATGTTACTGATATTCCACAAGTCCATAATCCACATAAAACGTGAAAGTCTGCCTACCAGAAACACATGCTAGTTTTCCCTTCATGTCCAAAGCACTTAAAAATGTGAAAACATCAATTTTATATAGTCTAACAAGGTTCTCTTGCTCCTTTCTCTTCTTAGCTTTGAATATTTCAGTATGATCTTAATATGTAGGACATGTGTTTCTTCTGTATTTCTTCAGTAAATTTGATACTACTACAGATTAAGCAATTCCATTCATCTCTTTCTTGTCCAGTGGTCATTCTAATTAATACTGACATTTTGGGAATTCGATGTCTTGCTTGACACAAAAATGTCCATTAATTCAAATATCCATCCATCCATCCATCCATCCATCCATCCATCCATCCATCCATCCATCCATAAATTTTCCATAACAGAGTATCT
>JAABNY020000108.1:27593543-27609583 GCA_015164015.2 Brevimyrus niger | reverse complement strand
ATCCATCCATCCATCCATCCATCCATCCATCCATCCATCCATCCATCCATCCATAAATTTTCCATAACAGAGTATCTAATGCAGGACTGCAGTCAGCCTATTTCATGAAGCAATGGGCACAAGGTACACATTAATAAACCTGAACCAAAAGCATCCATCCATCTATCTATCCATCCATTTTCCAAACCGCTTATCCTTCTGGGTCGCGGGGGGTCCAGAGCCTATCCCGGAAGCTATGTGCACAAGGCAGGGAACAACCCTGGACAGGAGGGCCAGCCCATCACAGGGCACAAACCAAATGCAGTGTGATAAATAGTTCTTTGTGCAAAAAATACATTCATTCCCATATTACATGTCTGAGAATATTAACTAGGTTGTAACACCACGTACAGCACCAGTCAAAAATTTGCATACGCCAAGCCCTCTACAAAGGAGAGCGATAGTGTCGTGTCACATGACCTGGCCGTCTGACCTAAACACATGTAGAAAAGGTTTTGGAGGAGCTCGACCAGAGAGTGAAGGAGAAGCCGCCGATGAGAGCTCAGCATATATGTGGGCCTCCTTCAGCACAGCTGGCAAAGCATCCCAGGAGGCCACCTCATGGAGCTGGTGTAGAGGAAAAAGTAGGGTCAGTCAGTCCATGAAGCAATAGGGGTTAATGGTCTTGCTCAAGGGCCCCTTGGTGGGATCACTCTGTTGACCATGGGATTTGAACCATCTTCCTAGTCTCGACCCACAGAACTGGACCCCAAGTTAATTCTTTATTGTTTAATACTTTGTTGGTCAGTGCATAATTCCATATATGTTATTTTATACGCTTTGACGTCTTTATAAATATTCTAAAATGAAGTGAACAGTGGAACTAGAACTGTATGCCTGTACCACATGAATGGTCTTTTTAGTACTGAAACAGCAGTGAACTGAGTTTAGCTACCAAATGCTTGAACTTTGGTACGGCTAAATGGGAAGCAGAATACGGAATGCAAAATAATGGGTATTTATTAACCTCTGTCACCAGTAGCCTGCTTGAGGACATATACTCTTTCCCAAACAAGTACAAATATACACACACACACTGGAAAAACAGCTGACACTGCAGACTAGAGATTTCACAGTACCGTCATTTGTGTATAGTCTGAAGCATATGTCACCAGGTTGTGCAATGTTACATGGTCTGATTTTGAACTTGGCTTCAAGGAATGATTGCATAACAAGGACGGTCTGATGAGACTGGCTGAATCAGGAAATTTAACCCAGCTAGGAAGAGCAGTGCCAGGACTCTCCTGTACTCCAAAAGGGTTCGAGGGTGTACCAGGTCTCCCATACCCCACAATTCAGCCTGTTAGGAGCTGATCTCCAACAGACACATGGGCAGCTACGACTGACTATGACTACACGTGTCCTTTGGTTTTCCAAATTTGCCCATTACAATAAAATAATAATATCAATAAAATTATGCAAACTAACCTATTACTGTAACTGTTTCCTTGGATGTAAAATGGACACTGACTATACAATTAGTTAAAGAGTGGATGCCACTTAAATAATTGATAACGCACATTTAGGCCTTGCAAAAGGTTATAGTAAACAATCTATTTAGGCATCTATACATCTCATGTATTTTTAAATATGATTACTTTGGCTGCATTTCATGACAAGTATTGCTGCTAGGGTCTTTCTGATTCTTGTTGTGGCTTATTGTTATTATGAATTTGACCTTTAAGCCTTCCTTAAAGGACCAAGGTCTAAAATTTCAGCCTTACCATCCAATCCCAAGAACTAGACAGGAAACAACTAACTCTGGATCATAAGTACCTCGCCAAAATCTAACCTGCAGACCATTCAACGGATATCTGTCTCATTTTTTCACAATAGGTCACAATTTTAACTGTAAATCTACCAATATGCCTGCTAAAATCTTTCCTGACATCTCTACATCTCTTGTGCTAGACTGCATTTCTCTGAATTGGAGGTACAGTGTTACACAATGACATAAGCAGTAAATCTTCCTAGATGGATGTTTGTGTTAATTTTCAGTCCCACAGAAGGAGAATGAACGGCTTAATTCACACAGGGCTCTTTTATAGCAGTTTCCTTCAAAGGCTGTTTCCCAGAAGATAGAAGATATCCACTGGTGTATGAACTGACAATGGGGATCTTTCAAATTCAAGGCTTTTGTTCTGCCTGTATTGTTTGTTGCTCCTCCTTTTTTTTCCATGCAATTATACCCTGGTCATTGTGAAGGAGCTATTTGATCTGACATATAAGTTATCAATCAAGGTTTAGCTGTTAAGGTTTCAAATGTTGCTAAAAGGTGTGCCGTCCTGACGTTGCCACAGGCCTGACTAAAATTAAGATCAAATGCATTATACAATAAAAACAAAAAGTAGCACTGCATAAGGAAAGCATTAAAAAATAAAAAATGAGCCTAAATTCTGAGGTCTGTTTGTACTGGACAGTTCTGGGGGGACTGTCATCAATTTTATTTTCATGAAACACCGAACCAGACAAAAGAAACAATGTGAGAGACAAGTCCAATGTCTTACAGATGTTGTCAAACAATTTATAGTACTAGGCAAAAAAAGATAATAAAAACATCGTCAATAATCATTCTATGCTTCAAATAAAACGTCACCAAAACAATTACTGGTCAGGCAAAATAAAACCCGTAAGTGCAGCTCTTTTCATTCACTTTCCATGCAAAGAGAGCACAAAATATCTCTGGATTTTACATTTATCTACCACCAATACCTGGCGGGAAACACAAAAGGCAGAGTGAGTGTGATTGCTGTGGGTAACGGCCTTATGCCCCTGAGACGATGCTCCCGCAAGTTACGTCAATCACGTGAATATGGAAGAGAAGACTGTAGAAAGGTTGTAGGCAGCTAAAGACACATTCTGAAGGTGCTTGACACATTCTAATTATTTTACACATCAGCCACATCAATTACCAAAGCATGGAAAAGGCCTCTAAGAATTGGCAAAACAACAATAAATATCAGCAAATAAAAATGTCCAGGTTAGTCGTCTCATGGTAAGAAGCAAGTGTCTGAGATACACTTTACTACCCAGAAATGTTGTGTGTACAGATGATTTTATTTTCATGATAAAAAAGGAAGCAGATGACAGCCCATGGGAAATGTAATTCTTCATTTGTTGTATGTCGTAATTCTTAAATCCACCAAAGCTTTTATGGGAAGAATGAGGACTGTGCCTGATACTGAACTCGGTTGCTTCAGCGTTAATTGAGAACAATGAATCACACTGTCAGAAAAAAATTACCAATTTGTACATTTGAGGGTACAATTACTTGTCACTGGGGCTGTACCCTCAAGGGCCTGCCAGTTGTACTCTAGCTGTTGTTATCTGTACCTTGGCTGGACCCTTTTTTTCTGACAGTGCATATACTGTATACAAGCATACTGTCACGTGGCAGAGGTCAGGTTCAGTTTACTTACTGATTGTAAGTTTCAGAAACAGCACTCTAAAAGAGACCAGACCGTCCACAGTGGCAGGTTTTCTGAGCAGTGGTGATTGAGGCCATTAGACAGTTCTGTACACCACAGGCAATCAAAGGACCGGCTGGGAAGTTTTAGGGTGAGCTGCACAAAAGGCAGAATCGAGAGCAGAGGATTGGCAAACCAGGAACTAAGACACGATAAAAAAGAATTCCGGTTTATCAAGACTGCAAACACAGAAAACTATGAAACCTGAGACATGGCAGCAGAGGCCATAAACCCAGCCTCACAAAATGGGAAGCAAGAATCCAGAGTGGTGAGGCCCATGATCTCACCGCGACGACGACATGAAGCCCAGAGCCGTGCTCAAGGCTCAGTCCACAGATGATTCTGAGCCTGCTACTTCCGGTTCAGAGTAGTTATCGCTGTTCCTTCTAATTGGATGTAAAGTATGCTGAAACTGGAGCAGATAACCAAATCCACATGCTTGTGAAGATAATGGCTTTGTTACGCTTTTGTTGCATATTTTAAAACCTGTAATACAGAGAAATAAATTCATATATGGTTGCTGTCTCAGTTACGTATACAGCATGTGTCAGTTTCTAATTTAATCAACAACAAATGCATATACTACACCATTGGAAAATCTAAAATGAATGAAGGTATCTTAGAAAAACTTCTGCAGCATGTTCTCTTATATTAACCAATTCAGGACTCTCCAGG
This sequence comes from Brevimyrus niger, assembly GCA_015164015.2. Lineage (NCBI taxonomy): Eukaryota > Metazoa > Chordata > Actinopteri > Osteoglossiformes > Mormyridae > Brevimyrus > Brevimyrus niger. The sequence goes on along the minus strand of JAABNY020000108.1, from coordinate 27,605,402 downwards.
GCACAGAGAAGGGCCTCTTTGGCCTGTGGACCCACACATCGATCACCCTTCCTCTGTGCTCCTCCCCTGGTCATTTCAGGAGCAATAACTGTGAGAATGGCAGTCAGGGAAGATTTTTTTTCTTATTGGATTTCAAAGTATTCAACAGTTGTCAGGGAAACCAGTGTGTAATTCATTAAATGCTAACAGAATAACTGAATGGCTCCAGTCGACTTTGGCACATGGGATAACACTTAGTTTTTTTTTTTTTAATAAAAAAAACAATTGGTAGATAGATTATCGGGATATGTTCCATTTTGTTTCTGACTATTTTTCAAGCATAATTTTATTGCTGAGGTGTTCATGATTAATCTTTCTCTCACGTTGTTAATTCTCATCTATTATCTTAATTATAGCTTAGTGCTTATCGTTATTGGATTTCAGGTGCTGCTGATATTTATGCAAAATCTTTATCTCATCTACCCTATTCATATCTCACTCCTGACATCATCACTGCAGGCATGTCAGATAGTCTTTTATTTGCAAATAAAATAAAAATAAAAACACAAATAAAAAAAATAGCAATTGCTTGGAATGGGTGCCAGAATCAATGTAAATATGAAGGCAATGGGTATGTTGATTAGTCACTTTGAGTCACTTTGGGTTTTCAAGACTAATTACTTTCCTACTGCCTTTGGTAAGGCTACGTTAAATTTGATCATACCCAAAGGCTCCTGGGTGAAGTTTGTCCATAGACCACAGGTCCTTTTGTTACTGTATTTCATAGACAGAAGAAGACGTTTCATGTTTCTGTCAAACCAGGTAGCGGCAGTTTCTTTGGGAAATGACTCAAGTTACATCACATTGCATGTGAAATGAAATCTAGTATCATTCATTGATAAAACAGCATCTAAAAGTACAGGTTTGGAAGTACTTGGATAAACGCCAGAAGCTTTGATCAATAAGCTTTTTATTGACCCTTGGGGCGCTGCTTTTAAAAACCAACTTCAGTTCCACGCTCACTCCTGCTCCACAGCTAATAGCTGATGACAGGAAGCGTATTGCTCTCTTGAACAGTATTTCTGTAGAGAGAAGAGTTATGGAAGTTAGTCATAGCATTGACCTGATTAAAATGTACTCACATAGGAAATCATGTGTATTCAGATTCATTTAGTTACACACTAACAAAACACACACATTCTATGGCAAATATTGTACAGCTACAACTTTTACTATTGACCGAAATCAATGGTGGGCACAGATAACTGAGAAGTTAGCTTTCATTGGCAATAATTTATTAACCTTAACAGCAAAATTCAATAACGCTGAAATTAGCTCTGCTTTGGTTTTCGGCTCTGAAACCATTAAAAATACCAAGAAATCTATTTTTTTTTTACCTGTTTAACACTGAATGGACTGCATTCATATAGCGCTTTTCTACTCTTCCAAGTACATCTGTCAGGCTAGATTGATTACCTCATGATATTTAGGATTTACCTACTTGGGCATGGCTGAATTCTTTAGAGTCTCTGGAAATAATCTGCAGTGAATCTTTCTTTCCATGATATTCCATTTCCGAAATGTAAGCGTTTTAGTCAGAGAAGCACTACTTTGCATCATGGCCCATGCTGACATTTTACTCTCAATGAAGCCACTTGGGGATTACAAACATGGCGCCGTTTACCCAAAACTAGGAAGGAGGCTCTTGGCTCTTTATTGGTCCACAACTCTGTCAATCAGAGCTTGGAAAAAGAAACAGCTGTAGGCAGGATTTCTTCTTGCTCATCCAGATAGAATGTCGGATTTAAGATAGTTGGAGCTGAATGTAAATGAACAAAGATAGTCTATTTAAACTGGGGTACCCTAAGCTAAGCGGACAAAAGGGGCCTGTATCACGAAGGTGAATTTCTTGCTTAGCCAGATAACTTGTCGGATTTAAGGTACCCTTAGATCACTTGATTAAACCTTGGTGTTAACTATTATGGGATGCTTTCCCCTTTCTTCTCCATGGAAGACTTTGAAGATTTTATACCACAGGGCCTCTGGACAGTTGGCTTGTGTTAAGTCCTCCTATGTTTCAGAATAACTTCTATCCCTCCCAGCCCACGAGGTGCAGGTACGTAAATCTGAGCTGTCAAGCCCCAAAGACCAACTTATACACCAAAATGCTGTCCTCAGGTGGCATGACTCAGCAGCCTCAGGAATGACAGTGGTGATCAACTGCTAAGTTCTGGAGAGACAGCTGTAAGACTAGAGTGACTTACTAAGGGCAGAGCTTCATTGAACAAGGAAGAATAACGGAGCAAATGTCTGCCATGTGACCTGTGCACAGCCCTCCAATCAATGGCAGCATGTGGCATATGATAAAACAAACAAACAGCCTAGAGGCAAGAAACTCCACTAAATAAGGTGCGTAGCTGTCTCTACTATACAAATAACCAAAAAAACAACCTAAGCAGGGCTAGTTAGGGCTAACCAGCAGTTAAACTTGGATTTTGCTGCAGACTCCTGAATTTTTATCATACTGACACAATCTTTTTTTGGAAAAATTATAATGAAGTCCTTAGTGAATATTGAAAAATGGACTTAGCAGGCAAAAAAAAAAAAGATGATATATATTCAATCAAAATAATAAAAAAACAACCATTGCACACAAAACTTTTTTTTTAAGTTTTATTTGTAAATGCCTCTTATGAAGAACAAGGAAAAAATATATAATATATATATTTATATATAATGAATTGTCGTTATATACACTTGTATACAGCTTTCTACCAGAAATATACAAGGTCACAGACTTATGGTGTTACTGGAAGGATCTTCTGATTCACATGAATGCAGCTACATGTCTGCTTATTTACATACATTCATTGGTTGTGACACACACCTGTTATATAACAAACGTTTCATTCAGACGGGAGGAATGCATTGCTGTATGCAGAGTCTTCTAAACACCAACGTAATAACCAGTCACGGCTGCTGCTGCACTTCCATGGCATACAGGCTGACCCTGTTTGGTTTAAGGGCATATAGGAATGCGCAGAACAATACGAACACCTTCTCCCAGCGTGGACGCTGCCTTCCTGGATACACACTCCCTGTCCAGGCCTGCTCACTGCCCCGATCTCAGTGTCAAATGATAAGTCAGTTCCGCCAATGTGAAATATACGCAAGGTATTCAGGAAACGAGGCTGGCCCCCGGGGTGACATTACACATTCAACGGACGCCAAGCACGCCTCCACGCACGTTACCCGTCGGGCTGGGTCGTTCGAAGTAAGTTTAGCACCGTGCACTTCCAGTTTTCTTGTGTACAAGTGACACCAAAATCACGGAGCCAAAAGCAGCAGCGAAGCCACAGCATCGTTCCGGCGCCAAGGGCGGCCGGTTCACTCTCGTGTTTTTGATGACTTGAGGCAGGTTTTGTTTCAGCAATAAAGAGACTTTGAAATCCTGTAGCTTCAACCGCTTCACAGGTCATAATAATACTACGAATAATAATACTACTTTTTTGTGCGCCATCGTATTGACGGTATTTTTTTCTTTGCCCTCGAAGATCCTGGCTACCAGAAATACCTCAACTAAGTATTTGGCCCCATTAAGCATGTTTAATCTGATAAGGCCAAGTATGTATATGACATTTTGATATTAAAAGTATATTGGCCTTAATAAGCACTGACTTGAACCGTAAGCACAAAAAAAATAATAAAACCAGTGGCTTATTAAAAGACAAAATAAAAACAAATATTTCAATACTGATTAAAGGGGCAGCTAGTCCACACACAAAATCTCATCTATCATAAATGTGCATCTTGCTTTTCATCTTGATTCATTGTTGGTCAGTTGGACTACTTCTTAACAAATGCTGAGTGGATCACAGTTTTCTTTGCTCGTAATGATGCTTCATAATAAAAATGAACATCTCTGAGTTTACTTGTAGCTTATCCTGACTCGATCCTGGTGTTAATCAGTAGTTCACATTTTCACATGTGTCTTGGTGTTCTTTTAAGGGTTTAGGTAACAACTGAAAACCTCAGCTATCGATCAGCATCATTACATAATACAAGGAATGTTGATGCTTTTGTTACTGTTCATGCAACTTGTAAGGCATATATATCAATAAATCAGACCTCAAAATACAAAAAAAAATTTGAATAATATACTGTTGATCTTTTTTAATTTAAATTTTATATAGGAAGGAAAAGACTTAATACAAAAATCCAAGACATTATGAACATCCATACAGATGTGATATCAAGTAACAGTTTGTGTTTTTGCTTTCTCTGATTTTTTTCTTTTGTCTCAAACAATAAATTATGACAGTACCATAACTGAGCTCTCTCAACATACATCCACACTCCAACATACACACGATCATATCTCGCTCAGTCCATGGGGGGTCCTGGGGGTCGACTGCCGGCTCGCGCTGTCCGGCTGCCTCGTGGAAATCGGTGCACTTTGATGTGTTTGGACAGGTGGTCACTGCGGGCGAACTTCTTGTCACAAGCGGGGCACTGATATGGCTTCACGCCCGAATGGGAGCGGCGGTGTCGGGATAACTCATCCGAACGTGAGAACCTGGGAGACAGATACAGAGGCACCATGAGGAACATGAAGAACCCGAGCAACACACACAAACACAATGAGACTCTAAGAGACACATGAAGGAAAGGGGTGCGCAGACTAAAACTGAAGGACACACATCTCAGGAGAGAGAACAAGTAGATTACATAGCAAACCAGAGACACCACGAACGGTACCTTGTAATTCAAACCCCGCTCTTACATATTTGACCAGGCCAATAGCAGAAAGTCACCTTTAGCTTTTAACACCATCCATACTCATCGGGGTTCAATTTTGTTAAAAATGTCAAGTGAAGCAGAACTCAGAGGCATAATTCTTTTCTCTTATAAATAAGAGTTGAAATAGTGAGAGACAGATTCCAGTGCATTTCAATGATGGGTCTCTGCTACACAAAAACTGCTCCTTTATGACACTCAGGCTAGAGCGATGTCTGCAACACAATCTCATCCAAACTGCAGACAAAGGCAGAACTTAAGTTGACACAAGCAAACAGTGAGCCCAAGGCTAGAACAGAAGATAATTTATCTTTAGAAACTGTTAAAAAAAACAGCTGAATGCACTTAATGAAATAATTTAAGCTGAACTTGAGCTCGAATCATCTGGACAGGGCAAGTCAAGAGTCAAGATCTGCAGGTTCGCAAATACTATAAACTAATAAAAAGCCAATAATAAAATACATGCAGAAACAATGCAAACAGGAGGTAAAAGATGCTTAAAATTAGATGCCTAAACTGAGTCCTGTGCTGAAAATGAAATGGTTATGGGGAAACAGGTGGCACCAGATATTTTTTGAAGCTGAGGGGAAGAACTGCTGAACTGTAACTGTGTGGAAAACCAGACAGACAAATCCGGGGGAGACACTGCTGTCTTAACCAAGTGTAAAGTTAGTTCAATTAAACAGCAGTTAAATAGCACACATCATTATGAAAATCAACTCCTGCATTGCATCAATACACTGCACGGAAATGGATTTTGCACAAAAAGAAATTTCAGTTAATCGTTTTCAAGAAACGCAGGGACTCTACTGGCCTTGTACTGAAGCATTTTTCATAGGCCCAGAGTCTATAACTAACTCATTTGTCAGGTAAATTAACTACAGTGCTGAATGTTCAGCACCCTGTAACGTCAAGCTCAAAAACAGTTGTTTAAACAGCATGTTTAAATGGGTTCTGGAGAAAATAGCGCTCCACAACACAGCTCTGTTGCCAGTTGGCACCGTCCAAAGTCGAGCCTATTCAACATTCTCCTCACGTGACGGATCTGCTGAGCAGTGCTTCCTGAGACATTCACCATCCTGAGCCGTTTCAAGCATGCACCCCAACAACTGGGGAAAAAAACAAGAATCAACTATTAACAAACTACAATATCACAACTAATTATGGTTTTAACTATTTCCATGTTCTTTATATTAATAACTTTATATGAAGTCTGGATGACTCAGATAAGAAACTCCAGCCCAATCCCTCTGAAGCACTTCAAGCTAAAGGTGCCATTGGATGGTGCCGTGGCAACTATTCACTGGGAAACTTTTGTTTCCTCTTTACACTTTAGAGGCAGCTTCTAAGAGTGAGCGCTTATGTACTAAAACCGAAACAGCTCCCAGCACCTTTACCATTTGCTCATTAAAGATCCAACAAGTTTTGTCTGTGGCTGAGAACGTAAATAGACGGACAGACAGATAGACACATACATAAATTGTCATAATCAATAATATACATTCAAAATGAATAATATACAATACAAATTGGACGCTAACTTCTGGATCAAAATTAGCCACCTGTCTTGGTTATGTTACAAATTGTTATGTAATTATTATTTGTTTTAACGTCTTTTAAAGGTTTAAATCCTGAAATTGCTCAGCTGTGAATATCAACAGTATCTATTATCTTATTTATAATGCCAGCATATTTATGCCTTAAGAAAAGTCTTTTACACACAAAATACTCTGGGATCACCAATACTGATCAGTATTAAATGCTGTATATGTTTGTACTACTGTTTACTAAACTAATGCTCTTTGCTGCAAAATGACAACTGCATGCTCTTCTAGGAGAGATTCAGGTTATTGCAGTGGTGCCAGCAAGCCAGCAATCCCAATGTTACAGTGCATCTACATCCTTAAAGAACATGCTGCCTTAAATCATAAACACACAACTGTGCTGGCTTTGTTGAGGGGCGGCGGCCAAGTACGATTCCCAGTTTGTTCCCATCGCTGCCCTGTAATCCAGACCAGAAGATATAATACCAGCTGCCAGGAACCACTGGATCACTGCTAGCACTCCCAGAGTTTGCACGTCAGAAACTTTAGCCCGGAAAAATCATGCCAGTATCATGCATGTATACACATCTGGGATAAATGGCGGACTGTGTTATGAACTCTGCACAGCTGTCATCTCTCGGCAGAAGGAAGCCAGGGACCACAAGGCTAGTCAACACAACTCGAACAGCATCTCTGGCTCTGAGGCACATGTTGCGTTACGCTGACTTAACATTACAGCGGAAGCAATCACAGTCCAGTCAGAATGATATTTAAGAAAAGCCAGAAATATCCCAAGCATTCATTTCGGTGCTACAAATCAACATGACAGCTGTTCCACTTCCAGCGGGCCGAATGCGGCGGATCAGAATTCGTACGAAAGGGTGAGCTCCAAATGCGCACGCAGCAGCTGTGAGGAGGGCGTGCGAGGCTGCTGCCGCGAGGCCATGGGCCCCCAGTCCACTTCATACCCCCAGAATCATGCAGAGCAGCCTGGGGACCACCAACTCAAACCCCAGGGCTCATGTCAGAAGAACCGAACAAACCACCTGGAATTCAGCGGCTGGACGATGGGTCATTTTCTTACTTAACGAAATAAGACGGAAGCCAAAAGAATCAGGAATACGCGCACGGAAAACACAACATTTGAATAATAGACAAGGAGCTGCATTCTCCATTTATGTGTCTATTTCCTGAAATAGGACAACTTCAGAAACTGGACGCATTCTTGGCACCTCATGTTTTAGCTTCAGCGGCTAAACCAGGTCACTGATAAAAAGAGTTTACAAACAGAGAGGTAAAAAGGAGAAACTAGCCTAGAAGCACAGAGGTTTACAATCTACATAGTTTCAGAGATATCACATTTGGTCACCGGCACATATGACGTATGGAAACAGAAGAACAATGGGATTACAAAAGGCGATGATGCTCAATGATAATAGTAAACGCTGAGCTACAACCCCATCGAAAATGAGTCACCATTTGAAAGAGCAAAAGCCTTAATCTAGGCCGACTGTAAGCAGGCAGTCGGCAGTCGGCATGGGGCAAAGTCAGCCCTCACATCAAAGGTGATATCTTATCTTAAGCTTGAAGATAAAAGAAAAACAGACAAGGGAAAAAATAAGAACATGAGGAACTATAAAATTACTGCTAAATTTAATGTGGTTGAAGAAGAGCAACATATGAAAACTTCAACTACAACTGCTACTAACCAGCTGTGATGAATGAGTTGGAGACAATATACTGTATATAAAATGTAACCTTCCCATGGCAAGATCATGTGAACATGTGAGACTGAAAACTGTGACTCATTAAATTGCTGATCATATTTGTCAATATCAAACATTACAGAATTACAGAATTTTCTTAAACATATTTTAACATTTCATTTGTAGGATTTTGTAAGACCCTACTCATAGCATCTGTTATTCTGTGAAGCAACAGTGAATGAGCCTCTTCTTCAAAAAAAAAGGACCATGTACAATGACGTCAAGAGGGTGGAAACCTCTGCAACAATCTCTGCAATCAGACAACAGAGGAACCTGTAAACCCAGGAGCTTCACTTTGGAAACCAAAGTTATACTTGCTTATCTAGTATTACCTCCATCCACAGCCAGGCCAGGTGCAGGCGAAGGGTTTCTCTCCTGTGTGCCTCCTCAGGTGGGCCTTCAGGTGACTGCTCTTGGTGTACATCTTGGTACATCCCGGGAAAGTGCATTTGTGCATTTTGATGAGGTCCGCAACAGGATTCTTCTGGAATTTCTGACTGCCTGAGAACAGGCCCAGTGCCTGGCTCCCTGCACCAACCTCCCCAAGGCCAACAGGCTTGGCAGCAATTGGGACTGGAGCGATGCGGACAAACTTTGATGACATGCTGGGGCTAGTGGACGGGACCACCTGTGGAACCAAGGCAAAGGTTTGGCCATGAATGTTGACCAGCAGCTGGGCGATTTTAATGTCTGGTGTGGCTGGAAGTGCGCTCTGTTCTTGTTTGATCTGGACAGGCTGAATCTGCAGAATGACGGGAAGCCCACTAGTGTCTAGAGGTTTGCTTGAAGCCACCTGCTTTGTAATCCCATTTGAGGAGCTGGAGCTTATGCTAGGCACTGACTGTGTACTTTTGCTCTTGGTTCCTGCAATGACAACAACACCAGTGCTATGCACTGATTGGTCTGTGAGTTGCGTGTCACCATCAGACACTGCTGACCTCTGTCCGCACACCTCCAAGGTCGTCCCTTCACCCACCTCCTGCTTCAAGGCTACAACCTCCATATTTTCCTCAAGGAACTCCTCGATCTCCTCAAGTGTGGGCTGGAAAAGCCCAGCCTGGGCCTCCATCTCAGCCGCAAAGATGGGGAACTCAAAGCTCTCCTCTTTCACAGGCTGCGACGGCGAGTCTTTGCGAGACCCCCAAAGGACATCACAGATGGGGGCGGCTGACGCACCATCCAAGGTGGCCTGGGAGAGCAGGAAGTCAAGGATGCTGTCCTGGCTCTCAGCACTGGAGCTGCTGCCATAGCTGGAGCTGAGCACCTGAGACTCGGGGCTGGAGCAGGAGCGCGGGCTGGACGAGTCGCTCAAGTCATCCTCAGAAAATGGCGAGGGAAGCACCTGGTAGCTGCCGGCGTCAGTCACCATGTCCGCCGGATGGTGGGCTGATGGCGCGCAAGACAAAAAGGTCTCCTTACCCACTACCAAGTGATCCACCATTCCTGGTCCAGAAGACGAGAATTTTTGAGTCTTTCTTTTTAAATTCAGGTGTATGGTGAACTCTGTGAATAACTTCCCCTTCCTCCCCTTTCTGGAAAAAAAAAGATTTCAAAGATTAATGTAGAAACAAATATGTTAGTTCTGTGAAAATATTAGATAAAAAGGAAAGCAAAGGGAAAACAATTAAAAATTATAATTGCAAAAAATGTTCTCACAAAAACAATATATAATAGCTAATCCTTACTATATATTTAAAAGTTTAAAACCGTTTAAAAATCATTGCATAAAGACACCCATCAGCCATCTGCAAAGTTGCATTCTTGCTGTGGTCGTCATTGCCAAGTCCACTTGTAACGAAAAAGTGGGATCTTGAAATACAAATGCAAGTCCAAAATAATGTCTCACTACCGGTTGACACCAAACGATCATTAATCTCTTAGTCACAATATGGATTTCAATTTGAAATGTCTGTATAATCAAATACTATTCATATATCTATAGCTTGCGTCAAACTATTATTCACGAGAATTTCTTTTGAAATACTAATCGTCCTTTAAGATCTGTTAGGCTTTTGCACGCCCTGTAACTCCCGTCAGTGTAACCCAGACCGAGAAACCATAAATTATTGCGTGTGTGTGTAAGAGTGAGTGTACTTTTCACATCTGAAGTATGGTTGTCTGTGCGCCCCCTATACAAGCCACACTAATTTACAGTGCACGACAGTAACCCGAGAAATAGCGATTGCAATATTATTAGAACGAATGTCATAGAGTGTGTTATCCGATAATTAATTTAAATATTAAAACTAGCTTAATTTCCGTTCAGTTAATGAGTAAAACGAGGCAAATAATCTCCAAAAGATCTTCTTGGTTAAGTAAACGCTGCCGATAAAACCGCGGTCATGGTCACTGCGCACGTATAAACTGCTGATAAGCATTAAGTACACAATACTTGGATTTTAAATTAATATATAAAATACAACTATATAACAGCAATTGCAAATAATAAATTAAATGTTATCGTATTAGTGGTATATTGTCATTTATTCATAATTAATTTCTACTGCATTAATATTAATTCTGTTGATTTAACGTTCCGTGCAGTGCCACATGCTTATATCAACAGTACGGATGTGGATATTTCGCTTCCTTATGTTTCAGTGAGTGTACGGCCGCTACCATCATTCAATGTAAACATGTTTTGTCTTCAGCATTCAGTATGCTGTAGTGAAGAACCGCCACTTTACAATTACACGATCGAGAAAAACATCTAATCTTACCTTATTTCAGATTTTAAAAGAACAGATTCCTATATTCCAACGTAAATCTTTCCCCCTCCCCGATTAAAAAATATAAACTGTAGGTAGGTGCTTTTAATTTGCCCTTGAAAGAAGCTTCTCATTGCAATGCCAGGCGACGCTTCTCGGATTTTGCTGCCTACTGTAGTAGTACTATATTGCCATCACATGACTGTTGGTGTGTTATAAGAGTAAAAGCAAGAGACGGCCGCTGAAGGCTCGTCCTCTCTGAGCGCTGCGATTGGCCAGAAGCACCGAGAGGCTGGTCAAATGTTTGTCGTCAATGGAGAATCTGCCTTTGATTTAAAGTCATGGCGAGGATTAGACGTTTTATGCCTTAAATTTCCAAATACCTTACAAAAAAAAACCAATTTACATATCCAAAATTAAATGTTTGCCGTATATTATCAAACAGTAACAAGTTTGTTATGGTCAGTAAAGGAACATGTTTAAATGGAAATCAGTATTAATATTTTCGTGAAATAATATTTGTATTGTAGAATTACATAAATATTTTATACAAATTATAGACATATTATTTCAGGGTGGCACAGTGACATCTCTAAAGTTAGTGTATCTGCACTTCATGTTTAAATTTGTACCTTTACTTGTCACTGGGGCTGTATCCTGAAGGGTCTGCCAATTGTACCCTATTACTGTAGGTAATATACCTTTTATACTACAGAAATGGACTCTGAAGAACATCCCCAAGGTACAAACAACATTAATGTACAAGAAAGTGTCCATTTCTATATCTTAAAAGGTATATTTCCTACAGCCTGGTTACAACTGACCCTTCAGGGTAGAGCCCCAGTAACAAGCAAAGGTAGAGACTGGTACTCTTTTTTCTGACAGTGTATGTAGAGTTTGCGTGGTCCCCCAGTTTTCTACCCACAGCCCAAAGACATGCAGTTAGGCTTATAGGATAACGTCCTGTTTGCGGCTGGCAGAAGAGCGGCATCCTTTCAAGGCAGCAGTCCAGCCTTATGCTCCCTGCTGCCAGCGATGGGCTCCAGACCCTCTTTAAGACGCTGA
>JAABNY020000108.1:27556850-27581498 GCA_015164015.2 Brevimyrus niger | reverse complement strand
CAGACGAGGTTTAAGTATACGTCTAGCATTTATTACAAATTATTTGCAAAAAAACAGGAATCTGACTTTTATACTGGAAAAAGTTGATGTGACTGTGCCATTTCAGTAATGATCATTTTGGTTGTTCAGTGTTCATGGATAATAATAAATAATGATAACAACAACGGTCATAAAGAGAGAAATATATTGCTCAAGAATCGTGTGAGAAAATCGCGATCTCAATTCAACGCGGAAAAAACTGAGGTTATATTTTACCCATAACTGCCCAAACCTTGTGATGTCACTGACTTGCAAGTTTGGGATCCAACTCAACAAAGTAAAATGACGTATAAAACCGGGGGACAATGGAGGAGAAGAAACAAAACTTCACGTGTTCATTTAAACAACTTTACCTGTGAAATGTGAGGCCTTTCTTCTTGGCATCTTCAGAACGGTTTCTACACCGATACGCAGAACACGAAGGCATTCTGGCATGTTTAGTTAAACAGCTGTTACTGAAAAAATCAATACGTGGGGTACAATACGTGTACAAGCAAAAGAACGCAAAGGAATCTAAATATCAACGAAGGCCGCGTCTGTTTTGCAACAGTAGAGAGCAACAAATTGTAGCTTTTATACTTTTCCAAAAATTGTTTAGCTGCGTTGTAATCATTAAGCGCCAACGTTTTTAACCGAGTAATGTAGACTACTTTCAAGCATGCAGTATTTTATTCTAGTGGGAACATCCAACATACAGCCAATCCACAACGCAGATCGTAAAATATCCGGAATCACGAACTTCCGTCGCTTATATAGTACGTCATATAATCGCGACACAGCTGTAGGTTGTAGTTTGTAGGTTGAAAGTTTGTGGTTACAGACTAGTGAAGCTTTCCAGGCAATTGTGTCTTTTGTGTCATTTGCAACCCTAAATTTGTTTTGTTTTTGTTTATTTCTGTTTAAAATGGCTTTTATCTTACTTAGTTTTTTTTGTTTATGTGAGAAAACTGTTTTTTTGTCAAACTAGTTTCATAATGAAATATTTTACTTCTCAGTTAGAACTACGAATATCTTGTATTAAGAAAGTGGATGAGTTAACAGATAATAATGATAAACAGAAGAAGCCACGTGTCCTTCGTCCCCACCAAATGTCTCCACAATGTGACAAAACCTGTTATTTTACAAGGGGAAACTTACTGTAATGATACAGCTATATTTAAATTTCTTTTTTTAAAAAGTCTCTGCCCACCAGATGGCAGTATAGGCCTTTGATTTCCCAAGAAAAATGGGCATAGCATTGCCTGTAACACACTCAACGTACACCCAATTACACTTCTTATCCAAAAACACTCCCCAGCATACAATGCCTGCAGCATTCGGTTTGATTTTGATTACTTTGTACTCATGCACAATTTTCATTTGACTGTAAGTGTATGAATGTCTTGCAACAGAGCGGTGTTACAGTTTGGAAGCAAGTGATTTTGTGAGTGTGTGTGTGTGTAAGGGGGGGGGGGTTCATGTACACATTACATTGTGGGGACCAAATATCCTCACGATTTGATAAAAACCTAATATTTTGGTGGTGGAAACTCAATTGCATAGAAATCTGTGATTGTAAAATAAAATGTCATAAACCTTGTTTTTTATTTGTTTTTTTATGGTTAATGTTAGGGCTGGGTAGGAGTTAAGGTCCTCATTATTATGATTAAGGTTATGTCCATAGAAATGAATGGAGTCTCCCCACAGAGGGTATCAATGATTTTTATCCATTACTTTTACCTAAAATAATTACTAAAATAATAATTAAATAATATAATTTCCACACAGAACCATTCATAGTTTTTGAGACATGTTTAGTTTTTGGCCATCTAGTCTATGATTTAGGCAAGGAGGTGGGCAGCTGTGTTCCAAGGGAACTTTTTTGAAGTTCCTCTAAACAGATGTGCTCTTCCTTTCATTTTATCAAATGAAATTCTCTCCATATGGAGTACAATGAATGTGCTCTGCTACTCATTTAAATTACAGTGCAGGAAAGCAATATGTAGGGGCAGGTCCTTAACGTGGAACCTCATGTGAGCTATGAGTCATGAATGCAAAAAAAATATAATCACACCAAAGTGGTTGTCAGGAGGTGGGGAGATGAAACAAGCACTGAAATGTAATTGAAATTCATGCTCATAATGAGGGAACACAAAGGAATACCTTCAGCTTGAGATATAGCTGTGCTATTTTCCAACAAAAAAAAACCTAGTTTGAGGGAATATCATTGTCAGGCATGTTTCAGTCAGTCTGTTACCCTTTGCCGTCACTGTCATTCTCTGTCAATGTGTGTCCAGGCCTCCTATCTACAGGAAAACCTTCTTCCTCCACTTTGTTCCTTCCATTTTCATGGTTGTTTCTCTGCCTGAAAAGTCAGTTTTCACTTCACAGAAGCTATATCTGCTAAAAGGTCAGGCACTCTGGAGCAGGGGAGATAGGGCTTCTGGATTTATCTCTTTTTTTCTCCTCTTTTTGGGCTTCAATGCCAAATGCCGAAGAAAAAAATCACGTATGAATCATGTAGAAAACATTTTGTGATCATCAAATGTTAATGGTCATGATGGCAAGTTTTCCTTTTGCAATCGTAATTATAAACCTCAGTGGCCTCAATGATTCTGATTTTCTAATTTAATTTTCTCGTGAAACTGGGTCAATGCATTGGACACCTGACACCAGCATTTTTGACTGACAGAATATTGATTGAAGTGAATTAATATCTCTGATATATTTCAAGCAAGCTGTCAAAAATTCACTAGAGGAATCACAAAAAATGAAATAAAAACTCATGATAGTTTAAAGTGCTTTAATGATATCCGATATGTTCACATACAGCAAAGTTGGAAATCAGTAGCTGTAAACAACTGGAATGTAATTACAGGCAAATTCTTTATCTTTATCACAATAGATGTATATCTCATGAAAAAGACAAACACATCACAGAAAATGGCACAAATGTGTCACTGGATGAAATGGATTAAGAGATACTATTATATTTGGTCAATGGTATTCAGCATTTCGCTTTTTTTTCTGAAACTGTTTGTTTTCACTTTCTCTGTTTGAAGAGAAGATCCAAGAGAATATTTTGACACACATTGCACAATCTGAAAAGGGCTCCCAGAGGAAAAGGAAATGGAATGCGTGTCTCGATTCATTACAGCTGATGCGGCAAAGTGAGCTGTGCAGCTCGGAAGTCAGTAGCACGGGCATTGGGCTGCTTTCCTCCAAAGTCTTCTGAAGGGACATTTCATTTAGAAGATGTAATATAACTTAATATAAACATCAATTCAGCTGCACCTGCTGTTCTCTAACCGTCTTCTTGAAGGGACAATCTCTAAGCAATTATGGTGTTTCTTGAGCAGTGGATTCACCTGCTTATTAGTGTTAATTGAGACAGGCACTTATTCAGGACATACATTATACATTGTGCCTGAAAGAGAATCCTGACGAGTGTCCTTGATATATGTATTACAATGACACGACTTGGGCTACATTTTACACACATGAATATATTCTTCAGATGTAAAGTTCACATGTCAGAATTCATCCATGTTCAGATGTAAGTATTACCTTAATTAGGAATAATTAACGGGGGAAACCAAATTCAAGTTCCCAGTTGGTTTCATGGGCGTCATTAATTTATTAACTGGCTTACTATTGTATATCTGTGCTCAACACAGATTAAGGATAAATGATCAGTGCCTTATGCTTTATTGTGAACATTTCTATATGGACTGCCTACTAAGTATCGACATACTTTAAATTTCTGAAATAAATAAATTCAGTAAGATATGCTATCACGAGGCAGACATGACAGGGAATTGAAATATAAGGGCCTGATTGGTCCAGTTTGACGCATATGTTGTGCCATACATGCAGTTACATATATGTCAGAGTTCACCAAAGGTCACAAGTGCTTATAAACTCAACAAGCACAATAAAACCTTGCATATGGACTGAAATGCTTTCTGGAAGTGAAATATGTTCTTTAAGTGTCATACCTCTGATGAAATTTACCAAATATAAAATAGCAGTAGCATGGATTATCAGTGGTGTCCATTTCTGGTGTCCTTGTTCATGCAATACAATGAGTGTCACTTTAAGAGACCCCCCCCCCCCCCTAAAAGCTAAGCAAAGGTAAACAGATTTTGAACAGTATTATTGCATACATGTCTTTCTACTTAACCACAAATCAAAATGTACCAAATGTTATTTTAAGAGGCATATCAAATTTGCACAAAATAAATACTGCATATGTAACACGCATTTTGCGCATTTACCAAGAACAAATACAGACTTCAGACACTGAAAGAGAAACATTTTAAACATGTTTGTCCTTGACCATGCACAGAGGAGAAGCAATTAAAATAAACAACTGATGAATATCTAAATATTTATACATTTATACATTCATGCTTCATTGGAAAAAATATAAAACGTAAACTTTTAACAACTTACCCTTCTGTTTGAAATATTTATGTTTGGTTTTAGAGTTAGGTGAGACATCATTTTTACAGCATTCACATTACAGCAAGTCTAGCTCTACTGTACAACTGTAATGTTAAGACAGCTTGTTAATAAATACACTATATGTATACATAAAACTGTCATCTACACTTTTTCAACAAAATCAATAATACAAACTACATAAACTTTACTTTCTACATTTTGGCAGTTCCTGTTAGCGTACAAAAAATAAAACAAAAACGAATCATTATTAAATCTGTACGACTGGCATTAGCTTTGTACAATACACAATCATGTAATATGTTGCACTCATTTTGTTGGTACTGAATGAAAATGGAAAGTATTGGTATCAGTATTAGCTGTTTCAAGCATGCAACTATCTAACTGTAAATGACAAGTTAGGCAGTAGAAGGAACAAACACAAACATGTGTTCACGCAGACACATTACATCCAAAACACATGTCAATGTCAACTGCTATTAAGGCCACATGTGCTCGCCGTGATTTTCACTGCTTAGTACAATCAGCTGCCACCTGTCGCTGAAGCGTGCGAGTCGTGCCTGTCGTTCACCAGGCTACCTGCTGTCACTAGTTTGACCCTTTAACCCACAAGACCTTGAATCCGCCAAGCTATGGGACTTAAGGCCACACATAGAGGTGACGCTCTGAACGAAAGTCAATGTGAGGCGGGCAAGACAGACTATCATTAACAACCATATATTTAGGTCTGTTGTGTATTTTCTGACATGCTTGTTGCCAACATTTCATCAAATGGGACAGTCCCCCTTTGTAATTTGTGGGTTCCTCACTTCTCCCATTTTAGCCTGCTATTTAAAGATAATTAAATAGTAGTTTTTTGTTTTTTTTGGGGGGGGGGGTTGCCCAATAACAATAGTTAGTGAGAAGTTGTATGAAAAAATGTTAAGATGTGAAAGCACATCTGAATTAATAGCCTACTAAAAACAATGCCTACATTTTAAAAATTACTAATGTATTGCTTGTTCCCAATGCTGAAATATTTCACTAAATAATACAGTAATAAATATAGCATCTGTCATGTGCTCTGTAAGTGGTAACAGTGTCATTGGCCTGTGACATGCATAAGGCTGTTCTATAATAAATTTCTCTCCATTAGTCTCTTAGCAGTAGATGAATAAACACAGTGTGCATTGAGAATCTGATGTAGTATCAAAGATGTGGCTCTGTTTTTTTGTCCTGTTTGGCCACAGAACTATATATAAGAACTTATTATATTTGTTATCAAGGTTACTTTAAAAAATCAGCTTTTTCATTTTCTAGGACAGTCTCCAAATTGTAAGTCTTGTTCCTTTTGGTGCTTGGTTAGAGCCTGTGGCACGGAAGCGATCTTAACACTGCCTCGATCAACATCTGCTGTCCCTGACTGGTCCCTGGAATTAGGGCTCTTCGCTGTGCATTGCTGTTGTTGTGTTTTGCTATTCTGAAGGAATCTGTGCCCATGAGAGAAAAGAGGACCCACCAAATTCACCAGTACGATCTGTGTGATGAATTATTCAGAGCCGAGCCGAGGTCTGTGCCTCATTTTCTGCGGTGGGGACAGGTAAATATTTGCACACTGATGAGGGATCTTCAGATATGAGAATCTGAAGGCCATCGGATGAGGGTGTAACTGGAGGTGTAATTGTGATGATGCTTAGGGTGGGCTGTGTTAGACGGTAGACTTCCTACACCATAAGTTACAAGACGTCTGGGGAAAACCCACACAGCTTGTGATGACCAGGAAATGCAACAGAGAAATCTGTGAACAAAATATATATATATTTAAATGCCTTAAGACATTCGCATCTATTTTTGGTCTCTCAGATAGTTTCCATTTTTATCGTACCACATTAACAGTGTAAAGCCTGGTTTCCACTTCCCGGTACAGGTTCATTTCCATTACAACAGTCTTTTCTTAAATTTACCTTTCCACATATGCAAAAGCCTGTAACTGTGTAAAAGTCACATTCCTGCCTCAAACGGCAAAAATTTCATGTCGGTCACGTCAAAACAAATCAGAATCAAGAGTGTTGGATGCCACGGTAGTGGAACTCTTCCTCATAAATGTTTAAGGAGCAGACGGTCGCCCCCTGAGCACGTCCTACTTCTGAAAGCGGCAGCAGGAGTTACGGACAGAGCCTCGTCTTCTGCCGAAAACCTGGCATGCCGCCCGCCCCCCGCCACCAACTCCCTTGCTTCTTGCCCCCTACTGACACACAGTCAGAAAGACGGGCGTCCGATGCCCCCCTCCCCACCGAGCACCCCAGGATGTCCTGGCATTTCACTCGTGGCAGGAGATCAGTGCACCTGACATTCACTATGCTGTGTGGGCATCTACAAACAGGTAACCTCACAGTTTTCATCTTCATCCCCCAAACTCTTACATAATTTATACACAAACCGAACTTGACTGTCACGGCGGGCAGACAAACGAGCAGCTTATCTTTCAGGACTGTTTCCTTCTTTCAAAGTTTCACATTGAAGCACAAGACTAAATTACAGGATGAAGGACGGCACGAGTATCATCCCCCGGCGATCGGTCGCGTCCGGCTTCGCCTGGCTGTCATCCGAGGAACATGTAACAGGGATCTTCAGCGGACTCACTTCTTGTATGTTGAAGAAAGCGGAAATGAAGCTCTAGCTGCCTTTGACCGGCATCAGACTGTGCAGCTACGCCACGCTGCTGAGAGAGAGGCAGCCGAGACCAATGAAGATGTGGAGCTGCGGCGTTTGCGATGGATAGGGACTGGCTGTTCGTGTGTCTGCCGCCTGCTTAGAACTTTGAGAAGTATGTATCGAAACTTCTCCAGTCACTCTCCACTGAGACAGCATATGCAGATGTGTGTGTGTGTGCGTATGTGTGTGTGTGTGCGTGTAAAGGAGTAAAGTTTTTGGAGGACCTGGGGTGGTCACCCTCAGATGTGCATGTGCAGTGTGGGCATGCCGTCCAGGGCAGGCCGGGGTTCGATGCCCTGCGACTTCATATAGGACAGCAGCTGCTCGGGGATCTCGGCCAGCACGTCCTTGGCCAGGCGGGCCATGCTCAGCACCTGGTTCCCGGCCCGGTCGATGTAGTCCCGGAAGGGCACAAACTGCGGGACAGCAAATCGCATCAGGTGTAAGCGGCTTAGGGATCTGGTATGAGGGGGCTTGTCATTCACTTTGAATTTTAAGGGGGGGGGGGGCAATCAATGACATTAACCACACTGACTTATCAGAGCTATACTAAATAGAAATAGCTAAACTTCATAGAACTTCAAAGGCAGACAAGGCACCAAACTGAACCTGCCGCTCATTAATCACTAAAGGGGCCATTCAAGTTATTTTCTTTTCTTGCACAGAAGCCAGAAGCTGACTGCTTTTTTTTTAAAAAAAAAAAGCTTCCCCACAGTTGATTTCAAGCTTTAATTACAAATAAGTACAGCATGCTAAATAAGGAAAGTCAGGTCATTTTTATAGAAATAAAAAAAAACATTTTCTTTGTTCAGTTTGACAATATTTGGCTCTGAGGCAGGTAGACGGGGTAAGAGGAGCGACAGAGAAGATTCCGGCGAGCGCCGCACCTGGACGATGTCCCTCTCTGCGAAGCGCCCCCTGGAGGACACTCTCACCTCATCCCCATCCAGCTCCTCCATGGCTGCGGAGGGACAGCATTACATTAGTCTCCATGAGGGGCCGCCTCTGCACCCCCCTGCTCTGCTTTACAAAGGCAGCTTATTGTTTTGATGCTTTTTGTTTGATGCCGTTTAGCTTTTGAGGCCAACTGTGAAGCTGCGGGTACTAACGACGGGGGCCTATGGGGGGGGGGGGTGATGCTGCATGTCGGCAGATGGCTACGGGGGATCGAGACCAACCCGGTCGAGAAGGCATCTCATTCACACATCTGCTGCTGGGTGGGGGGTTAATAAGTTCCTCTTCTAAAACCTACCCCTCATAACTGACTTAAAGGGTCCCATTCTGTGTCCCACAATAAATTGCACATGCTCTATGACATGCATACTTCCTTTATGGAGTGCCTTTTAACTTGGAGTTCAGTGGTCAAAATGCTTTGTATAAGTCCTATTTTAATGAGGTAAAGCACACGGTCTGAAGCACATGGCACAAGTTCTTTGAGGGGGTGGCCAATCCACTTTTGCTATTTTAAAGGTGGAAAAAAGAGTCACAGAACCAGGCACATGGTCTAAAAAGAGTCGCACTAAGTCTCCTAATTGGTCATGGCTGCGTTTGGAGCGTGACATGCTACGGGGGTCCCGCTGTAATAATTAGGCGATCTCATTCATCATTACAGCAATTACCCAGATTTTGTTGGTCAAAAGCACAATCACTTTCCAATGGGCCAACAAACACCTGACTCCGCCTCATTTTAAGACTGACCCGCCCACGGGCGCTCAGACGGCCAATGTGGGCGTCGGACGGGAAAATGACAGCGGCGACGGGATCATGCTAGCAAACACCTGAGTCCCGCCTAGTGACTCTTTGTGTCTGGGGTAAAAACGGGCCCCAAATCTTTATATCAAATTTGGAGAAAAACGTTGACACTCACTGCCCCGTGGAAGAAAAGGCTAAGTACAATGTCATGGATAAACCCGAAAGACACGGATGTAGAGGGGAGAAAGTGCAGCTGCATGAGGGATAGAGTGGGTCAGGCTGTGTGGCAGCCATGCTGATGTAGGACGGGTGTGGCGATCATATCAGGAGCTATTAATGGTCATAGAACCATTGTGTTTGAACTGGTTGTTAAGCAATAATGTATCTGTTAAATATCAAATAATATTCCATCTAAAAACTTATGCATATATATCCTGAAAGAATAAAAATATTTCTTTCACTGTACATATACAACACTATATTTCTTATTCAGAGAAATGTCATCCAGGTGAAACAGAGCTGCCTGGGATTGGGATGGTCCCACTACAACTCAGTCCAGGATAATCAGTTAGAAAATGGGGCAGTGGGCACATGGATGGAAGTATGATTAGCGCAGTGATAATAGAAAAATCATATCCACAATGTGTACTTCATCCATTTGTACCATTCACAATCCAGTTGCTGGGTAATATATTCTCCGTTCATCCATTTTCCATGCCTGCTTGTCCTCTCCCAGAAACAGCGGGCACAAGGCAGGGAGGAACCCAGGATGGAGCACCAACCCCTGGTAGGGCACATACTCATAAAACTTGGTAACTCCATTTCACCTTAGCAATTTTCTGGACTGCGAGGGGAAGCTGGAGAACCCAGGGGAGACCCCATGAGAACAGGGGGAGAACGCAGGGAGAACATGCAATCTCCACACGAGTAGAATCAGAATGGAAACTTAAACCTTGGTCCCAGTAGTTATTACTATTTTCATTACCCTTGTGGCACTAGCTGATATAACTGGTTCAATTGTCTCACAATACCTAAATTAAACATTAAGTTTTGATTAATTGATCTAAAAATTAAATTAAGTTTATCAAGGTTGTTTTTTTGCATTGTTCCTCTGGACTATTGGGCTATTATGTTGTGAGCACTAACACAATAATTAAATTCCAAAATGCTATTCTGGGAAGAAAGTAATGATGTTGGTAATCTCCTGTGCATGGTAAACTCTTGGTGCAGTAAACGGCCTACGTCGCTTCTACAGTACAGAAACAACGCCTGGCAGAGTGCCGTTTGGAATTGTGAGACATGTAGAGTGGTGGTTTGATTTTCAAATAACTAGTTTAAAGAAACAGGACAAGGAAAGTCAGCGCGGTAAAATCATAGCCAGGTCATAATGGCGAGCAACGTCCGCGCAACGCTTTCCTTTCCAGAAGCATAACCTGGAGTTTTACCTGCTCCTGAATGGTCACAGTCTTCCTCTGGCGCTTAAGCTCACTACTATCAGAAGGCTTAGAAGATGCAGGGCGCTTGGGCGCCATCGTACGGCTTCAAGCAAAACGAAAACAATCGGACCACGAGTGAGGAACACGGTACACAGAGAACTGTGATGTGTGATTGTACTGACCAGCCCTCTAGGGACCTATGAGACTGCTGGTACAACGTTACTCACAGGCCTAAATTACAGGGGAGGGTGGGGTTGTATAATCGAAACCGGCTAATAAACCCCCCCCAACATTCAAACCAAAGTTACACCCTTAACTTCACCACTTACTTTTAGAGAAGCTTTGGCATGACATCACCACCGGATTTATCTACTTTTCTACGTTTGGACAACATGGTTATTCCATGTACTGTAGATGAAAAGCTAAAGTGCCGTAAAAGCAGAAAAGAGATTCAAGGAATATAACAAATAATTATATTTGTGCAAAAGAGTATGAAAACTACATTAGCAGGATTATGAACGGTTCACCAACAATTCCCCTTCCTCCTGTCCAGCACATATATATGTTTGTGTTTCACAGTCTTCAGCCATTTAATGTGATCCGTCACAGCGTGTCTACACTTAGCAATATATATGATCAACCCGGTGGGACCTCAACTAAAAATATCTATATCTGTCTCATATACTCCACATGGTTTTATTACACACTGCGTCTCCTCCACACAAAGCACTGGGACAAAGGCCATGGTGACACATTGAACTGGAGAAAGTCAACCAACACACTGTGAAATGAAGAACGAGGAGGTGAGCGATAGGAGCTTAAAAAGAAGAAAGAGCGAATCCACAGAATGTATGAACCAGGTGCCCATATGCCTTCAGAGTGGACATGTTTCTACAGCCAAGGGATCTATGTTATTGCTGATGTAGCATAAACTAAACTGACAGATATGGTAATTGAAGAACAAAAGAAAACTACTGCTACAAGTCTTAGAGCACTTATGCAGGTCATTAAAGACTATTTTGCATATTGGCAGAAATTTGCAGAAGAAACACTCATACACACACACACACACACACACACAGGACCCAGAGAAAAATACACACAATCTTGAGTTACGACTTCTCTGCTCTACGGTCAAGCCAAGCTTTATGTCTAGCATCACCCCTGGTATATAGTATTATAATGCTACGTTATACCTAAATAATATACTACACAGTATATAGTATATAGCACAGGCATCCTAGCCCAGGTAATGAGGGTTGGGGGGCCCGTGCCCCAGTAGAGCTTTACAGCCCTGGTATAAAGTAGAATAATGCTACCTTATATCTATGTAATATACTACACAGTATATAGTATATAGCACAGGTGTCCTAGCCCAGGTAATGGGGGTTGGGGGGCCCCGTGCCCCAGTAGAGCTTTACAGCCCTTGTATATAGTAGGATAATGCTACCTTATACCTATGTAATATACTACACAGTATATAGTATATAGCACAGGTGTTTTAGAGCAGGTAATGGTGGGTGGGGGGCCGTGCCCCAGTAGAGCTTTATGTCTAGCAACACCCCTGCCAGCGACCACTAAAATTCTTCACAGAAAAATGTTCCACAATTCTTAATCAAGTACAAAATTTCCCAGCAGATGATGCCTGTGTCGCGCTGCACTGGAATGGTGCAGAGTTTGAAAGAACAGCCTTGGACGCGAAGCTTCAGCGCCTCACAGTAGGTAAGTGTAATATAAAAAGGTCCACATGCCAATGACGGGAATTTGAGGAAGCACAATGAAAGTACTTCCTTTGCTTCTGGGGGAATTACTCACCATCAAATTCAGCTGGTCCCACCCCCACAATGATGATAGACATAGGTAGGCTTGCAGCCTGCAGAGAGAACGGGGGACACAACCAAAACAGCAAAGGCTGCACTGAACGATGCTTTGGAACTGGATGAGGAATGGCTCCGAGTACGCAGCTCGCTTCGAATTTCACGTCGCCCCGTTCAGGTGACGGCGGTGAGACTCACATTGACCACGGCTTCCTTGGTCTGCACCATGTCGGAGATCACCCCGTCTGTGATCATGAGCAGGACAAAATACTGAGAGCCGTCCGTAATTTCAGCTGCCGACCTGCAATGGAGCAGCGAGCACATAGAGAAGGGCACCCGAAACGGACAACATGTGGCTAGCATGTGTGTGGTCCACTGGAGCAACTGTACTGTAAAATATTCACTGGTTCTGCTGCACGGAATGTCCCCCCAAAAGCTAAGCCAAAATATTACATAAAAAAAAACACTAAAATAAAAGCAGCGATGGATGAAATGCACAAGCATAGAAACAAAGATAGAGAAGCTTAAAACAGTGTTTCCACGGGTACTTAAGAAGTCTAAAATCCAATAATCTGAATTTTAAGCCTTAAAATGTCTTAAATGTAATTTTAACGGGTCTTGAAAATTGATTGGGTTATTTAGTCAACCTTAAAGTGGTATCAACGGTTTGTTATCTGCAGTTTACCACGGTCTGAAAAAGTTTAAAAATTACAAAACAGTTTATAAGTTTAAAATCGCATGCCGGCTGAGTACAGACTGTAAGTCAGTGAGTACCCACAAAAGGCTATGTATTTTTTTTATGATTTTTTTCCTATTACAGGTTATGTACAGCAGGGTTGCAACTCTCACCCATTTGTTGTGACACTCATGCTTTCAGACTCTCACGCATCTTAACGATTCACTGCAAAATGTGTAACCTGGTAAAAATGTTATCGGAGCACGCCCAGGTAGTGTGTGGTGATGTCATGCGTGGGCTGACGTCCTCAGTCATCTAAAAAACAATAGTTGAATGTTCATTTTGAATGTCAATAAATTAATTTACTTTACAAGAAATTCTGGGACTCTGACATTCATAATGCATTACAATGATCAGTATAAGCATTAAGGATGCTTTGCATTGCATAATGAAGGTATGTATAGTACATTATAGATAAGGACTTCATAAAGCATTCAAAATGTTAAGCCATAATACACATGGCTATAATGTGTTATGTTTATATATATTTATACCATGTCTATGATGCCTTCATCATAGACAATGCATTTATAGAATGTTTTACCAGTTGTTTTATGGGTATGATTATGGTTATGGTTGGGCCATCAGAGCATTATGTAATTTATATACGTTTATTTGCCCAAAAATTAGTTTGCTTTTTTTATCCATATGGATCTGAAATTTTGGAACATTTCCAAGTTCTCAAAGCATTTGAGATTCGATTGTGCATCTTGCCCGCATGCAGCCAGGAAAATACTCAGGGCTTCATTAAATGTCCTCCTTGGCCTCTCTGCAGGCCAGCTGATGTCTGTTACGGTCCTGTGATGTGCCTCGCGTTCTGAAGGCAGTCCTTGGACAGCTGGCTGCTCTGCATCACTCTGCATAAAGGCCTGTCAGAAATGCCCCCTATTGTGCTCTGCAGCCGTCCCCCTGATTGATTGAGTCCCAGCTGCCTCGGCAGCTGCTTTTCTGGAGCTGATGTCTATCGGACCTCGATAAGGTGTTCTCTGTTGCCGAAGCCATCTTTCTTTCACATTGTAATTTGAGTCTCAGCACTCCTATCAATCGGCATCTTCCTGGGGTTCTGCTGTCTTTGGTAGCTGATTTGAGTGAGCCGCAGTAAAACCCTCCATTGTTCCCCTATTGAACTATTTTTACAGTTAATGCTCCATTTCATAACATATTTCCATGACCAAATGGTTCATTCACAAGAACACTTTGCCCTATTTGAACGGCTAATGCCTGCTGGTCAGCCTTTTAAAACCATCGGCCGATGGAAATTTACTTGGCAGATGTGTGTTCGATGTGATTCCAGGCACTATGGCTGTTGCTTTGAGCCATGCATTTTTGTCTTGGCTCGTGGTCTCTGCAATCCGCAGGGCTGTAAATTACCCATTTTTTGTCTACAGCTTGAAGACAATGAGCAAACACGATGGCCTGGCTGTGCAGAGGGTTTGCCTGTCTGGAAACTCAATTCCCTCTCCTCCGGTGTTGGATTGTGTTCCATGCCCTTGCTGTAGTGTGTGTCAATTTGGTTGTTACCCTTTTCCCTCATGTATTTATTTTCTATAGTTCTCTAAAAGGAGGTGCAAGCAGCCACCAGCTTACAAATGACATCCATTGCCTAAGTCTGTCTTTAAGTCAGAAAAATACAAATACAGCACATGAAACTAATTGTTATTCATTAATAATAAAAGTAAATACAATACTATAAAATAAATAAAAATGTGAACAGTTAAACTTCATCGGTCAATTCGCTGGCACCGTGCCCTGCTGTTTTACGAGTGCAAATGTTTTTTTTTTTACAATGTAAACTGGTCCATGGACATCACAGGCTTGGGAATACCTACTCTGTGCCCCCAGGCTGCACTTTAAAACATGCGGATGTTTCTTCAGCTTGGGGAAAACTTTAGCCATTTGTATTACACAGTTATAAACTGTAATGTGGTCAATTTGAATAGAGTTCATTTAAAGTCTTGGGTGTGAAGTGCCAAATGTTATATATGCTAGGGACTTAGGCTCAGTGCTAAGGTGTAATTGGATGTTTAATTATAATTGGTGTTCTGCAACCAGGAATCACACACACAGCAGGTGATCTGTGTTGCCCTGTTTTCAGTAGCGCACAAATCCAAAACACCAGTGAGAGCAGAGAATGGAGCCAGACAGTGGGGGACATAAGCCAGCTGAATCACCCAGAAGTCTGAGCGGTGATACACAAACGCCTGATTGCGGTGCACTGCTTATCTCGCTAGCTCCCGTTAGCGTTGCGAGCAGACCAGCCAGGTACAGCCCTCCAGCAGCAGTAACTGTCGAATGTCACGGAGGTGACATACTCTAATAAAGCTGAGGTAACTTAATGGTGCCAGAATCTCCAGCTCCGTAGGCATGTAGATACGCCAGCAACAAATAACAAGAGTGGATAAATCCATGCATTGGCTTTTCAGCAAGCTTATGAAATGGGGCCAGCTGTCAGGTGAACACTGTAACAGAAATACTCGGTCTGTTCATCATAACCCAAAAGGTAAACATTTGTAGGTATCTATAACAAGGCTGCTTGCTACATACCTCATTAAATGTTTGAGTGTTATTTTTTACTGCATGTATGGAGGCCATTCGGGTCACTTATTTTTATTACAGCATATCCAAAAGCTGAATATTAAAACGGTGCGGAGAGAAATAAAGTTGACAGGGAAGGAGGTGAAGAATCGAGCTCTGAGCAAAGTGTCTTCCCTGAATAATTGGAATAATGGGCTTTTTTATTGCTCTTCTACTTACTGTAGATGTGTGTGTTCAGAATTAGCATGTGCATCTTTGAAATTCCGAATGCCATCTCCCTTAAGATGTCAAGGTCAAGAAGCAGAATGTTATTAAAGATGGCATCCACAGTACCTAAATGTGGCACCTTTGTTTCTGTCAGAATGTGGACCAAGAGCCACAAGGGAAGGAAAAGAAAAAAAAAAACCCTGCAGACACAAAAATAGGGCAGGTGCATGGTAGAGGTCTCACCGTGCCACTTGGTTGATGACAGGAGCAAAGTTGGTTGGACCATAAAGCTGCACGGACCGCAGGCTCTGGAAATAAGCCTCCAGCACCCCTTCGATTCCCACACAGTTCGGATTTTCCGGGTCTGAGTTCTATAGCAATCAAAACAAAAGGCTGCATTCAAATGCTTATTTAATTCAGTTTGTGATAATTCCACACATCAGGAGTAAATGTCATCACTTCATTGATTGTAGCTCCTGATTAGACTCAGGGAATAAGTACCAATAAAGTTCTTAGGGAAATCACTTCATTAATCTTTGTTAGCACTCATCTCTGGACTGTTTGCTATTTAATATTTTATGCATAATGTAAAAGCAAACAATATTTAAAAAATTAAACTGTCACCACAGTGACTCAGAGCATACTGGTTAAAACCCTTTATTAGCTTTCATAAACAAGTTCTGTGACAAAACAGCTCAACTTGTGCCATCCATCCATCATGCCAGGTTTCTACCCTCTGGTTCCTGAGATCAACAGTCCAAACACTGCTGGAAACAGAGAACTGCATGGGAGGACTTGGCCTGCTGATTGGATTGGTGGCTCCAGAATGACGTGAAACAGAAGGCAGACTCAGACGCAGGGGATTGGAGAACCCGGACAGAAAACCTAAAAGGGGCAACGCCACAGAACCCAAGACACACAAACCCCTCCCACCAAAGACAGGAGCCCAGCTACTTGGGATCATGGATAAACACTGGGTGACCAGAAGCTCCAAGGCAAAATGTCAGTCAACAAGGACCATAAGCCCCAAGTCACGCAAACCACCAAGCCTGTACCTACTGGCTACTGACAAGCACAGAGGAAACAGGACCACGCACATAGAAAATACAGAAAAGACATAGAAAACACCACCAAGCCCCCTAAACCAAACCTGTGAGCAGGAAGCAACTAAGTCATACGTTTTAAAAGCAGTGATGATAGGCAAGGAATGAGTACCCTGCCTAAATAATACTGGGCTCTAATTGAGAGCAGCCTAGAGGTTGATTCCCTGATTAGCAAACCGGGGACAGGTGTCACAGAAAGTGAAAATTAAATGGCAAGACAGAATGGCAGCGATTCCGTTAACGTCGGGTAACTATGAGTCCTGCAGACTCAGCAGTAGCCAGAATGAGATCCTGCAGTACTTAGAGACTGGAAGTCGTGCCACTTAAGAGCTGCATAAATGGTGTCACAGGTGAAAGCAGAATGCAATGCTTGTACTGCTGGGTCACCCCCATTCATACGAGTCTCCCAGATGCACGCATTGAAAAGTTGCAAGACTGTAATAAATGTTATGATACAGTTGCTTTTGGACAATAGTGCTGACCATAGCAGGAGAGAGTGACAATTACAGGAGAAAAAAATCCTGTTTGGTTAATTGCTCATCCCTTAGCAGCTGCCAAGCCACTTCCAAAAAAATGTGAAATGTTTTTTTTTTTTTTTGCATGTAGTTTTTCTTCTTTGCGAAAAGATAGGAGAAAGTGCTCGGCCTTGACATCACTTCATCCTCCTGCAAGCAGATTTGAATCCCCTAGCAACGGGTGAGCAATGCTATTGTGCGGTCAGCAGCAGCTAGAGTTCATCGGCTGTGAAGGAAGAAACACAAGGGAGTGAAGAATATCCAGTGCAGTTCACAAAACTGGAGCCTGGACCGAGTTTACATGTGTCAGTCAATAAAACCCACTACCACTGCTGGCACTGCCTACAGTATCAGAGCAAGTATGTTATGCATATGTGTTGGGAATGCCAGGTAAAATCGAACAATTTGTTTTCATGTAGCTGGTT
Source organism: Brevimyrus niger (assembly GCA_015164015.2). Lineage (NCBI taxonomy): Eukaryota > Metazoa > Chordata > Actinopteri > Osteoglossiformes > Mormyridae > Brevimyrus > Brevimyrus niger. The sequence continues at coordinate 27,563,856 of JAABNY020000108.1, read as the reverse complement.
GCACCCTGCAGGAAAGACAATGCTTGCAGAGGAATGTTCAAGTTTTATTGGGCCTACAGGGTGAAAATATCACCTTCTCTCATGAATACAGATCTATGGATACAGGCATGATACAGAAAGACTAAAATGAAGCAGGCATTACAATGACGGCTGTCTCACAATTAAGCACTGTCTAAGACAAACTTTTGCTTTGTTTTGTTTTGTTATAGATGTCGATGCCCCAATTGAATATCAAGGCTCTCGATTGTACACTTCAGCATGTTGAGCGCACCGACGTAAACTCAGGAAGAATTTGAAAGCTCAAGGGAGTAGGCTGGAGCTGAATTCATACTCGCAAGCTCTTTAAATTCACTGCTTTGTCAATGAGTCTAAGTAACTGCTGCTCTTTGTTGCTTTAGGATACTGTGAGTACTGGGTTTGGCTGCATCAGTTGTCACATGGATCCGTTTCTTTTATTTGTGTCCCATCTCCCTTTCACAAATAAACCTGCGAGAGACGGCATGCCTCTTATACCCTCTTATAAGAGGATCATGAATGGAATGCAGTGCTGAAACGGTCTAGCTTTAGGCAAGGTCACAAAGTGAAAGGCGTGCACAATGCCAGTGTTATAAGAGGCAAGCAAGAATGCCTTCATTGAAGAGAGAACTAACCAGAGGAAAGGCATGGGAAATCTTTCCATCTGGTGGCAGCTTGGCCCCAAAGCCATAGGCAGGGAAGAGCTTGTCACTGTCATAGTCCTGGATGATCTCCCCTACAGCCTTGAGAGCCATGGCATAGGCGTTCATCTGGTACGGGTTCATGTAGTGCAGGGATGTCGGCTGGGAGGGGTTCCCTGGTGGAGATAACATGCATCATCATCATCACCATCATCACCATCATCATCATCACCATCATCATCATCATTACCATCATCATCATCATCATTACCATCATCATCATCATCATCATCATCATTATTATCATCATCATCATCATCATCATCAATATCATTATCATTGGCATGGTCATTATTGTTGTTGTTCTTCTTGCTGTTGTGTGTGTCCATGTGTGGCTGTGTGTGTGTAGGTGTGTATATTACTTTTCAGTCCTCACGGAGGAACAAAATTTTATAGAAATCTGCGGCTGCAACAAAAAACTAAAAATGCCAAAAGTTTTGTATTTTGTTCGCTTGCCTATGGTTAAGGTAAGGGCTGGATAGAGATCATGGCTGTCGTTGTTGGGATAAGAGTTTTATAGATAGAAATGAATGAGGAATCCCCACAAACATATGGATACAAATGTGTGTGTGTGTGTGTGTTTTCTAGGATATGCACAATAAGTGTGTGCAGTGGGGCCCTTACCATTGGATGCAGTGAAGTCAATGGCCACTGTAAAGTTGAGCTGAGTGCTGTTGGGAGAGACAATATTTATACCAGTACATCCATAAGCTTAAAGACCTAAGATAGCCTGAACTTCCCATGGACAGCACCAATGAGGCTGAAAAAACTGTGAAGAAGAGAGACCAAGGACTTCTCCTGATACCTCAATTCCACATTTCTGTCGGGGATAGAGTTAGAATTTAGGTATTTTTTTCCCCGCATTTATTCGGGTTAGTATTTTGAGTGCTGGTGCTAAAACCTGAGGAGGTGTCCCACACCACAGAGGGCCGCGGCAACAGCAGGTAGAAATCAAGATTATTAGCCTGGTATTGGACACGGACCCAGTATGACAGACAGGAAGATGGCGACACTGGAGCAAGCTCAGCATGCTCGCAGCGGAGAATCTGGCACGGAGCTGCCTGCTCTCTGTGCCATGCACCCCTTAATTAACGACAACATAATTAACATTCCTCTCACCCGCCACGGATGAAATCCACAAACGTGTACTCCGACTCCACTTTGAAGGACAGCAGAGTAACCTACCAAAAATAAGGAATTAAACAGGGTGATATTTTATGATCATATACTCGGCGAACCATGATCACGACAAAGCAGAACTGAAGGACCTTTACTCACAGTTCCAGAATTGATGTATTTTTTCTTTTTTCCTTTCTTTTTTGGATTTAGAACCTAGAAAAGAGGGGAGATATGGTGGGCAATCAAGGTAGATTAAGGAAGCCCAGTAGAGCCGAATGGAACGTGACCCGATAGACGTTTCAGTGCTGACCTCATAGACGTTGAACTGGCTCTGCCCGCGGGACAGCTCCCTGTAGCTGGTGGTAAACTCGCCGATGAAGTCGTGGCTGCGGGATACAGGAGAGCCACTTGTGCGTCTTACAGTTACTGTCACACATTCCTGACACATCGCTATCTATCCTGAAAGAAGCCACTGTGTGTGACTGCCGCAGACATCAGCCTGACGCTTCCTCTTTCAAACCCCTGCTTTGTATAAAACTGAAAACAGTTCAGCAAAAAAAAAAATAAGATATGCAGGTTCAGTCGTTATTTATGTATCTCCTTCAAACATTTCAGAAATTTCTATAGGCTTTGGAATACATTTCTTTTTGCCTTTTGGCCCATTTCCTAGTTCTGGCGCTTAGTCATGAGGCCAGTTTTTCCTTATGAAGTCATATAACAAAAGATAACAGCAAGAATGTTTTTGTGAATATAATCTTTACCTAGTTTCATGCTGTTCTGTATTCATATACTGTAAGTGTCACAAAATGAGCTAATTTTAAACAATTCATTTTTGGCTTTACTTTCATGTAGTTCTTTACCATCTATAAATGTATTTGTATTTATATTTATTGTTTTTTTTCTTCCTGAATATTCTTTCCGGGTATTCTGTTTTTCTACTGTGGACTTTTAAATTTGTTAGCACCATGTTTAATCGTCTGCAGAATGGTTATAGTCATGAATATTTGTTTGTTTGTCTGTGATGTTTGTTCCATGCTGCTGTATTCAAAAGAATTTCCCGCTGGGATCAATAACTTTTTTTTTGTTTTGAGTTCTCCAAAGGAAAGGTTTAACCATTACTTTCTTGTCTGTTTCTCTTGCTGTTTCATTTAATTAGCTGCCCTGATTTCATTTTCCCCTTTAACTGGATCACTGTGGAGTTAAACGACTTTTAAAGTTTGTCCTAACAGCAATTGCATTTATTTATTGTGTACCTTGGTATTAAATTCCCAAAATGCTATTTTCACCCCCACCAATGGAAACACCCCAGTCCTTTGCCAACCTGATGGAACCTTTTCCTCAGAGAGCAGGAGCAAAAACGGCTGTGAATTAATATCGCTTCACTGTTAAGTAACAGCAGATCCACAAAGACAAATATCAGGACTGGTTGCTATGAAACCTGCGCAAAGGAGGTGGGAGAAAACACAGAGAAAGCTTATGACAAGGAGCAGAGTACCTTCCATCTCTGTCCCAGTCGTACACGTCCACCTTGACAGTTCTGTAATGAGAAATGCAGAGAATTATTTTTATTTTTTGGGAACATCCTGTCCACCTTAAATCCTGAACTAACAGGGGATATACTATAGCATCCAGCATCACTCTCCTGTGCAAAATTCCAGCAGCCAAAAGCAGAGCAGGGAGAAGAGGGTGACAGGTTGCACAGTAATGCCAGCACCGTCTTACCGTAACAGCCAGGGTTCACGTGACAGCCTCTCTAAACTAGGTGTGAGGTGGAACGGGAGGAAATGATGGACCCTTAGCAATGTGCTGTAAGAACCTTCCTGTGTGGCATCCAATCGCGCTAATCGACAGCAGCAAAACAGCAAATGAAAGGAAGTGAATCATCACCCAGTCAGGCATCACTTTATGCCACTTGCTCCATGCAAACAATGCACTGGTTGTGAAATGTAAATCTCCGAATCTGAAAGTGGGTTTGACAAGCTGACTTAGAGGTCTCAGTCTGCTAGGGAAGCAGGTCTGACATTAAACCTGCGCCGTACTATATGACGAGTGAAATGCAAATCCCTGACATAGACCTAGACTGGGCATTTTTGGTTGCACACAATCTGCCGAAGCTCATTACGCCGAACCGTGCACTGCTGCTGTCGCTGCTCTGTACTCTCATTCAGCTTGACCCAGTTCTGAGTCTTTGGACACAATACCGGCTCGTCATGTTTTGTCATTGTAATACTTCACAATTATTGCGTTGCTCTCGCTGTTCTGTTTTTTTTTTTTGTTGGGCGCACACCAGAACTGACTGGAACATTTTCACAGAAGCACCAGAGGCCCTTAGCAGATTTCTGAAATGAAGACGCCAGCTAATGGAACAAGAGAAGGATCGCGCCCTTTGTGGGGAACGATGGTTAATCCGACATCCAAATCCTTTGCGTTAATCCCAGCAGCACCAGTAACAGCCCCAAAGACACTGTGGTTGCCTGCTGGTGTTATTCTGATAACCACGGGATTCAGCTCATCTCTCGCCCACAAACGGTTGGTCAGTTCTTCATCCAGTTTTTTTGGTAACCTGATTATTTGTGCTCCTGATGTTGTTGCTGCCCTGCATAATGATGGCAGAAGCCAAACTAGACTAAACACTGAACAGAAATTAACTGCATGTTCATGCCAAAGGTCTGAAATTCAACAATGTATTATATTTTGTGTGTGAATGTGCGCAATAAAAGCAGCCATTATTTCAGGGTATACATTGCCATTATCAGTATCAAGATTCACTAGGGGCTGACTTGCATATGGCATGCTTACACAAATGAAGTCTAATGACTTAATAATGAATGTGCATGGAAATGACTCACATAGTTCCCCAGACTTCTGTCTATCCTTCTGACATTTCATTCATATCATCACTTCTTTTATCACACTACTTGGCTCAGATTGGGACTTTGGCCATTAGGACCAGAGTTTAATTCGGTTTCAATGACCAAGGGAGCAAAAGTTGTCAGTTCTACTGAATCAACGGGAGACAATGTCAACGACAGAAGCTAGTTGGCTGGGAACCGCAGCTAATGTGAAAACGCTTCTCCACGACGTGTTTATGGCAGCGGAATATACTGTTTGTCATTCTTCAACAATAATCAACTGCGACAACAAATATTCACATGCATGGCAACAGACCAAGAAATCCTCTTGAGTTCCTATTTTGAGGTGCCAGCATTTCAGTACATTTCATTAGCATTAATGGAACAACGTGCTTTATTAATGCTAACTGTGCAACTGCGTTTACCTTTTAGTCCTTACCATCGTGCTCTTATTGTGCACCGTGACTTGTTACACTGGTAACTATTATACTTGTTATGCTGTTTATATTCTGTAGCTTCTCCTGCCGCTACTGCTGCCTTCCACTCTATATTTATGCGAGTTGCATAAGGTCCTCCGAGTCCCCGGGACCAGTGCTATACAAATAAAACGTATCATTAGTCGAGCTCAGCAGATCCATCAACAGAGTCCTGCTGTCACTCACCTGTCATAGTCACCATTGCAGAGCGCCCGGACAGGGATGGTGAAGGACTGCCAGACTGGGTTCAGCGTGTTCTTTATCACCTCCGTCTTGTGGCAAATGGTGAACCTGGGAGTGGGGGACACAAGCCGCACGCCTAGCTGTGTTTGAGAAGTACAGCCTCCCCCCCAGGTCATGACAGGGTTACGTTCCGATGTACCTATCGTACGGTGAAAATAGCGTAAGCCGCAAAAACTACTTTAATACAGTACACCTAACAAAACAAACGTCATAGCCTAGCCTAGCCTACAGTTGGGTAAAATCATTAACACACAGCCACATTTTATAATGAAGCGTTGAATATCTCATCTAATTTATTGAATGAAATACGGAAAGTGAAAAACATTTACCCATTGCAATGTCAGGCCATCGTTCACCGGGGAGCGCCTGTATTCAACATCATTGACCCTAGTGCTAATGACTAGCATTGGGCAAAATACCCTGGCATACACAGATGGGTGTAACTATAAAGGCGTGGACAAAATTGCTTTCCATGGAAAGGGATATAAAGTGGGGAGGGAGTGGGTGGCGTGCTCACGTTCCATCCTCATTGCTACGGTAGAACACCAGGAACGGGTCCGACTTTCCGAAGAAGTCCTTCTTATCCAGCTTGTTGGCACACAGCTGCATGGTGGCTATGTCCTGAAAAGAGCACCAGTGGCGAGAGAGGGGGAGAGGCGTCGGTGAAGCGGGAGCGGGGCCCGAGCAGATTCTCCCCGCTTCTTCTGGAGACAGAGCGGTGGGTGAGTGGGAGCTGAACAACGTGATGCCACAGAACTTCCAAGGAGCTTAAAACCGAGTCACTGCCCATAATTCCCTCTGGTTTCTCAAGTGGGATGTATCAGCTATAATTGCATGATGTCACGTGACTGCTGAGTTTGCCTCGGGTGCTGAGGGCATTCCCTCATTACAAATGTGCTACAATCATATCCCTCCAACTTAAGTAAACACAGACGGTTTTTCCGGTGATAAATGAAGACAGTTTTAGGGGTTTTGCCTCACAAGACGCATCATACAGCGAAGGATGCCATTGTGCTGTGTAATTTGGTCAATTAAGCTCCAAAGGTAATGATGATCATTATGTTTCTGTGTTACCCTGCGGGGGAAGCCTTAACGTGCATTTTTTGATTAGATCATAGTCAGTGTAGCACAGAGCAGTACAGTAGTAGTACAGTATCTGTGAGTGTTTGTCTCCTTTGGGTTCCATCAAAGACTTTTCATGAGCTTCTCTATACTTGCTTGAACTTCCTGTCAAACAGGACCACTGGATATAAACTTGCAGTCATCAGAGCTCGTCTTCCTCTAATGTAAACTGGTGAATATCAGCTTCCCACCTACCTCTCCCACTCCGCTCCCAGTGTGCCACTCAGAGATCTCCTTTCTTTAGATAAGAGGGTAGTCAGCATTCAGAATAAAGGTCAGAACAGAACAAATCAACACAATATAGAGATTTTTATAGTACTCAGTCATGCTATGGCTCAGCAAATGGCTCTCTGGCCAGAGCTGCCCAGGATGTATGACTGTGCGCACTGTAATCCAACGGTGCACACACACACACACACACACACACACACACACACACACACACACACACACACACACACACACACACACACCCACA
>JAABNY020000108.1:27533168-27550935 GCA_015164015.2 Brevimyrus niger | reverse complement strand
CGATCTCCCTGCCACCAGTGTACACCCATACGATGTCCCTGCCACCAGTGTACGCCCGTATGATGTCCCTGCCATCAAGGTACGCCCGTACGATTTCCCTGCCATCAAGGTACGCCTGTACGATGCCCCTGCCACCAGGGTACACCCATACGATCTCCCTGCCACCAGTGTACGCCCATACAATGTCTCTGTCACCAGGGTACGCTCGTACGATGTCCCTGCCACCAGGTTATGCCCGTACGATGTCCCTGCCCCCAAGGTACACCCATACGATGTCCCTGCCCCCAAGGAACGCCCGTACGATGTTCCTGTCACCAAATACGCCCGTACGATGTCCCTGCCACCAGGGTACACCCATACAATGTTCCTGCCACCAGGGTACGCCCATACAATCTCCCTGCCACCAAGGTACGCCCATATGATGTCCCTGTCACTTAAAAATGCTATTTGTAAACCTAGAGTGAATGTTAGCCAATGACATTTGAGTTTATGCTTTAATAAAACTCCAGGGACTGCATCCGAGACTTAAACTGGAATCATGTCTGAAGGAAAGGAGAGTCCGGGTTCTGCTGTCTAAATAACTATAATTTTGCAGGTCCGCGTGTGTATGAAAACCTTTATCACTGATCCCAGCATCTATTTAAACTACGTTTACCACTGCACCCTGGCCTGAAAAGAACCATTAGGCTCATAAAAACTTGACACTGCATCGACACTTTGATTAATCTATTTCTTTTATACAAATATATTAGTGAAAGAAGTTCAGACAAATTTTTGCTGAATAGTGCAACAGTAATGGCTGCCCCCGGGGGCATTTTAATGCATAGACTTAACCGTCCCCCCACCCCTCCTTGTCAACAAGTACTGTACAGCATTGTGGGAAAAGCAGAGAGGGCTGAAAATTCAAATCGCCCAGGGCCCTCTCCTCATGTAAATTTACCAATGTGCCTCACTGTGCCTGGGCTACTAATTCTACTCCTTAATTGCCATACAAACTTACAGTACGAGCCCTTAAGTGGACAGAACCAAACAAGCAGATCATAAAAAGGTCGAATGATTCCCTAAACGCGTCGGGTTCGATCTGAGATGATCTGCGATACAGCAGTGAGGGCAGCCAGAGCTGCACACCATCCCTCGGTTCCTTAGCAGCCACTCGACAGCCACGTCTCCAGTGCTGGAAAATGTACAAAATTGCTCAATCTGCCCCCCCTCCCCCCCCCCCCCCCTCCCCGCACGCCCCCCCCCCCCCCACCTCCCCACGGCGTGAAAATTTAAAACATGCCCCCCCCCCCCCCCCCCCCCCCCCCCCCAGAGTTGTTTAGCGCTAGAGAGATCATCGGTTCGGCTCTATCGCGATGCCACTGCGTACGACAGCCTGCCAGGCGTCGCAGCTGCTGCCGGCGGCAGCCAGGAGAGGGACACTGGGGTCCCCGCACTGCATCAGCGTCTGGCGGCGAAAAACAGAGCGGGTGGCAAAAAAATATAAAGGTGAACTGGAGCTACTCTCACCTAGCAGGCCAATTATGGGATGTTTCTGACAAGGACGCATCTCGACAAGACTAAAGGCAACGACTAACAAAAGACATAACAGTAGAAGAAATCACTAATGAAAACTATCACGACGACAGTGAAAGGTTGTGTCTTCATAGCCCGAGAAAAGGTTCTCGCTCTACAATCCATCCTGCATCATTTAATTCACGGGTGTCAAATTCCAGTCCTCGGGGGCTGGAGTCCTGCACGTTTTCGGGTTTCCCCTCATTTAACACACCTGGTTCAACTCCTTGCGCTAATTACCACACAGCTCTTGAGCTGAATCATTTGTGCTGGAACAGGGAAAGAACTAAGATACACTAGGCTCCGGCCCTCCAGGACTGGCGTTCGACACCCCTGGTTTAATTAAAACAAAGATTTGTGTAAATCTAGCATAAATATATATAAAAAATCAGTAATCCTTTTTTAATAGGAAGACTATATTTGAAGGCTATTTTGCATATGGTATGGTAGTAATTCATTGTTTTTTAAAAAAAAAAACCTTAATTGTGTTGATTAAATCAACAGAAAACTGAGTTACATATAGTGTACCGTTCTTTTGAAAACTGATTAGATGATTAAATATTTTCATAGAGCAGATGTTCATGCAATTCTGTCCATGTTTTTGCAATGAGTCAAAGAACTAGGTGTAAACAAACACAGTTATCATACGGCGCTCACATCTAAGAACATCTGCATTCCCAGACAAAGAGTATGGTGATCTTTGAGTGGGAATGTAAAATAATAATAATAATCTTTTCAGTGACTTACAGTAAAGCAATTTGTTGCTATTCATAAAAGAATCTGTATATCTCAGAAGATTTGTGGATGAGAATCGAATTGGACCTGAAGTCAACTTATAGTAATTTTGGTTGACCGCGCAAAAATATTAGTTATTTTGGATAATGCAGATGTTTAACTTTATTAAGTTATTTTCTTTTTAATACTGATGGGGGAGGGGATGCTTGTTCCTCATTTCCAAAAAGATAATTTGTTTTTGTTTTTGTTTTTTGCTCGGTAACCCAACAGGTCTCCTCTTCTGTCAAAATGGTGTTTTTATTTTTGTTTGCGGTTATGTAACATTCACCTTGTACCATCGCATAATAAAGAAAATCTCCCTGTAAAATTGAATTGTCACATAGTTCCATTTGTTGTTCTGGATGAAAGAATTCTCACAATAGATTTTTTATAAATACATCAATCTAGACAATGGTTAGAAATTTATAAAGGTTCTTTTTCATTGACCAGGCACCCAAAGCAAGCCATGAACTGTCTAACACAAGTTGCGCTGTCCTCCTCCATGCTGTCAAAAATTGCCATTTTCCCTCTACATCGTTTATATAATTGTGATGAAATAATTCAGAGCAAGTTCTGAAATTCGTATAGGTGATGCATTACTTGCAAGCACATGTTGGATTAATTTAATGATTTGCTTTTCTTGTAATAGCCATTGAAATGTGCAGTGCAAGGTGGGTGTATGTAGAATATTGTACATACATTGTTATTTTGGGTCCTTGCATTACAAAGCTTAGTCCACAAAACTCTGGCGTGAATAAGCAGTCACAAAATAATCATAAATAGCATTACATTAAGAAGAAGGCAACAAAGGAACAATATACAGTATGAACCAAAAAATATTCTGGGGAACTGTTTCACCAGGAGACAAAAACTATGAGTCTGACAGAAACTTCTGTTTCGTCAACCTCTAGAAGATGACAGCCCACTCAGGAGTGACCTGTGGGTGGTCAGAATGCATGTCTGCAGGCTAAATTTAGGCTGAGTTAAGGGATTGCTTCTTTTAAGCATTTTAGGTCTAATCAGCACCAGTGGTGCTGATGCCTGGTGCACTGACAAAACAGCATAAATACAAACTGGGAGTCACTGTGACAGACTGCCTGGTGCACAAGCCCTCAGCCCTCAGCATCAGGTTCGAGACCTGCCCTCAGAAGAGACTTTGCATTACAAGTCGAGTGATTCAAAATGCAAGTTGACTAACAGAATTCAGTCCCGTAAATTCTGTGAACACTTCAGCCTTACGATTCCCATCCTGCTGATTAAATCGGCACTTTGCTTTAAAAATAAAAGCCCTGGGACAGCTATGAATACAAGGCTGGCCAAGTGTGGTATTAGCCTTCCTGTTGTTTCGCAATGTTCAGAAAAGGCAGAAAGAGGACAACATAATGAAAACTTTCTGACTAACTTTGTATGTTATGTTGTTAGTATTGGGTAATATAACCCTTAAATCTGTGTGCATGTTTTTTTTTTTTTTTTGTCACAGCTGAACGGTTGATTACATACAGCCTCCGCAGTGGGTTGATGGACGAGAACACAAACTGGCTATTTGGCCAACGATGATGATGAGAAGCTACTGGAACACAATGAATAATTAGCACTCTTGCATGTGGCAGGGAATTATGGAAGATGCAGTGGGTCACCACTGAGACCCTCTGACTATATCACTAGTATCCGGCTCATTTTAATTGCTAATATGTGGATGTACATTGGGTTTGATGTCAAAACTTGCTAGAATGCATCATACATTCAGTGGACTGAATATACCTTAGACCAGCTTTCCCACAGTACAGAAAAGCAATTTACAAATACTTTGGATCCAAAACTGCCTAGTGACAAACCTGGCAATTTGTTTTCAGTCAGAAGTACAGCACAGTTTCATCTAAATCACTTGCAGCTTCCAAAAGAATTAAACTATAACCTCTTCGGATTTATATACACTGTATTACTTTTGGAACAAACGGCGATAAACCCATTTGAAAAAGCACATACTTTCCTGCAAAGCCTCCAGCATCTTTAATCGTACTGTTCTGCTCGGTCTGAAGCTAAATGCACAATCGCTTATTTGAAAACTTTTGGAAAGTACTGCATGCTGATTAAGTCACGAAGGGAGCTGCTTTTTGAATTGGAAACAGCAAAGCCTGCATGCTGCTTAAAACAAGTACATTGTGATTCTGGGGAAGATGCAGGCAGGCTGTAGCCAGAATGATGGCATGAGCACTGTTCAAGACAGGGGCTGGATTAATACGAAGCAGGTAACAGGGAATTGCATGAGGATTGCTTGGTTTTTAGGGCACGTGAGGAATTCAAGGTAAACAGATTTGAACGAGGCCATGTTCTGTTGTCGTGGCCACAGCTACATTGAACAGTGGATGTTGCACTACTGGTGCAACCGCCTCAGATCTGCGCTGAATCCATTCACTAACATGACAACAGCGCCACATATACCAGTGCCTTCACCTTTAATTAGCCTGTCCTCCAATACAACCAAACAACCAACTAGTGAAAATGCAGCAGGCATAGTGCACCCCTCCAAGCTCCAAAATATATTTGTTGGGGATCATGGTGATGGACTGGGCAATATAAAGACCTTATTCTAGCAAATAAAGTGTAACAGCATCTTGGTATTCTATTACCCGTGCCATTTAAGCGAGGAGCAAAGATTAAGAGGGAAATTGTCTCCTCTATCTGATTACAAAGTCATCTCAACAATTTAGAGATCGCAGTTTAGCCAAGTATAATCCCAGGAGGTGAAGATTCCGGAAGCTGACAGTGTGCTGATTCCTCTCACATAGGCCTTCCCACTTCGGGCGATGTGGAGAGGGTCTCTGGCACCCGAGCCAGCGTCTCTCCCTGCGACACAGCGGTGCTGGGTGGAAATCATTCTGCAGTGTTACCTCAGCTATAGCAGCGGGAGAGGAGCCTGTCACTGGTCATTTCGTCAGATGACTGGAATCACCCCAGTGTTCCCACGGCTTCCCCCAAGCTCCACCCACCTCTGAAAACCCCACCTGCCATTTTATCAGACTCGAGAAACAACAGTCAGTAAAACTTCCTCTCCCCAGATCCCTCACATCCCTTAATTTTCTGCATCTGCTTAGCTGGAAGAGCCAAGCAGGTAGGTTGTCTAACATCCCCGAGCCCATGTGATGCAGACAGGCAAACACACAGAAAACGACACCACCTTTGATCAAAAGAGACTTGCACTCAGTGAATAATTTAATAGGTAGACCAGTGAGACTCGTTAAAGCTAACAGGAAGGCCACAAGTGCAAAGCTCGTAACACAGGGCTGTGCAGAAAGGTTTCTCTGAATACACAACTCATCCACCCTTAATGTGGTTCTGGAGGCAAAATTGGCTCCCATGCTGTACTAGCTATCTGTACCTAATAAAGTGCCCAATGAGTGTACATACTAGTGAGATGTATGTAGTGAAAGTGAAATGGTTAACGGTGTCATGGTAAACCACACTAAAATTCCCACATAACTATCACTATTTAACACATATAACACATAACTATCACTATTAAAAATTATCCATTAAATTGTGGTTGATTACTATGCTTTGAAAAACTCGCGTTAAATACGGTCCAACGTTGACCAAAGTTAGCAACAGTCTCCCAGACACAAGTGTGCAGATGCAGCATTCATAGTGGCTTTGTTTTATGTAACTGGAAAGGCAGTGACAGCGCTCCAGTGATTGTTAATGCTAGCACACATTTGATGTGGTTTACATGAGATATTGGCTATGTTATTAGTTTTAGGTTTTATTAAACAAAAGGTGCATAGTGCTGCTAATTTCATTATTGGTTTCCATAAAAAATAAATAAATAAATAAATAAATAAATAAGTTTTGTGTTTTGATTCTTTTTGAACATTTTCAGCACATTTTAAAAATACTTGGGACAATACTGATAACTGTGATAATTTTGGTCACTGTAAGTATGATTACAGTTAATTAATTTCACACAAGTATATGTAACTTTCAAAGACACCATATCGATTCAAAAATGACTTGCACACCAGCAGACGTACCACAGAATTACAAAGAAAGAGAATGTAAAGAATCAGAACAGAATCATGATGCCACATGCATGTCAATTTGAAAAGTCAGACGGGGGGATTATAGGGCTGTAAGATACATCAGAGCGTCGAGATGAATCGACTATTAAAGGGATTTTTCTAGCGTATTGATCTGTAATGTCAGAATCGGTTATAATCGATTTTGGGGGCAAAATCTTCCTTAAAGACACTCTTCCATCTGGGCTGCATGCTCTCACGCTCACATGCTGGGAGTTGATGCACAATGTATCAGTGCTGGCATGTAAATGAAATATAGGATGGTAGGGGAAGACTCATTAATATTCATAAAGGAAACTCTACCTTATGACCTTTGCATTACCGTGTTTTGAGAAACTTCCCTGTTATGTAGCACAGAATACTCATCTCTGCAGTGCTTTTGAGGTCCCCCGTATAGAATGGCTGATTAAAACACATCAGCATAATGCATTTGTACATTTGCCTTTTTAACAATAAGCACAGGCTTGTTCTCCCTGTTTAATATAACAAGATTTTTGTTCAGAGATTCTACTTTCTTTACTTTCTTTGTATTCCAATTATACTGTATAATTAATTAATTGTCATATTTGTGAAATTTTTTTCAGTGAAAGATCAAAATTAGGTTATCAAAACAACTGATTAACCAAATCAAATTGTGGTAGAAATTAACAATTTCTGATGCAATCATAATGAAATCAAATTCCCTTGGGGGCCGATGATTTACACCCCAAGAGGATTTATATGTGTTGAAAAAAGACAAAGCTCAGTTAAATATTTCCACGATATAATCCTAGTAAATAAATGGGGAAAGGCTTTATGAACAAATACAACAAACAACCCTCAAGAAAAAAATCTCACAAAAGGAAATAGAACAGACTCCAAACACAAAAATGTGGATTACTTGTCTGGAATAATAAGAATAGGGCCATGGCACACCTTGACTGACCTACAGAAATATGCAGAGCACTGACAATGCAGCTTTGGTTAAACTGATTAATATATGCACACTAAATAGGGAAATTAACCCCGCCCCTTATCAATCTTTGGGTCTTTGCAGCAAAGATCAAGGAAAAAGGAAGGGGGAAAAGAAAGTTACTAATATATTCCTGATATTATGACCATTAAAGACAACTATAAATTTAGTTTAAATTTAGTTGTGCAATCTGCTTGCTATAGCAGACACTCCTCACATTTTACATTCAAGCAAACACAAAGAATCAGAAAAAAACACAAGTGAGATTTTATAACTGAGAACAACTAGTTACTATTTCAATACAATTCTGTACAATAGCAACGTAAAAGTTAAAGTTGCCACAACTTAAGTACAGTGATTAAATACATATACTTCGTTACTCTACACCACTGTTAATTTATCTTTGTGCAGTGAAGTGAATATGCTGATAGTCAGAAGCAAGTACGGTGACTTTGTAGAAGGTGGAAATTTCGGCGACAATTGCATTACTTCTACAAATCCTTAGTTCTGATGTTTTCTTCCCGTTAGTAGTATCTCATGATCGTATTTCTTTTCCAGTTAACTCTTCCCAGGTGACATGATGATGCAAGCATGTCATTAGAAATAAATAATATGAAAAAATACCCAGTGGGATGATGTCAGGACCTCTGTGGGTGACGATGATAATGAACTAAGAGGAAGAGATCAAAGGGCCTTTGGTACAACGTATACTCAACGTCTACAAAGGCCCAGGGTCTGACATGCAAGATTCACTTTGATTAAAAGTGAAGATTTCACAGGAAGCATCAAACATGTGGCGTCGACATGGGCATGCGTGATACGTACAGGGGGTCCCCTTGGCGGGGGGTGGGGTGGGGGGGTGGGGCAGAGTTTTAAACCAGGAAGCTGTAGGAGTTATGCAAGGGATTCCTAGGCGTATACATATGGCATTTCCAGCATTTCAACAAGACCTAACTGACCTTACAGCGTGTCTGGTTAAATACTTATGCCAAAATCTTCTCTCACAACACAAGCACGTGGAATCCTACATTTGTGCCGGTACAGTGGAGGTATGACATTTTCCTTTAAAATATACGGATATGGTGACAGCCACTGCCCTGGGGAATGACACATGCAGAATTCCTGTCCGCTTTTATGACCGCCCACAGACTCCTCCAACGGAGCGAAAAGAAACAAAAAGACTCACAAGTCATCAGTCCCATAGCACAGTATGTGTGAATTAGAGACGTACATCACTGTTTGCATGATCGTGTTTGTCTAGCAGGTAACTGGTCATTTATACGCATTTCTTTGTGTGGGATTGACTTCAGTGTCACTAACATGTTCAATCATGAACTGTAGTTCAAGTCAGAGATAGGATCACACGCCCACACAAAGCCCTCCATATGGATAGATTGGTGAAAAAATGAAGAAACGAGTACTTATTAGATGCAAGTAAGGAGAGAGGCAAAACATAACATAACTTCTGTGTAAGTGCCAAACTTCCTTTTGAAGCAGGGAAAGCTGCCTGCAATGCAATATGTTTAACTGGCCCAATTCCACAAATGGGTTATATCTGTGTTTAGCACAGCCAGCAATAGAGCTCTGAATGATGAGAACTCCCAAGTTTCGCATTATCTCAATCATAAATCAGGCTTTGATGGCTCTCCAGCAGTACTGTGACACAAACGTTACAGACAGAAAAACAGCAAAGTTCCTGATGGGGAAGAGAAACAAGCAAACACGCAGAACATAGACAGCTCTCCAAACGCTTTGGGGCATCTTATCAAGGCTACAAGCGATGATCTGGAAGTCCATAGTCTATTTAGCTGCCCCAGATTGTAACTTGTAAAACGAATCACTTTCATTTTAGAGTGGATTCTTATGCTTGTGATGGAACATACCTGGAAAATATTCAAACTACCAGGCAAGTCAGTGAAAAGTGTGAAAAAAAGCATCGGACAATGGGATGGATCTGGCAACTAGCAACAGATTATGAGTCCAGTTGACAATAAATTGGATCGACAAGGTTTTCTTAAAGTTTATTTGAAAGATCCAATAAATGCCTTCTATTTAACTTGTATTTTAGTATACTTAGGTTTTTGCAATGACGATTTTCTTTATCATTTAGGCATATTGTGTATGGACACATCCTGAAAAGGCCATATCCATCCATTCAGGGGTGTAGTTTCAGATGAATGGATAGGCAGGCTGAACCATTACTAGAGGGGGTTAAAGGGGCCCCCTAAAGTAGGCCTAACAACACCCCTGCATCCATCCATCCATCCAACCATCCATCCATCCATCCATCCATCCATCCATCCATCCATCCATCCATCCATCCATCCATCCATCCATCCACCTTCAAAACCATAATCCACAGCTAATATACTATTTCTACATTATTTCGGCCCACATTCAGCTGTTTTCTCCTTAACTGCACCTGATGTAGAGTCACTGACAGCTCTCAATATAGGTACAAACAAATACTGAAAAGTCGCTGAGGAGACCAGACTCTCCACACAGAAATGTCCAATAACTGTGATAACTAAATGAGCCTGGATATACAGAAGACCGTGGAACAGGCTTCTACAATTTGGTGCCATAATGTTGTGTAAAAGCATCATAAGCACCATGCTGCATTCCCACAGCTTGTTAAATGTTGCCTCATGTGTCTTCATACACAACTGTGGCAGCTTGTTGATCGATGGAGATGGACATCTTTTGTGTGCAATTATATATCATACAATACAAGTACTGCAGTGCAAATGCAAAGTGATAATCCACCGCCTGGACAAAAAATAGTCACAATTTCAATTTAAGTCAGCAAATACTTAAGAGCCAATGACTGGATGATTATTACAGCTCAGCAATGTTATGCAGCAATATAGTGAAATCAGCTGAGAACCTGAATCTATGAATGGCCAAATTAGCCAATCAATTCCATACTTTTTTTAAATTCGTAATGGAATGGGCATTTTCCAGGATGATAATGAAAAAATTCATTGGGCTCATTGTCAAAGAGTGGCTCAGGGAGCACGAGGGATCATTGACCTTATTAACCTTAGCCCTATTGAAAGTCTTTGAGATGCGCTGAAGTAGACTTCGCGGAGTGGTTAAACTCACCTATCATCGGTACATGATCTGGACGAGAAATTAGTTCAGGTCTGGGTTGAAAAAAATGCTGAGATGTTGCATAAGCACGTGGAAGCAATACACTGAAGAATGTGCACCCTAATGAAAGCTAAAGGCGGCCCAACGACATTGTGACTGTTTTTGGGCAGGCTGTGTTAAACTAATATGGAACGCGCCAAAGGCACTGGCTGCCATGTCATTCACATTTCTCAGTATGATACCCAAACCAAATCGCATTCATCCACATTTTGAAGTGATACAGCTTTAGAAACCTTAGAATAAATGCAATGCAGAATGCGATGGTGACTGCACAAACACGCAGCAGGAATGTTTGCGCATGTCGGTGTTTTGCGGCAATGGCTTGCACTTCAGCGACAGCGCTGGAAATTGATGAGGCACCACAAGTATAATTTAATGCACCGATGAATGAAGTTCAGGTTGGACTGCAGGGCAGAGAGACATTACTTTATTAAGGGGCAGCATGAAGGTGCATGGATATCAGACTGGGAAAGCTGACAGTGAGCGTCCTCTCTGCAAAGCTGAGTGCCGTCCTCGACACAGCTGGAAAGCAGTTTCCGTGCAACGTGGGCAGCCGGAAATCATGTGAGAGTGATCACAACACCTGTGTAGCATTCACCACAGGTACAAAAAGGCATAAAAGAGTGCACTGAAGGAGTCACACCCGATGACACCTCCCGTACTGTGGTGTGACAGACAGGGAAGCAGCAGTGGCTGTGTATCAATGGCTCATGACGTGCGACATGGTGATAGATGATTATATATCCTAGATCTCAATGACAAACAAATTCAAGTCTAATATTCCATCACAAGTTCACAGCCTCATATAGTTCAGACAACAGGGCCAGGTGCTTAGTGACTGTACCCCCACCTACCCACCCTGCATGTGCCGTTACCTCAACAGCTAGAACATTACAGCTCATTAGCTTGCTACCGTATTATGATTTTCGCAATCAGAATTCAAGGAAAGCAGCAGCACCTGTACACCAGGCGGTAAGTACTCAATTCACATGTAATCTGATTATTCATTATTCTGATCACGACCTCTGAAGGCCCACAACAGTGCTTTACCATCAGAAGGTTTCAGGCCCAAGAGCATTTCAGTTCGCTAGGGTGGTTTACTACTTTTTATTATGTTTGGTTTATTTGTTGGCTAGCCTGTTTGCTTGTTTGTTTTCCAGACATTTTTGTTCAAAGTAATTTGCATACCTTTGTGGTCCCGCACATCCACACACATGATGGCAAAATGGCTGAAACGTTTCAGGCTCCATGATCAATTACCTTCTTCACATGAATTCTTCTCCCGACCTTTTGGTCAGAAGCCCGGGCGCGGTTAGGATAGTACCTGCTGTTGACCAAACTCTACATAACACTGTTTACAGTGTCACACCTTGTTAAAAATTCACTTCCTGTGTATCTGTAAACTTCTGTCACGCGAGGCCCCGAGCGTGCAGCCAGCTGCCCTTGTTGTTAGTCACGCGGCAAGACACTTTCCTGCTAGCTCCGAATAAAACCCTTTACCTCCACTGCCGTGTCAGGGAATGTGTTTTTAATCAACTGTGCCCTCCTGTGAAAACCTCAGTGCCCAGCCTCTCCTCCGTGGCAGCCCATGGACGCTTATGTTTATGTTTGTTTTGGAAGAAGATGAGAGAACGTCCTCACATACGGTGGGATAAAAAAAAAAGAATGTGCGGCTCGAAGAAGCAACTGCAAATGGCGGCGGATTATGCAAAGGACAAGCCTCCAAATTAAATTTAAATCTTTGCACCAGTAGAGAAGGCAGGCTTGCCTTTGGCTGAAGCTGCCAGATCTGACTCAATCCCTATTTACAGAATCAGTCAGTTTCTGCACTCTAGTCTGCCACAGACATTTCAAGCTTTGCTACATAAGGGACATGAATATTTAATGAAGCATTCTTATTACATTTGCTTGCAATATTCAGCCATTGAAATTATCTGCCACTTCACAACATTGCCATTACCCCAACAAGTAAAGTGGTAACCTGGGCTGTCCCTCCAAATCTGAGGTCAGAAGATTACTGCCGTGTCTGGGGATGGGAGGAACAGAAAATGGGTATAAAACTGTTTCGAGTGTCCATGAGTCCTGCCTCCAGCTCGATCCACAGGGCTTGACTGACAGTCACAGTGAAGACTTTAATGATTTTATTCAAGGCACAGAGTCCGCTTACATGCCACGGCCCCACCACCACCGCTAAAATATGGGCAGGAAGTGGAAATGATAACTAATAGAAATGAGATTCTATGCTTCTATTTGCAACTCATCTTTATGTAGCTCAGGAGTGGCTACCTGCTAAATAATGAAAACTCCCCATTTTCCAATCAGAGGCATGGGGAGAAGTTGAGTTTCCCAGCCTGGCATTAATCACCTCATCAGATAGTTCCCACTCGGCACTGCTGCACCTCCTGTGGCCCCTTTCCCACAGAATCAGGCATGCAAAAAGGGAAGAAAAAAATATAGACATGCATGCACTGCGCTGGACTGTAAACTGTAATTGAAATGGTTAGTTCCCTAATGGCACCGAGGCCGGGCTGAACGTCTGCAAAGAGCGAACCGTTCCCAAAAAAAAAAACGTAAACCAGGAGTGGAGCGATGCTAATCAGGAGCGGGTCCAGACAGCAGCTATGCATATACAACATGTCATAACAAGTCATGACAGCCAATGACAACTCTAGTAGCAGAGTTTCTCCAACACTAGATATACACTGCCTGGCCACTGAAAGTCACCGTTTGAATTTAAATCAGCAAGTACTCAAGAGCCAATGACTGGATCATTACTACAGTTCAGCAACATTATGCAGTGATAAAGTGAAGTCAGCTGAGAACCTGCATCTCCTGAACGGCCAGGCTATCCCATCAATGGGTTTTTTCTTTACTAATGGCACGGGCATATTCCAGGAGGATAACGACAAGATTCATTGGGTTTGAACTGTCAAAGAGTGGTTCAGGGAGCATGAGGAATCATTTTCACACAAGATTTGGCCACCACTGAGTCTTCACCATAACCCCATTGAAAGTCTTTGAGATGTGCTGAAGAAGACTTTATGGAGTGGTTCAACCTATCACCTATCAGCAATACAAATGAAAAAAAATGTTGAGATGTTGCATAAGCATGTGGAAACAATGTACTGATATATTGATAACAATGTAATGATGAAAGTGTGGTCAAATAGAAATATTGAAGTGTGGGTTTTTTTTTTTTTTTTTTGGTCAAGCAGTGTAAAATAACATAACCAGTAATGTATAATAATCCTATTACTACATGTATTACGCAACATTGTATCATATTGAAATGGCACAAGTTCGCTGAAATATAAACTCCGGATGGTCGAATGTGGATCTTCATGACTGGGTTGTAAACACACCACCAGCTTATCCCACCTGTTTGGAGCACATCCTGACAGCAGACGGATCCTGCATCCTGGGGAACATGAATGTGAGGGCGGTGAAAGGATAAAGATGAGAGAGCAGATGTTTATGAGAAACGCCGCCATGTGGAGAAGCACCAAGCAGTACGCGGTGTGGGAAGCCTGCGAGACAGAGGGACGCGCTGCCGACACGCCGCTGTCATCACCCGCCTTTGAGCAGATTAACTACCATAACACACATTCAGAAACAAACGTCCAAAAAAAACAAAAGATTTTTAGCTCCGCGTCAAGAGCGCCGGGCCGAGTTAGTGACACCAAAATTAGCTCATAGTTACGCAGAGGGCTTCTGTGGATGTGTACATGCATGCGTGCGTTTTACTGCCATGGAACAGGGCGTTTGAGTGCTCGCTATTTCTGACCCTGATGGGTATTTATATCATAACCATGATGCCAACCCACATTGTGGTTGTACACTGTTTATTTATTCATTTTGTGAGCTTCACTGTATGAAACTGTGTGAAAATACAGCACCTAGATTTCGCCGATAATGACACAGAGTTAAGGGTACCACTATCCTGAAGTGAGCTTTCAGTCTTCATAAGCATTACAAGTAACCTGTGATGGGGTAGCTACTCAAAAAAGGTAATTAGTTATAAGTTACCAATTACTCCTTTTAATTGTAATAGGATTACTGTACTCATTACTCATTCTGAAAAGTAACTATACTATTTGTTACTTTACTTGTAATTATGCTCTACGTCATAGTCCTTTCACTAATTCATTTTCAATGCTTTTTGCAAACATGATGTCTTATGAAATGCTTGGACAGTTTGCTCACCAAATTTGCCACAGTAGAAAGGTGTTTCTGACCTGGTCATGGCATATATTTCACAGCAATATTCTTGTCTTTTTGTGCAGCAAACTGAAAATAATGAGTGCATTTTCATTTACTAAAATGCCCTGGCTCTTCTGACAAAAAAAAACCAAAAACATTCTTTTGAAAAAGCCTGTATAACGCAAGAAAGGACATTTTGATATTCCAGTATCTGTAATGCCTTTACAAAAATTTTAACTGTAATGTTTACCTAATTATGGAGGAAAGGAACATAATTTCAGTAACAGTTTACTTTGTAACTAATTACCCTCAATACTGCCTTAAGAATTCTTGGAAAAATCCACCAAATCATAAATTTGTTGTAACCTGTGGACAAACACCTCTCTTCGGTTACCATAGAAACCAGTCCACGGAGAGGGAGGAACGCTCTATCTTCCACAGCATGTGACCAAATGCGGCTTGAAACATGGTCCCACCAAGAAGCCAACTGCTGTGCTACAGCCAGCTCTGATGATTGGGTCTGGTTGGCTTCCGCTCCTGCTGGGGGGGGGGGGGGACTGGCGTGCTGTAGGAAGAATAGGCCAGCGGGGGCTGGTGACTCCCCACGATGCGTCATACGCAGTGAGTGGTACTACACTGTCGGGGAAGGATCAGCTACGTTTAGTCAGCTAACTGGATTCTCTTCTTTGCATTTGCTGGTGTCTCCGCATAACCTCCACCATGGTGCACTTTCTGTTCTCCAAAGATGATTGGTTTGCTGCTGGTCGGCGAACAAACCTCGTTCAGTTCAGGAGAACCAGGGCTTTCTGGTCCTACAACATGCTCACAGACTGCATACATTGCACAGCCCTATATCCAGTAATGATGCCAATTAGATAAGTTACATCACTGCTATTTTCAGACCAAAACTTCCATTCTTCTCTCTGCTCTTTTCCTATAGTCACACCAATTATAACTGATGCATAGAGCACAGAGCCCCCATTACAACTCAATACCCCCCAGACAGCATTGATACAATGTACCAAACAGGAAAGTCTTTAATGAGTTTTCAATATTCAAATATAAGCATTTAGACAGTGTCCAGTGAAGGCAAAAAATATCACAGTTTTAGCTCATCATACCTGGGATGCTGTTACTCCACAGCATCCTGGACAACAATGTAAAATAGCAAGGAAAAAGGAAAAAGGAAAGGAAAAGCTCTGACAGTGATTCACAACTATAGCTCACAAACGTATTTGGCCAAAATACATTCCCCAAAGACTAAATTACTGCACCAAAATAACAGAATGTTCTTGCCCAGCAAAGAATCGAAGTAGCTTAAACATCTCCCATTGATCCTATGATATTGCATAAGATGTTAATGAGGATTTGCAGGTTAAAGGTGTGACTCCCTGACTTGAGTTTAACTCTCTCCTGGAACAGGTGCAGGTTCTTATCTTCTATCCTAAATGCTGACAATCTGCTGAACATTTAGCAAAACCGCAATGATATAATTGAAAGCAACTTTGCAATAATGAAACTGCAAAGAGTTTAATTAACACAAAAAAATCTATAGTGATGGAAAATGTGCTTCTTAGGGACAGCAAACAGATCCATGGGACGCAGGGCCTGGATAATGGAATGGGGGAAATTTTATCAACACTCTCGAGATAGTAACAGCTCCACAATCCAAAGCCCCCCCCAAATCAAACCATTGCTCTCATTGTATCTCTCCCTTACGAAGTGAAAACTAACTTTGAACCCTTAAAACTGCAGGTGCCTGTTCACTGACCTTGCCCCCCCCCCCTCCGCTGTCGGTGTGGTGTAATGGGGGTTGGATGATAAATCGGCTGCTGGGGGGCAGCTGTGTGCTGCCTCAGCGACAGTGGCGGCATGCTCCCTGCCCCATGCGGGACGTGGTGCCCTGGCGGGTGGGGGGCGGCGCTGGGCAGGCAATGGGAATTAGGAAGGGGGGGGGGAGGAGCACGCTTTGCGAAAGCCCTACCGGCACAATGGAGCTGACCTCTCCCGGTCTGGGCCCGATTCCCCTCCTGATTCCCTGGGCTGTTAAACAAACACCCCAGCATCTGCAATAAAAAAAAGACGACCCCCCCACCCCATCCTAGTGGAGTTGGTCATAGCAATTATCAAGCAGCCCCAGAATGGAAGAGGAATGAAGCCTGAAAGAGAGGAGAGTTTGTGTGTGTGTGAGAGAGAGAGAGAGAGAGAGGGAGAAGGAAAGAGAGAGAGAGAGAGAGAGAGAGAGAGGGAGAAGGAAAGAGAGAGAGAGAGAGAGAGAGAGAGAGAGCGAGAGCCTAAGAGGCTCTCCGGTGTCTGTTTCCCAAACCTCCCTCCATTGGTGCAGTGACCAGCAGACAGACCCCCAGGTGGACAGGCAGAATTAGGGCTTGCAGTGGGCCCAGCTCTGATGAATGGGTCGGTCCTTTTAGCGTGGTCCTGGGGGGGGGCTGCTGGGCTGGACGCTGGGCCCAGCAGTGAGGGGTTACACCCCCAGAGTGCAGAGACAGATGGGCTCTCCCGCTGACAGAGAAGCAGGCCATAATTCACCACATGCTTCTCCTCTTTTGTTTTTCATCCAGTCATCCCTCTTTCTCTTTGCTGCCCCCCCATCTGTACAATATGTCTGCATCTGTATGGTTAAAAGTATTGTCGTCCTACACTGTACAGGGGCGATTCTCGCAGTTCCCCCCCTCTCCTCCTCACCGGAGTATCGCCACTAAACCTCCCTCCAGCAAAAGGGAAACCTCTTCGGGGTGCCCACAGGTGTTCCTGTCTCCCAGAATGCACCTCTCCATTCTTCAGGCTGGGGAAATGGAAACACCAATCGATACTTCATAACGAGCACGCGTCAGGTGTCACATGGCCACAGTGTAGTCTATCGAGCCAGTGGGGCACTTTTTTTGAGCCCTGTCCCCCCCTCCCCTGCCCGGGTGCTTTGGGGTGTGTTGGGGCCCTTTGGGGGAATGTTGAGGGGGAGGGGGGGAACCCCTTTGCCCCGGGCCGGTCCCCCCCCCCCCCCAGCCCCCGACCCCCCGCCCCCCAGCCGCCTGCAAAGCTCCGT